>CM063595.1:6519287-7119287 GCA_032356905.1 Salix exigua | reverse complement strand
TCTGAGGTTGAAAAGTGTCTTCATCCTCCTCCTCTATAAACTCAAGATTCCCATCTCCTCTCTCGCCAGCTTGTCAAGCGAGTATATAGAATCCTCATCGGACTCTGACTTGAACGCACTCATTATGCCATTCACCTCATGAACAATCTTCGATTTCAGTTCACAAATCAACCTTTCTGTCTTGTTAGGCACTAAACAAGGTGTAAGCTTCTCAATCCAAGCTTGTCGCAAAACAGCATGCGTCTGTATATGCTCCCCTCAACAGCATTAACCGAAACCAATGCCTCGTCACTCAACCTCGCAGCATTTGAAACCTCACTATAAAAACCCATATGACCAGGGGAATCCATGAGGTTTATCGAATAATCTTCATAACGAAGAGCTATCGACGAGCTCTTCATTGTTATAGAACGCCTTTTTTCATCATCTAGAAAGTCGATCCATAAACCAAAGTTCCGGCTAATTTCAGGTGGAGTAAACCCCCGCTTGCAGCAGCAATTAAATGATGAGCCAGAGTTGGCTTCCCATGATCAACATGCTGTAATATGCATATGTTTCGTATATTTCTGGTGTTCATCGAAGTCACCCGTCCTTCAAACAAGAAAACAGCAGGCGCGGCAAGAGACGTCGTCGTTTTTATGGGTTGGACATGCATTTAAAAAAAATCTCATCAATAGCATGGCAATGGGCTGGGTCGAGTTTTCTATACACTGCATCTAACCATCCACAACCATCTTTTTAGATGCCACATGTAAATAATTATACTTTTTAAGAAAAAAAAAATCAAGATATTATAATGTTTTATAATTATCTTGAATCTCTAAATCTTCACTCTAATTTCCTATGATAATTCTTTTAGATGCCACATGAAAATGAAAATCGTAGATTTTGCTAAAAAAAAACATTTACTATATTTGTATTGCATTGTGTGGTGATATAATTATAATTTATGGTGTATTTTCTTTTAATGAAAAACATGTATTTTCTATATATATTTTTTAATTTTCCTTTATATTTTTTAAAATAAATTATTTTTTATTTTTTAAAATTTAAATATTTATTACTCTATACTTAGTATATTTATTCTATTTTTTTCTCTTATCTTTATTATTTTATTTTTTTTCCTTACACTTTTTCTTTGAAAACTACTATACGAAGAGTAAGAAAGTGATGATTCACCATAACAATTGCAATTTTGTTGTGCTCTTATGCAATGTTAAAAACTAGCTTGATATATCTTAATTATATGTTTTTATCAACAAATATATATTTTTATTATATTTTATTACATGTAAGAACCGACTTTTTAATTTACAGTTATATTTTTTACTTGATATCAATAAAACCTACACATCAATTTTCTTGCATTTGAAAAAAAATATTTAAGACGCAACAAGAGGGGTTTAATAGATGCGTTGACACTTTATTTTTTGTATTTATTGTCTCATATGATTCTTGATGTATTTAATTAGAGATTTAATTAATTAGATACATGCATAGACCTTTTGATTTATAATTAAAATTTAAACATTATATATTTAAAGAAGTTGCATATTTATTTATTTCTTATAAAAATAATTCCTCCCATACACCTTTTATTTTCCACGAGAACACAAAGCGCACACGTATATATATTATTTCAACTGCTCTTCTTTAAGTAGCTACATGCATAATTAAAATGCAACATATTTCAGCTATAGCCAGCAGCTCTCTGTGGTAGATAGAGCTCATGAGCATGTCTTAACTAATAATTAATTTATAGCTAGGCTGAATGAAGAGAGAGATGGCCTTGTTCCACAAGCGAAGCAACGCAATCATCGAACATTTCTTGGAGTGACTTGAACTGGAACCCTAATTTCTTCAACCTCGAGGTGTTGAATTCATAGTTCGGTCTCTTTAGTTGTTCGAACCTGAGAATCACCACCACCGAGTGAGCAATATTTCGAAACAATTATCTCATGATGAAACAACTAATCTCTTTATGAACCATAACAAATACGTGCAGTATACATTCATACATAAATATATAATACTATATATATATATATGGGAGTGTTTAACCTCTTTGGGACAGACAGTGAAGGATAACGCTGAGACAGAAAGGACGCTAATTCATTGTTGTCCAGCACGATTGAGCTACAAAGATATCGCCCCCCGGCACTTTCATGCTCGTAAACGAGGATGTGGCACAGCGCCACGTCATCAATGTGAACGTAACCCATTCTTCCATGCCATTGAAATTTCTCCATTTCTCCTGTTGAATATTAATAATGTTTGGCAACCAGGTAGAAGATTAATGTGGTAATCACGAAAGAAAGATCATATCGATGTGATCGATGAGCCATGCGCGTACAAACACACGCACGCACGCGCACACGTCATTTTAGATTATATATATAAGGAAATAAAATACCTGTAAGCAGGCCAAGAACATCAGATGCAGTAGAGCATAAATCAGGGGGCAAACTAGGTCCAATCACGAACGATGGTAGAACAGTAACCAAATCAATGCCATTGCCGTTGCAGAATTCCCACGCTGCCTTCTCAGCAAGAGTTTTTGCCAGGCTATACCATATCTTTCATGGAGTAGGATTGATTTGCCAAGCGCGCGCACACATAAATATAAGAAGATCAGGTAAGCTACGAAATTGTTTTAATAAAATGTTCGAACATAGCTGATAAAACTCCCTATCGTTCGTTTCTTGGATTTCATCTATATTGCAACAAGTTTTTAAAAAGATAACCTGCAGTCTCTCACAGAGCTCCACAGAGCTCCAAGATGACTCGTCGAGAGGTATGTTGGGGTCGAAATCATCTCTTGCTCGCACAGTTGAAGAGGATGAGGTGAGAATCACACGTTTGAGAAATGGGTTCCTCTTGCAAGAACGGAGCACATTCAACGTGCCCTCCACAGCTGGTTCCAAAATTTCTGCCTGATCGACCATGGTGAAATATCAAATACGTGATTACTTGTAGTTCTCACATTTATACATGTTCTACTATGATTTGGAAGGAGTAGGGAGAGATGCAAAAGATATGAACTAAACTAAGCCACGTATAGAGATTATAGCCAGCATTATTCGAGCGTTCTTGCCTTTGGATCAGATGATGGTTTAAGAACAGGGGAAGCAGTGTGGAAGACACCACTGCATTCCATGATTGCATCGTCAAAGCTACCCTCTACCATTAGATCAGCCTTCACCAATCGAAGTCTCTCCTTCGCTCCTTCCAGCCTCCAGAGATGCGCTAATTTCTTCTCATTTTCTGCACATGCATGTCAAAGTTATTGAGGAATAATAATTGTGTAACACTATTAATGGTTCCTCCTCCTCCTCCTCCTCCTCCTCCTCCATTGCTAGATTGATTCAAGGGAAGATCACTGGGTATAGCCAGAGTTTTGTTTTGAAGATGTGACTAACCTGGATCTCTAACTGTTCCGGTGACGTGATATCCTGATAAGAGAAGTCTCTTGACAAGCCAAGAAGCTAGATAACCAGAAGCTCCGGTGACACAAATTCTGCCTTTTACTTGATCCATTGACCACTTTGGTTTTCTCCAGGCGATGCTGACTGTATATATAGTGGCCATGGCTTCTCCACAACTTAGTGATGGTTGGGAATTAGGAAGCTTGGTTAGCATAACATACAATATTACCTCTCGGAAAATACGGAGAAGGTAAGCAATTCTTTTCCCGTGAAGAGCAATTAAATTAATTTTTAACCGTGTTTTTTTTTTAATCGAGCGCGCGCGCGCGATAGTGTTATTGCATAACATGCATGAGACGCGATAGGATGTGATATGATAGAGCTTGACAGATTAAGCAGCCCAGAAGAATCACAGTGACCAAGCTAGCAATAATTATAATTAATTTTACGTTTGTAGAAGAAATTATTTCTCTCCTAGAATCAAAACACATTGTTGATTGCACTATTCACTTTGTTTTTCTTTCATTTCGGCTATAGAACTCTATATCTTTGCATTTCCGTCATCCTATATCATATTAACGTTAATTATATATTTATATGTTGAGACTTTTATTTTATTTTACTTTACATGCTCTCACATATTCAAGGTGTCACAAAATCATATTTTAGGTTATTATAGAAAATAATCAGAAGAACAAGGAGCAAGTTTAACATGAAAAAACTAAACATCTTTCATTTTTTTTTGGCAGCTAATAAGAAAATAATATGGAAAGGTTTCACACACACACACTTTAACTCAAGCCAATGAATCATACTCCTAATCTCGAATTCATACCCGTCAAGATTAGATGCAAGCGCACAAGAAGGAAAATTCACGGTCCTTGTATTTTTACATATATTTTTGATAAAGATCCATGAAAGTTTTATCTTTTTCATGATCTGCCTTGAAACATTGGAGGGTAAGAAAGCAACTTTTATTCCAAAGCACTCCTTTCCACATGAATAGTTAGGGGTAATTAACGAGTGCCTTGATAAGCTAGCCTTGAAATATTGGAGGGTCAGAAAGTTTTCTCTTTTCCTTCCCATTGAACTCATAAAAATTAACGATATGACTGCTAGGAGGATCAAGGAAGTAGAAATTTACTCTTGTAATTTCTTTTATCCTGTTGGCTTGTGTTTGGTACAAATTTGGAGAGGAGAAATCTGCATGAAAGTTAAAGTTTAATCTCAAAATAAAGGTTGAACATCAACCTTGTGGGGGGATGGATAAACAAGTTTTGGATCTTGTGCCATTCCCTTTTCTTCTTCTTTTTAATTTAACACCGCTTTATTTGTTTTCTTTCATTCTAAGGCACAAATATATTCTTTACAGTTATATTAAACTTAAAAATTGACTTTTTTTCGAGGCCCGTTATTATTTCAAATTATTTTTTACCTTCTACTAAGCATCCTGCTACCTTGTTCCTTTCCCGTACCAAACACGATTTAAGAAACTAAAGCTTTACTAATTACTTACCATCTTCTTTTCAATACAAAAGGAATAATAAAATAACACTCGCAATAAGCTCCACATGCATATAAGCATCAAGAATTTCGATTCATATAGGAAGTTTTCGCGATGATTGTGTTACTTTGATGCAAATGATCTGTTTAAAATCCTGTCAGGGAATGATTTATTTTTCATTATATAAAAGTCACTTAAAAGATATCCTACGCTAAATAAATATCCTTTCTTTCGACCCACTTTACGGGATGCCTTTCTTGAGTCCATTACCATATATCGTTGCGAAGCCGATACCGATTGGCAGCGAAGGGCAGTGTCATTCTCTCTTAAACGAGACGTGGAAAGGAATCAATTAAAACCTTGCAACAAATATATTCCTAGAGGAGGAAGCTAGCAAGTTCGCCTGTCAGACGGGCAGGGCTCCAAGTTTTTTTCAGACAAGGATCTATCGGTTCCTACGAAGTTTTTGATCAGATAGGTTATACAGATCCCCCAAAGTCAGCAAACATGGTTGGCCATGAATGATTGATTGATTGTTTCGGAATCTTGGCCATGATCTCCTTGTGTCAATTTTTTACTTGCTTTTAATCATTGCATTATTTCCTCGGTGGGTTTTTTTTTTTTTGTGTTGCTAATAATTATCAATTAACTTTAAGATAGTGCATTTATATTATGATTTTTAAAATAATGTTTTGTTTGAATATAATAGTTTTAAATGCGGAGCCAGAAAGGATGTAGAGGAACATTTTCACATTGTAAGAGAAATATAAGAATGACAAGGGGAGAATTGATTCCCATGGCCCTTGGCTTTACTGGCCGCGTTTCATAATAATCCTCAACTTATTTAGTCCGATTAAACGGATCAGTGTCCTAATTAATTGGTTTGCTAATCTAATCTGCCCACCTTTGTCCTCTCTTTTGGGGTGTGCTTTCTATCTTGTGCACCTCTAATTTATTTTGGATGGAGACAGAAAAACCATTAGCATCTTTATTAATTCGGTGCATTATCCTCAGAGTGACGTGTGAACAGCCTTTGCATGCTGTAAAGCAGCCAGTCAGAGAGCTATCTTCAAAACCGAGAACCTTGAGATCCTCTCGATGGATTTTGAACCCGTGAAGTAAGGACAACAAACATCCTGCCATTTTCAACAAGGTTGCCTTCGCCACTCGTCGCATCCAAACGACTTTGGATTCCAACGACCCATTGACAAAATGTCCTCTGAAGTTGACGAGCATGAGCTTTTAAATTAAATATGAGACAATACAGATCAGGGTGGGGGCAAATTCTGATGAACCTCGAGAAAAATAATCCGGTGGGTGCCGACCAGCAAGTGTGTTTTTTTGTTCTTAGCTGGACTAGAATAAAAGAAAACAAAGTAAAATATCATTGAGTGCAAACCAAATACATTGCATACAGAGGAACTCCATATGCTTGGTATATTTTATTTTAACCCGCGAGGGAGTGTCGAAAGAGTACAGAAAAATCATCACCAAATTCATTTTTGGAAAGCCCATAGACAACATCAATGATGAAATGAACAGCTGGAAAAACTAAAGGTATGAACTATACACACCCACCCGCCTCCATGAACCCATATATAGCCACAACTCTCCCTGTCACCGCCCTCAATAAGAATCTATGCTCTTTTTGTCTATTCACAAAAAAAGAAATGAGCCCAACACTAAATCGTACGTAGCATAAATGACGAAGCAAATTGTATCAGCAGCATTTCCTCAGATTGAGATGGCCTCAACATGACCTGCCCGACTCCGGTGGTGTCGTTTCCCATGGTGGCGGCGCCCTCCGCCGAAAGTCACAGGATCGTAAGATTTGAGCCGGTCAGCTTCTTTCGGATTGATTACACACTCTGATGGAGGAACCTTGTACCGGACCTGATCATAGCAATAGGAATATGTCATGAACTTGGCCCTGAAGCTCTCCATCTTAATTCTTCGCGCAGGTGTGACCCCGGTGGGAATCGCTTCAGAACTCTCTGTGTTATCACATTTTGGGAACTGCTCGATTGGATCGACAGAACAGCCGTGCAGAACAAGGTCGGAGAATTCAGTGACATAAGGGGCGTATTTGTAATTAACTCTATATTTGCCTCCATTGGTAGCCCAACCAGACCCGTCCCATATTGTTGCATACAAAGACATCGGCTTGGAAGGGAAATCTCCCCCCATAGATTCTGTTCTTTTGACCTCTCTAATAGGAATGCTGTCCACGTAAAATCTAAACACAAGAAATAAACACAGGTTACAGTAGAGTAAAAACACCGAACAGGATTGATCCAACCTAAATCTATATTCATACTTCTCGTTCGCAAACAAAAATAGAAAGCCAGTAACGTTACATCAGGTAAACAACAGGTAAACGAGAAAAACTTGGGAAACATGAATATAATATAGGTAATCTATCGACAAGATTGGATGTTATTTTGGTCTTTCCTTAAAAAAATAATTAGTTATCTCAGGTAAGGTAAACTACAGTGTCCATGCATGCAGCTCCATTACATAAGCGTTTGTATAGATTCTTATCTCAAATTAAATCTAGCTTTCCTCAAAAAACCAAAAAAAAAAAACGACGTTTTGATAAATTCTAGCCATGCCAATACTGGTAAACAGGTTCTGTTAAAACAAGGGCATGTCGTCAAAGGTAAAACGAACAGAGAATTTTCTTTGCTAATCACCGAAAAGGAAGCACATTGTCTCTCCTATAAAGCAGATGAATCGACATCAATGCCCCTATAACGGTAAATTCCATACCATGTAGACCATGAGGTCATTAATGGCTAAATGGTAGTAATGTACAGCCTTAAAAAAGCTGTAAATGCGACAAAGAACATCAACATAATAAAAATAATAAAGAAAAAAAATTAAAAGCAACACGGATAAACAAAGCAAGAAAAAGAGATGGGGAGGTGGGTTTTTTTGCTTACATGATCTGAGAATCAGTCCAGAGAATGCTGTACTGATGAAAATCTTCAGAGGGATCGAACCAGAGGCTGTATCTCTCTTCTCTGCCTACGCTGGTGCTGCCATTGCCATAAATGTTTGTCTGTATCCTCCAATCTTTGCCTCTTATGTTACCCAAGAACTCAAAGTCAATTTCATCATGGTTTTTCTCGAATATGTCACCATTTGACATCTGTCAATAAAAGTAGCGGACACCATTTAAGATATTCGCTTCCTAATTTTCTTCCATGGATTGAAGATTACAATATTTGATCAAAATTTTGAAATTTATTGAAAATTAACGTGGTAATGAGATCAGCTTGCTTTCTCTGCTAGATCCTAGAGAAACGGTAACATTTTGTGAAAAAAAATGGCAATCATGAGAGTAATTTGTAATTTTACAGCCTTCCTAAAATAAAGCTTAGACATGAACCTTAAAATCAGTCGACAACAAACCCTTGAAGATGAGGTTGTTAGAGTTTGATCAGATTTTCATTCTTAGCATGACAGGGGATAAAACATAGAATGAGGCCAAGAAACTGTTAATCAAAGAAACTTCAATCAGAGTTTCAGTAATACAACCAGAGCATAAAAATAGGGAGGACACTCCCCTTAACAAGAAAGAAAAGGAATCAATCTGGGTCTGATAAATAACCAAATTCTTAATCAGTGTTGCTACTCACATAAAAAGCAACCACGACTCCAGCAGTGTAATCTGCAGGCAACTTGATAGAAGCGCTGAAGTATCCATGTAAGTACAAGTCTTGAGAAACAAATCCAGACCCTGCATATAAAAAAAACCACAGAGAAACTCCCAATGAAGGCCTGCACAAGGAAACAAAAGAAAAAACAAAGCTCTAAAGCCCAGATAGAAACTATGAAAGGATAATGACCTGTCCTCTCATCTAATGATAAATGGACTGTCTTTCCATCTCTGTGAATGACCAGATTATCATCACCAAAAAGCTGGGTGTATCCTTCATCAAAGGATGTAATAGGCAATAAAGTTCTTTGAATTTGAGACCCGGAAACAAGAAGAGCAAGTAGAGAGCAGATTAAGAGAGAACAGGGAGCAAGATAAGAGCACGCCATTTACTTTTCTTTTTCTTGTCAGTGGCGTGTTTTCGTTTGGAAAAAACAGAGAGAGAAAGTTCTTTCCTTGACTGAAAATGAAAGAATGATCTCTTAGCTGTGTGTGAATGTATGAATATATATTAAAGAGAACAGTGTGGAAGAAGGAGAGTATAGCGTGTGGAGGAATATGAATATCTCGACCTCTGAGAGCGTTGGAGAGAGAGACGGAGAGGCTAATGCGAGCAGAGAGAGACGGAGAGGGGCAGGAAGAGAACAGAGAAGTCATTTTATGGGGATGGAGAAGTGATGAGCTGTTCTTATGTAGACAGGTTTTTATTTTGAAATTGATTCAAATAATAATATGTTTTAAAACATATATATATATATATATATAAATAAATAAATTTCGACGTATTTTATTTAGCATGGGATATAATATTGTGGTAGGAGCATGTATTTTTCTCCTTTGTACTGTATTTAAAAATGTGATTACAGTTATTTTTTAAAAATAATTTTTGATATACAATCTAAAAAATCATCTCCTTAAGAAAATATTTCAAAATAGTTTTCCAAACACCCCTGCTTTCGAAACTGAATGGTTGAAAAAGTTTATGGAGTTCTTTGATGAATCACAGCCATTCATTAGTAGGGAAGCCAGACGACGATCCTCAGAAGCGAAAGACCATAGACGACGACGCTTGCACTTAAAAATAGCAGTCCTAATTTAAATTAATTTAATAATTGCATCTAGGACGATTTAGGGCACTTTATCCCTTCTGCAAGACTTCCAAGTAGAACAGTACAAAATAAATTCATAAGCTTGAACCGCAACCTTTAAAGTCTTGAGAGAGGGATAAAGTGACAAAAGCTTTAATAATAAAAAAACTGGAAATAAAGCAGTGATCTGAGAAGTACAGGACCAGCAGCATGGATGTCAAGCACCATACGAGGAAAAAGATGCATCTGAGGGGGGGATGATGATTATTAAGTCTTGGGGGGCAAAAAGAGGTTCCCCTTTAATAATTTTTTTATTCTTTCAATGATGGATAAAATAAAATAGATGGAAAATCCATTTAACCACGCATAAATTAATTGATTGATTAAAAGAAACAAATGGGGTGGGTAGTGATTTTTTAGTATTTTATAGATGTTTACAGTTAATTAAAATTTAAAATGGGTTGAAAATGATATTGTTTTTTAAAAAAACAAATCGTAAAATATAAAAGTGCCTTTTCTTTTGCCGTGTACTATTAGTCACGCGCCGCCCCATTTTTCCAGGTTGATCGAGTGTACTCGGCTCCGAAAATACGTCAATAACCCTACAAAATCTACTTATTCGCCCCAGTGGTAGGGCCCGTTTGGTGGCGTCGTGGTGAATAAAGTAATCAAGCATGGCAATTAATGGAAGAAAAGGTTTGATACCATCAGTTCAACGAGAATCGCGTGGGCCAGCGTCTATATTTCGGCGCCTAGGTAGCTGACACGGATAGGACACGTGGCCGCATTGAAGCGCACCATCAATTAGTGACCATACGCGTCCCACAATCAACGCTCCAGCTTTACTGTATTTGTCACGGGGATGGCATACGGTCACCCTCTCCTGTCTTTAACCTGTTTACAAAGTATTAAATACTGGAATGTTTTGAAATTGAAACTCTCCGTTTCAATTGAAAAATCAGAATGATATTAATATTTATATTGCATACATGAGAAAACAATTGCACGGTAACAATTATTTATAATCAATATTAATATTTTTATTTTTATAATACAAAACTAGTGAGGAGAAATTTACCCGCTCGTTGCAGCAGCCAGCGTGGCTTATATAATTTATTTATTTATTTTAGATTTCCATGCCAATTGAAATAAGAAAGAAAACAATTCAGTATATCTGTACGCCGTGAACCCATAAAATATTTTTATATATAAAAAACAATAAAGAAAAAAACCACGCTTTCAATAGTCTCCATTTTTAATATTTTTTTTGAATTCCCTTTCTTCGGTATTAATACCCTGGTCACAGGTGTGCTCTCGATGAACTGACGCCCCCGCGCTTATTCATTGTTCTAGCCGTTGGCATTTTTATTTTGCCTAGCTTTTCAATCTGCAATTGAAGGGCGAAGATAACGCCGTTACTGAGGGGGGTCGCCTCCTCCCGTCGAGGACGGCGCCATATCATTTTCACTGATTTCAATTCATTATTGGACCCTGCCACACGCGTATCTAACTATGGAATTTTTGTTTTTTTTATAATCTTAGTTCTTAGAAACAAGAAATTCTTTTTTCCGCACCACAGTATTTAACACTGTTCGTCACGTATATATTTGTTAAAGTCGTGAGTTGATTTTTATAATTGTATAAGTTAACATATTAAATTGAAATAAACTTAAAAACTAATAAAATTAGACTTGATTTATGCGGTCTGATTTTACAAGTTTATTGATGTTGTAATATGAACAATCAAATTCATTTTGAATTTGGCCTTGTAATATTTGTTAACAATTTTGTAAGATCATTTATATTTTTCAAACTATATATTGGATATAGTTGAAATTTATAAGAAAATATTATATACATGAAAATATATTTTGTTAAATTATTAAATTAAATATAATTCAAAATCATATTATTTTACAATCTGATTTTACATTATATTTCGTGCCAAAAAGGAATATCCCTTAGCCTTCCAGAAGATTCGAGTTTGCCCATCCCGACCGATCTCGCCACTGGCAAGTCACCATCCCAAGTGGGATTTTGCTGGCAATCCTGGCATGCATGGCCTTGATTAGGCGGCAAAAATTAGAATGTAATTACATAAATACCCAACGGCTGAGGTGCACGTGTACTGGCTGTGGCAGATACTTGTCTTCGTCGAAGATGCAATAATAATAGATTGTTGACCGAGCAGGACGAGCTTGGTGTTGTTATCGCTGGGACATGAAGACATATATAGTCATTGGCAGTTAAATGGCGAAGTGGGAGCGGAGGATTAGTTAGTTACATATCAATGGGGGAAATTTAAGTTACATTAATTGTCTTGACTTGTGAATAGATTGACTTTGACACGATAGTCCACCTGTCCTCCCCTGCCGGCTTGGTCTATAGTTATCATCGACCGCACCAGTAATTTGTATCTGTGATTACGGTGTAAAATGTTTTTTTATTTAAATACATTTAATAGTAGTATATTAAAAAATATTAATTTTATATTTTTAAAAGTCTAAAAGAATCCGTGCTCCGTTAGGTAGTTTTCGCAAAACTTATCAGCAAATTGCTTAGACTAAACGTAATTAATTCTATAATTAAATGGAGTAAACTGGATTACAACGGTGACTGAACAGCCAAAGAACAGTCGAGTTCACGAGCATACAGTGATTCAGGAGAGAGCCAGACACACGAGTCAGGTGACTCAGGCCCACTGACACATTTAACAAGTAAACTGGAAAGTGAACGTTGATGATAGTACTCCCGCTGACAGTGCACGTTTGGAATCCAGACAAAAAAAGGAGCAAAAATACAAGAAGACGAAGACTAGGGGGCAGTTTGGACACGTCAAAATATTATACGGTGGGACAAGAGCTCAGGTTGTCTGATTACCGAAAGATACAATAAAATAAAAATATTTCTACGAAAATGGGTCCACCAATGATTCTCTACCACGTGTTGAATTTGGTAAGGGTCGTCGTTTGCCAGCTTTTCGTTTTTTGCGAGCTGACTTAGCGAACCGGATATGCATCGCCGTGTCACTCCCTCTATCTCGGTTCACCTTCTCTGTTCTTGCCCTTCCTTCCATTTTTATCCTTGCCATACCTTCCTGTGTGTACACGTGTCCTTGAGAAAAATCAAGTTTGAGCATCTGTCTATAAAAACTAAAAATATTAACAGGTTAAATAAAAGATTTCTGAAAATTATTTATCATCCGTGCAAGCTAGACAGTGTGTTTTTCATTCGGGTCCTGAAATTCTATCTCCTTTTATTTTGTCCAGTGAAGCTTCATGTGTTTTCAATTATATCAATGCATGTTATGTTGTTATCTAAATTGATTTGCATGTTTTCAAACGTAATATATATATATATATATATATACACACACTAGTCAATTCCCCCGCGCCTCATCGCGGGGCGGTACCATATTTTTTTTTAATATAAAAAATATTAATTGTATTTTTTTTGTTATAATATAAATTTAGAAAAATAATAAATTTGTACAGAATTCTTATACAGTGCAAGTTTTCTATAAAATATATGAACTTCGAATCGATATAAATTTATTTGTTTATTAGGTTGTAATTAATTAACCAGCATAAAATTATCATCATCATTAAAAAAGTAAGAAGATTTGGATATTTGAATTATTAAATTCATTATATTAAGATTAGTTCATTTTATGATTTAATTTAAATCAAATTTAAAAACAAAATATAAAGTCAATGCCCCTATGCCTTGTTGCGAGCGACATCATATTTTTTTCAACGAAAAAAAATTAATTCTGTGTTTTTTTATAATATAAATTTAGTCAAAATAATAAATTTATGCAGAATTCCTGTGAAAGTGCAAGTTTTCTATAAAATATATAAATTTTAAATCGATATAAATTTATTTGTTTAGTAGATTTAAACCAAATAACCAGTATAAAATTATCATCGTCGTTAAAAAAACAAGAAGATTTGAATATTTGAATTATTAAACTGATTATATTAAAATTAATTCATTTTATAATTCAATTTAAATTACATTTAAAAACAAAATATAAATTATGAAAAGACCTACAATAATCAAATAACAAAAATAAGTGGTTAATTTTCTATTCATAAAAGGATGAAAACATGAATTGAAAATGCATCCCTACATTAATGTCATTTAATTACTATAACAGTTAAAATTATTATCAACATTACTGTCCAAACAATTAAAATCAATAAATTGCACCAAAAAATAAAAATCAAAATCAAAACATTTTAACAAAAAAAAAAGAAAAAAGAATCACTAACATTATCATTATTATTGTGTAAACAATAAAATCATAAAATGATGTGACCGAAAAACATATAAAATAACATAAAACACAAAAAAAAAGAAAAAAAAGAGCAATATTAATTTTAAAATTATCACCAACATAAAATAAAATTTTATAACAAAACTTAATAAAAATAAACCCCCAATAACTGAAAAAAAATCTAAAAGCATAAATGAATAAATACTGATAGAAAACAAACATTATATTTCTTAATGTTTTTATATCATTTTTATGTGCTAATATTAAAAATAATTTTAATTTTTTGAATAATTTTAATATATTTCAAAATAAAAAGTAGTTTTGAACGATAAATCAATCACATTTATAAGCAAAATAATTTGCTTACAGTAGGATTCGAACCCTGCCCCCCTCTGCCAGAAAATCACGTCTCTTTGACCAACTCAGTCGCCTCATCATTTAGTTCTTCTTTCACGCCATTATATATTAATAGTAAATCAATTACATTTATAAGCAAAATAACCTTCTTACAGTAGGATTCGAACCCTGTCCATCCGCAATATGTTTAAAAGCACGCCTCTTCGACCAACTCAGTCATCTTAGGATTTAGTTCTTCATTCACGCCAGTACATATTAATACTAATTCGTACCGTGGAATCGCACAGTAAAACCAAGACGTGTTTTATTGTATATATATATATATATATATATATATATATAAATTGATGTTGAATTTGAAGAGAGTGATTAAACAATAATAATGGGTGGTGCGATTGTTGTATAACTGTGGTGACAACGATAATTGAAGTGATATGATAATGATATTGATAAATATTATATAAATGAATTGCAACAAAGAATATATAAAATGATTTTGCAAAGGTCCAAAACAAACCTAATCTAAAAACAAAATGCCTACCTTGCAAGAGGGAAAAGGAATGAAGAATCTGATGATTATCTAGAAAGCTCGGCGAGCTCATCCTGGGATCAAAATGTGACTTCTAGTGATCTTCAGGTTGAGCGCATGTCTGAGCTATTTACTGTACATGGTGTCCTTCAATTATTATGTTGCTTGACTATTTTTTACAATTAAATTATCATCCTTTTTTCGATCTCTTAATATTTAATTTCTTACCGGTCTATTCCGTTTTGATTGTATATGAAAATCATGGATGATATTCAAATTCAACACAGCACATTGAGGAACATTTCTTTCGAGTATTATTGAAACTTGTTGGGTGGTAGGTAGAAACATGAAACGCTTAGGTTCCGTTTGAATCACATGTAGCCGTTGCGAAAAATGATAACATAAGACAATACTACAACATAAAAATCATGAGATTCCACCTAACCCCAGCAATGAAGCCAAGGGTGTTTGGAAGTGAGGTGTGACGGGTGGTGTATGAAAAATTGTTGTTTTTAGTGTTTGGTTAATATAGAAAAGTTAAAAAATAAGGTGGGCCTTGCCTCAAAAATATGTGAAATAACAAATTATTATTTTTCGTGCATTTCGTGAGGAAAGAGGGGGGCACAGAGAGCTGCAGGGAAGGTGATATTTTTAAGTTTATTATTTATTATATTTTTCATATTATCATAATCTAAAAATTAATTAAAATATAATGAATATATTAGAAGGAGATCACAATATAATTTTTGTCTCGTAATCGTAATTTTGTTTCAGATTATATTTTACTATATGTTCTTCCCAGATCACATGGACCTTCACGTATGAATTTATAGTTCGTGATGAAATTACCAGTAGTTTGATGGGAGAATAAAAACAAGTGTTTAATTTACTTGAATTATTAATTATATTTTATTATTATAATTATTAAATATTTAAAAAACAATACACACACTTTAAAGTAATTTCACAAATTGAAAGCAATATGAAAAGTCTGGTAACCAAACACTTGAAACTGTTTTTCATTAATCTCAAATTCAATTACAGTTTTAACTAAATACTTTAAAAATTATTTTAAATCACACCTAAAATATTTTTTATGAAACCGCTTTTTTAAACCCCAACTAGAAAAACAAAAATAATATCAAACCCACAATAAATAGAAAAACATTGCATTCTCCGAAACATGGTGGGTTTCCACCCCTCCTCTTCACCAGCTACATTGATATTTATGTTATATATCTTTATTCCCGACATATCACATACATAAGACAGTAACAAGTCATAAGCCTGCTCCTATCTCTTCCTCTCAAGCAAAGAAGGATGTAAGAAAAAGAAAAGGAATATATAAATAATGAATCCACGTCTCCATCAACCTAGCTGTAAGCGGATGATTATGAAAGTTCAGAAAAAAAAAATCCTGTAAAGCTTAATTGTATATATTTCTGGGCCAAGCGCCATGAGTAACAGAATAATAATGTCTTCTATCCAGCAATTGGATCATAGCGGACAAATCCCTTTTTTTTTCCCTTCAAGCTCTGGATTACGAATGAAGAGAGAGCTGGATTTGGTCAATGTTCATTAAACTCGCAAGCCATTTTGAAATCATTGGAGTATTGTCTGTCGAATGAGTACAGTGCTAGATTAAAAAAAACACAGAGAGAGGAGGCATGCATTTGGAGGAACCCGGTAATATAAACCCGAGGCTGGTTTTCATAATAAATTGCTTATATAAATAACAAAAGAGATTAAAAAAATGGGGACTCGTTTTATAATTTTCTATGGTAGCCATGGTCGTATGCTATGCAGGTGATGCACCCAAGAACAATTAGTGGACACCCTGGCCGGGGAGTCCTTGGACGGTTTGGACAAATATGTAGGAGTTTGAGCGCAGATGGGAGAAGGTTCCTTTTGGAGCGGGAGAGCTCACGGAAGTACTATTGTCCATATATACCTTTATATATTGAATGGTCTCCATCCGCGTGGACAAATTATGGGGTAGTGGCTGGCTTCGACATGCTAAATAGTGGTGTATCATTGCGATATACATATTAAAAAAATAAAATAAAAGACATCCCGTTTCTCTGTCCAAGTTGGATATACATTATTGTGGATTTTAACATCAAAATTACTATTTTATCGTTTAGTCTGAAAAATTTAATCCATGAAAACGAGGGTGTTTTGGATATTTTCAGGAGATATGTATGGTATTTTCAGATTATTTGAGTTTTCTGGTATTTTCCATTTTAGATTGCACAATGAAATTGCCATTTTACGCCTGAGAGTTGACAAAAGACAAGAAATAATGGGGTGTTCTTGGTTTTTTCATGTATTCGTACATGGTAAAACTACGCAAATATTTATAGAAAAGATAAAAACAAAGGTTTGGAGCTGGGGTATTGTGATACTTTTATTCACGGTTTTTTCATGGTTATTGCCGAGTTCAAGGATGTATATGTAATTTTCTATTTTCTATCATTTCTTTCATAAAAAACTGCAGACACGTCTTACGAACACGCCAACGATATTTCACACGCACGCCCTTTCAGGTGCCGTGTGCGGTGTTGTTTGGTCTTGGAAACTGTCCAGTCACCGTATCACCTGGTACACTGCCATGTCATTTGCCTCCCAGCGTGCCGCGTGTCTTGTAACAATGGTCGGTGAATCACCGATGAATGCTTTTTAGTTTTCTCTCTTTTATCTCTCCTACTATCAGAAAATACATATAAGTCCTTTATATTTATGATTGTTTTAGTTTAGTTCATGTTCTTTTTAATTTCAGTTTTATTCCTGATTTTTTCAATCAAAATTTAGTGGTGTGATCATTGCGAAATACATCCAGTGGTTATTGATAGCCCAAAGGCATCTAAGGCTATGGGAATTTTGAGTAGGAAATTACAAATTGAAGCAGCTGTGTACCGCTGATGTATTGGATGGGTTTATCATTTGGTTGTGGCATCAACTCATGATTGCAAAGGATAGCCCTGATATTTTCTTACTGCCCTTTTATTTTCTTCTTGTTTCGAAAAATTATTTAACGTAAACCCCATTAAAGATAAAAGTATTGCTTCTTTATATCTCCCGAATCCATCCCTAGCTGTGTCGTTTCACAAAAACCTTAATCTTAAATGAAGGGAAAATTAACATAAACTTCCCGGTTCTTCAGAAACTACAAACAAAAATATAAAATTTATAGCAATGATATCAGCACCGCAATCTAGTTAGCATATCATCTTCCTTCCTGTTTTTTTTTTTTTTTGATACCGGGGTGTCCAGGCTAGCTTACGCGCACCTTGACTATTTCCAGGACTCAGTTGAACACCCTGCAAGCCCAAATGAATGTAAGACACCGCGGGGTGACAGGAATACCATGCAAGGATGGATCCAGGAACAAGAGAGAAGGACTCCTCCCACTCCCACTGAGATTCGAACCTTAGTCCGGTGTGAAGGAGAGAACGCCTCTTCCTGCTGGCCCACATCACTTGCTGTTCTTCCTTCCTGTTTCTTACTTAAGCTAGAACGAGAGCTGTTTCTTACTTAAGCTAGAACGAGAGCTTTAAACCCTACTATATCCCATGTCGTGTTGCCTCCGTGTCCATGGATGCCTTTTGGTTTACTTAATTTGCAAATTTCCTAGTCATTGCCCATCTTGTTTTCATTGAATCCCACCCAAAAGTTGATCTTGACATTTAAAAAAGTCTTCACGCATATCCTTTCCCGACCCAATATCATCAATTTTTCCATGAAATTAATAACGGAGTCAGCTGATGCAATGAACATCAATCTCCTTGGAAAAAGTTTCAGAAATATATAAGAATTAATTAAATTGGAAATTCAAAAGTTTGAATATTATATCTCAATCATAATGATGAAATGTTAGATCTCTATCATGATGATGGATATACTTGAGAAAGAAAAACATCTTCTTAGCCCGAAAGAGGAAGCAAATCAATGAAGATAAATTGAGAAATTCCTTCTGTCAAGCTTACCTGTTATAATAAAAATTATTCTATGCCATATGATGTTATCAAGTTTTCTTTTGAGATGATACATTTTTTTCACACGACGTGCGTAAAGATTTAGAAATCTGATCAACTCGACGCATCTCGCTTAATTTTTGGCATGGCCTAAGACACTAGAAGCGGCACATCTACATGGGCCAAATGTCAAAGTGTCTAAAAGATAGCGAGGATACAATATACAAATATCAAGCACCAAAAACCATGATCAATTAGCAGCTAGAGATTCGGTCATGTGCATGGTTTGAAGAGCGTTTGAAGTTCACTATGTTATTGGGATGCTATTAAATTTATTTTTCCAAGTTTAGATTTTTGTATTTTCTTTTAATAACGCGAAGATGTTCATGTGTTTTGCATCAACTTGATGTTAATAAATCACTACATTTATAAAAGGAAATGGTGGAAACTACGTGTGTGTTTTATTTGAACGCACGTAAAAGATATATAGCATACATGTGTCCAGGAAAAATCTGATCGAACACTTTCATTTATCTATAATTTTCAGTCTCGATACGCAGGGAGTAAATCCTCCACCTCTCATGGTGTCAAAAGCATGCAGGCGAAGAAACGTATAATCAAAATGAGCAGGCATAATGATATCAACTTGTATATTGTTTGATGTGATCGATTTTATTATTCCAATTGGGATTCGTATGGTCTAAATGTTTCAGTGCATACTCATTTTTGACAGTGGATTAAGGCCGCGACAAAAAACATCGGGAGGGGGACGCAGAAATCGAATTAAAACTGATCAAAGGGCCATGGAATTTACAAGTGATAATGTCAATGGTTGATATGATTATGTTGGCAGGTCTTCGTCAGATAAAGGGAGTGGTATTTGTAATTAATGGATAAGACCCTTCTGTTTCAAGGAAATGAATGGCGATCAATGGATAGCAGACCAAGTTGGGTTGCAAATTGAGACGCAAAGTGATGGGGCGTGGTGTGGATTATGACAAAACAAGCCAGCCGCTTTGGAAAAGACTGCATTACACTCATGATTCGGTATATGATATTATGATGGGAACGTTTTACTTTCGAGATAAGATTGATAAGGCCACGGCTTTTCTAGATTCCAGCCATTAAACATCTGTCAAAATCTGGTTCTGTGTGAAATCTAGTTGCTTTTGATTTGGAATACTGGTGATGGAGATTGCTAGGCCTGTTACTTCCATGCTATGGATTTAGCTACATGTCCAGCTAGCTATCATCATGGAGACAGCAGGCATGAACCTGGTAATTAAAATTAATTAGCACCTTCAAGTTTGTTTACCCTCGAACTTTAACTCGAGGAATCCACCACATTTCATCAAAACAACAAAGTAAAATTAGACAGCAAAGTTTCGTGGCCAGTGGGCCAGAGGAGCGCCCTCACTTCTTTAGTTTCGAGTTTCAATGGAAATTAGCGGGAGAGTAACTCTTTTATTTCCTGGTTTTTTCTTATAATGCCTGTCACCTCCGCGGTGACTTATATGCTCATTTGGGTTTGCAGGATGTTCAAGTGAGCCTGAAAAATAGTCGAGATGCGTGTAGACTGACCTAGACATCCTGGTCATAAAAAAACAAAGTAAAATTAGGTGCATTCATTCGTAGAGATTTACTTGAATTGGATTATTGGATTGCATAGCAAAATACCGATTCTTAGAGCAACATTCCAAATTCGAAGAAAGTCGCTTAAAACCCTTTTCTTCGAGCTTTTATGCCAACTTTCTTAGAACTTTGGATATCATTTGAGAAATTGATTATTGCAATGCGGTGATCAAGTTCTAATAATATCCCCTCGTATAGTGTCTGCACTTCTTTTTTAAACCTCCCTCTTTGTTATTTTTTCTCTAAGTAAATCATCAAATTTCACAATTAGGGTTTACCGAAAAAATACAAAAACAAGAAGAAAAGAAAAAAACAACAGCAACAAATGTTTTAGTTAGAAAGCAAGAGTGTGATGATAAAAAGCTTGTAATCTGCACAGTAGGTTTCGAGTTCGAGTCAAGACATATACTCTCTATAAAAACCTAAAAGAACCAGAGTTTTATTCATTCATCTAAACCTATAAAATATATTTTCTGAAGAATGAGATTTACTCGTCTAAAAAATCAAAAAAAGACAAAAATCAACCTCAAGAGATTGATCTAGCATATATCAGCATAGGCTCGAGGGTTTGTTTGTTCTTGCATGTTTCAAGTCTAAATTCTCCGGCTAGCAAAACTGTTTGGATCACGAATCAGAAAATATTTTATATAAAGGCTGATTCCTAGCTATAAGGATTTAAATTGGTACATAAAAGCTAGCTCTGTTTTTTTTTTTTTTTTAAAAAAAACAAGGTTAAAAAAACTAAGGAAATCGATCACAAGCCTATTGCTCTAATTTTATGGAAATAGAAGAGAGAGAAGTGGGCATGCCTTTAGGGACTTTCCATGGGCTGTATGGCTGTGGCGTTCTACTCGCAGTATTTAAATTAGCCAGGCCCAATACTTGTCTAGCGACAAGTGGTTCTTTTGATAATGAGCCCACGGTTATAAATGGTGTTAGCTTGGGTCATGAGCACTGACCATTTCGATTGGGTACTGTTATGTATCTACATCAACAAAAACTAGTTATGACGGGATAATTTTTTGGCAGAAAAAAAGAGAGTAATATTTCGTGTTTTTTTATATACTAAATAAATAAATTATTTATATATTTAATTAAATAATTGGAGAACTACTTACACCAATAAATATTAAAAGAATATTTACTAGGCTCGAGCTTCGAGACCTGGTCTTTCCCACTAGGCTGCACTTGAATGGTATTGTTTTGCTGAATAAATTGAAGATTTTTTCTTTTCTTTTGAGAGGAATGTTTATCCAGAGAGATTATGTTGGGAGCTGTTATGAACTGTTCATAATAAGACTACTGGCAATGAAATCATTGACTTGCGATCGCTTTTATTTTCTTGGGTCCTAAGGAATACTAAAGAAAAAAAGGCATTTGTTAAAGTGTATTATTTATTTAGAATAATGATTTATTAAATTTAAAAAATAAATGCATTCCTTCCAAACCCATCATTTATTTATCTATTTAATTCTTTTTTACGAGACTTTATTTCAAGGTGGAGACATAATATTTGGTTTTTGTAAGATGTTAACGATAATACAAGTTCAAACTCTGTAGAACTCGTAGAATAATTTTATGACACAGCTTCTTTATTTTATAAAATTATTGGTTATAAATTTACTTGCACACCAGAATTCAAAGTTTTTTTTTTCATTATTATTTTATGTTTACAAAATAAAAACTATCTCATCTAAATCATGAGATACAATACTAAAATATGATTTATATTATTTTTTAACATATGTATTTATGTTAAAAAAAATAACTAACCAAATAAAAAAATTACCCATTAAAAACTTTCTTGCCTTTTAATTTCTCTTAAGAACAACTTCAACCAGGTGCATCAGCACTAATAATTTTATATTTTATCTGTAGAATCGTTTGCAAAATAAATAAATTATAGTACAGTTTCTGATAGCTGCGACGACGAGGGCGGGTAATATTTGATAATTTGTAATTAACACTCAAAATATTGGTATAGAAACATTAACATGGGGAAGGACAATGGTTCATTAGTAATATTGGAGGGGTATCATTGAGTTTAAGGTCTGATCCTGCCATGTATTTGCCAATTTTGGACAGCCACCAAACAAACCCAACAGTAGCGAACAACCCTTAAGATAGAAGTTCATTGGTTTTGTTCCTTGATCTTTCCATTAAAGCCATGAACTTCCAAGCTACCCAGTTCCGCAGCTTGGAAGGAAAGCCATGCAATTTCGCATTTAGAGAACAAACATTTCAAGCTCGAAATGACAGAGATACAGTACAATTGCACACGATTAAGCATCCAAATTTCAAGCTCGAATAGATTACACCCTTTGCTGCTTTGTGGCCTTCATTCTTTCCAATAAACCAGCAATCTCTGCCTGCATTCTCAGCTTCATGTTGAAGTAATTACAATGTGTATTTTCCAAAGTCTTCAGTTCCTCCATTTTCTTCCTCCGTCTTTCTTCTGTATCTTGCAAACACATTTTGGCCAGCTTCTCTGCATATTCTTCTTCTAACTTGTCAGATTTTGCCCGAATCATCTGCCTGTAACTTTCGGCTTCTCTCTGTGCTTCATCTGCCTTGCTCTGGAACATTCTTGCTTCAGCTTCTTTAATCCGCACAACGCTTTCTAAGCTGTCGAAGTCATCATTCCTTGATAACTTCCCAAACTGAAACTCATTTTCAAGTTTGAGGACATCAAGGAGGGAGGCTTTGAGGTCCTTTCGGTGTAGATCATTTGGTAGTGAATCACGTCTTCCACTTGAAGACCCCGTGTTGTAAATGGTATATTTTGGAGTGAGAGAAGTTGCTGGCAGCATAGGTACTGCATCTTTTCTAAGAGTGGCTTCTGTTGGCATCAGTTCTTTTGCAGAAAGACCAGAAGCAGGAAAATCTGGCATACCATCTGCATCTAAAAATCCCAAAAGAAGAAATATTTGATTTAAATTTCTGAACATGAATGAATAATATAAGCAAATGACCTTGAAAATTAAAGGAAGTTTAAAGTTCACAATCTAGTGATGAGTAAATGTTGATTAACGCCATAAAAGAAGGATCCCCCACGCTTTTTTAGATTTATTTCTTCGTTCTACTTTGCTTTTTTTTTTTTGTCATTGAACAGGCATGCTAAGATCCCCAGTTAGATTACTGTCTAGCACAGCCAGCCAGGGAGATGTGGTTTCCTGGTTGTGGAAAAAAACCTCAGCTCGAGTGAGCAAGTCTGGACATTAATATGAACATTGACTTGCTCCGTCGAGGTTTGAAACAACACAAAAGGACAGTGAATCCAGACAGCCAATCCCACATGATAACGCATGCTAATAGGCAAATTGCTTGTGACCAAACATTTTTTCCCATTAACTTCACCTTTTTTAAGATGATATTGGAAATTTCAAATGGTTAAGTACACATACTACATGACTTTGGACCTTTGTTGCTCAACTCAAGCACTGCAGAGTTTGTTGTTTGAACTGATTGGCTTTTAGATTGTAACTAATGCATGTAAGCACCCAGAAATAACCTAGGCCATTTTGCAATCAAGTTTATACATCCTACACCTTTCAGACAAGTTACAGATTTGTTCCTAGAGTTGTTTAAACTAACGTATAGAAGGACCAATTAAACCTTCAATATTTCTTATGCTATCATTTTTTATGCATTCAACCTCAGCTCAACCCTATATTTAATCCTGAAAAGGCTCAGAATTCTGAAGCTTGGCTTCTTCTTACGCAATCAAGATAACCAAGCTCAAGCTCCAAGAGTCCATCATACATAATCAGGTACATTACACGGCAACAATTGATCGGACAAAATTAGCAAATCTACAGCACCATCAAAAGCCTTAAAGAACATGCCACACCAGAAATGACCACATTCAAAAGCCTACAAATGAACGATTTAAGCTCTTCAAAAATGAATTCAAACATCCTTGAATCCAACTGTTCAGTAAGAACCTCAGTTTATGCTTAAGCTAATTAGTAATACAATTAAATGAACCAATGAAAGACTTTTATCAAACCCCCAAGCAACTCCATTCACTTGCAGCCAAAAAAAACAACACTATTTTCAGATCGGCACTTAAGCCTGGCTTGCAATAATAAAGAAACCATGTTTCAGGATAGACATATATCTGTGTGCATAAGCTTCTCCTCTTTGCGTAACAAGTGGATCTCAAACTAAACCAAAGCCTAATCAAATTTATACAGCTGAGCTTGAACATACATAGAAATAGAAAAACCATTCCGCACCCTCACATTTAACTCCTTATTGAGACCTTTTGTTTTAATCACAATTTTAGAGACTAATGGGACATGTCCCAGCTCTAAGAGTGAGAGCTTGGAAGAATAACCTCAAAAACTCATCAACCATCCCAAACACTTATCGTAGTGACTATAAGAGAATTGTTTAGGGTGCAGAACCCAGCCCGATTATTCACACATCTTAACATAAAAGGACCTATACAATCTTTTTTCATTTAATTAACTGGTGTATAATAATGCACAGCTTACCACATTACCTTCAATAAGCTCTAAGCTCAATCTGTTGGCATTTATTCAAGCACCGACAGATTGATTTATTTATGTAAATAAACTTATTTGGAGAAAAGGGATAAAGGTTGCAGCTTAAAAGAATGACAACATCAGTGGACCAGATAAGAACAAGCTTCAATCCACAAAGCTCTTCCCATACAGAGAGCAGTAACTTAGAAACCAGAGCACACAATCTTTCTTTTTTTCTTTTCCTAAAAACTCTCAGACATCAAAGGTCAGCTGTGACAGAAGAGTTCAGATTTTTACCAACCAATCCACAAGGTTAATTCAACCATCTACTTAATTCAACCAATGAGGAGAAATAGCACATAAATTGCATAGAAAAGCAGGAGTTCGAAGTCAGAAGACTTACAGTTGAAGAACTGTATAATGACGTTGCAGGCTTCTCTAGAAGACATCAGTTTTCTTTCAAGCTTGGAAAGCAAGTCCTCAGCCTTAGTATGCAGCTCCTTTCCTTTGAAATCCCCACTTCCCTTGAAAATCTTCCTAACACAATCAAGCTCCTTTATCAGAGTTTCTTGACCCCAATCCTTTGCACAGCACACAAACACATCCTTGACAAAGCCAAACATCTCAGAAGCATGATTGCACCCAATGCAGTGAAATTGCATCTCACTAGTCCCTGATGGTCCCCTCAAGCTAGGACCAGGTCTAATGAGATTCTTTTGTATGCCACAAGCAGCATGGCACCAATGGGAGCAAACATCACAGCCAACCCAACTGCATGTATTGCTAGCACAATCAAAATTCATACAGACAGGACACGTACACGAGCTGCAAAATCCCTTATTCCCCGTGCAAAACTTACAGTCACAGTCATCCACAGGCAATATGCTCCTGCAATTCAAATTCCTGCACCTCGTAAACAAGAAAATCTCCACCAACTCATTCGTAGGAACCCGGATTTTCCCAGATACAAAACTTCCATGCCCCATTTTGACCGCAACTAAAATTTCTAACTGCTCCCTTTGGCACTTTAAGAGAGCCTCCTTGGTAAGATCAGACCTTCTCTGAAGCCGGTTTTGAAGGCCAACTATCTCATCTCTCTTTTCGGTCATAGCAATTAGATTCTTCAAGTAATCCTTCGTCAATTCCAATGTTTCTTCAGGTAACTCCTGAATTATCTGAGCCATAACAGGAATGGACTCGGAAACAATCTCACGAAGAATTCTCCCTGGTCTAGACAGCTTTTTTGCTTTACCTTCTCCATCTCCACTCTCCAAACCTCTCAAATTCTCTGACTCCCTTCTCCTTGAATCACCTGAATAAGCATCTAAGCGTGGCCTAGCCGGCAATTCAGACGGAAAAAATGAAAGATTATCCGAACTAGTAGCTTTATATAGACTATTATTGCACGAATCTTTATTCGTTGCACGATTACCTTGCAATATAGAACCACCACCACCATGATTGTTGTTGTTCAAAGCAACAACCCCATCTGCAATAGGCCTGAAACGGCTATGAACCGATCCATTAGTCCCTTCCCCTCCACACCAAATCTGATCGTCTCTCCCTACAGAATACTCGTAATTCTCAGTTGAATTGCGAGTCATGGAGCAGCTAGGATTGTGTGAAAACGGGTGTGAATACGAATACGAAAGTGAAGCGGCAGTGAAATCATTCGAACATGCAGTTTGTATGTTGTTGTTTTTGGATAGTGTTTCTGCTGCGCCTGCTGTACCTAAAGACTCATTACGATTTGGCTCAAACAGAGGATCAACATTTTGCAATGCATTTGATGCGGTTAAAGAAAGAGACACATCTGGCAAAGCTAAAGAAAGATTTAAAGTACTATCTAGCTTTTGTTTCTTGTCCCTTGAGGAGTTCTCTTCAACTTCATCTTCTTCGTGGCGGACTTGTCTCCTGGAAGAAGAACTGGATTTGGTTTCGCTCAGATTCAAGAAATCCCTCTCAACCCATTTCTCAACTGGGATAGAATGCTCTGAAAGGATTGCTTCTTTACCCTTGAGTGAAAAACCCAGTTTGGGATTATTGTTGTTGTTTTCACAGAGGTAGCTGAGAGTGAGTTCTTGGGGTTTGGAGCCGAACCCATCAAAACCCATCTTTGATTCTCCGAGAAAATCAATTCCCTTTGGAGACAAACCAATCATTTTCTCGCCAGGGTTCTCTTTGTTTAGAGACCTCTCAGACTCAGACTCACCATTGGAGGCACGATGCTCTTTCTCTCCAAACATGGCCTTTGTTTTGTTTTCAAAGGTCCGACTTTCAACAGGAGAGAGACGGGAGGGGAATCAAGAAGATCTTTGCTTTAAGGGTGGACTGGACTGGAGGGTCAAAACGGAAGCAACGAGGAAGTATAGGGGGTGGGGGAGGGTCATTGCCTCATTTCAAGTTGGGTGGGTTTTGATTCTTAAGGACAACAGTAAAGTCTAACATGACAACCCAAGGCTGAAACTTTCAAAGCCTTTTAGTTTTCATACAAAACGGCTATGCAGGCGGTCAGTATCGGCTGAACCCTCGAGTTATTGATGAGACATTCACACAGAGACAAGAAAAAAATGCTGTTGCCAGTTTTCACTGCTGCTTCCTAGCCGAGAACATACGGAAGAAGAAAAGCTGTGGGCTTCCCTTATTTATGGTGATGAGTCTGGTTTAATTAACGGTATATGGTACGATGCGCTGAAATTTTATTTTAGGACAGGGAATGTATCACAAAGCATAGGTTTTCTTGGAAGGAATCTATCTCTGTCCAACGCTTTGATCCATGTATCAGTAATTATTATTATTATTATTATTTGAAAAGAAAAGGACCTAAAGGTTCGAGAGCAAGGGCCAACTATTCAACTACTCAGTGTTCAACTACTTCAACTCCATCAAAATCATTATTCACATAATCACAAGCTCACAACCACATTTATAGTACACTTAATGGACATGAAAGCATGACTTCCTATTTATTTCTCTATATGGTCGGCCCTTCTTAGGCTTTCTAACTATCAATTTTCTTCACCATTATTTCATGATTTAGCTTAGAATCACTTGAAAGCTAACTTTTCAAGACTTTCCCAAAACTTATTTTTTTTCCCTCTCTCTAATTCTCCTTGATTTTTAGAATGAAAATATTTATCTCTCTCTTCAAATCCTATCTTTTCACTCCTACCTATCACTTTTAAGCTTCGAGGTGAAAAGAAGGAAGAAGAAATGAAAATGTTATTTTATCTTTCTTTGGCTGCACCTATCAATTTAAAAGACTATAATGGCTAAATGGTCTGACTGGTTCTCTAAACCAATCTAGTTGTTCTTCAAAAATGAATAGACCGATTTTTTTATTGGAGAAAATTATATTTTCCCACCACAAACCCTTTTTTTATATTGGTTGATGTGTCATTGTAGATATTGAAATAGCGTTTCACAACTATTTTTGTATCTAGTTTAAATTTTATTTATCTTATCTCTAAATTTTTTATCAAGTTTCAATTTTTTATTCCCCCTTAGGCTCACTTCTCACAAATTTCATTTATTTTTTCTTGTTTTTCTTTTCTTTCGAATTACCACTAATGAACTGGGGTGACATTAAAATCTTATACAAAACTACAAGTGTAAGACTATATATGAATAAACTACAGGGGTAGAAGGAAAACATGAATGAATTCACAAGGATAAAAATAAAATCTATCCGTAATTGATAGAGGTGGAACTCGAAAAGGTAGGGTTTTTTTATCTAATTTAAATCAAGTTAGCTTGGAGTAGATCCTTAGAATTCCTTTTGTAACCTGATGCATCCTTTTCTTTCTTTTTTATCATGAAATATCTACAAAAATATAAAGTTAAACGACAAGAAATTCTCAGAAGCAAAAGACGTTTCTTTCTCAAGTGAGGTCGGAAAACAGGAGGACTTTCTTGGTAGAAAGCAGAAACGCGTAAAGTGAAGATGACTAGTACTCCTGGTCAACGTGTTTCAGATAAGCGAGACACGTTACATTTTTTTTGAATTTTTCAGCATAATATTGGCCACTCCAGCATCCAGGTGGATACGCTACCACAGAAGAACTTAATGAAGATGGTAAAGATAGAGACATCTCACGAAATTTCCAAGAAGAAGAAGAAGCCCTGGGTAATTATCAGGTAGGCTCTAGGTTTACAGGATATGTATGTATCTGGATCCTGACAGGTGAAAGAATTCTTATGAATTATTTAAACGAATCTGATTACTCGCTGCAGCGGAAGTTTCCAAATAACCTTCCAGTTGAAGTCCATAGAAGGTGGGCAAGGGAGCTTGGGGATCAACCACTCGTAACCAGACTTGGCGGAGCAGCCTCCCACTAAAATGGCCCTGCAGGAAGGAGAGGATTCAACTCCCTACATGGAAATCAAAAGGTGATTGGCCAGCAAAAATAAATGATTCAAGAAACGAAAAGAAACAACTTCATTGCATATTGAATCCTTAAAAATAAAGATAAAAAACAGTAATATAAATATATTGCGAGATCTTTCTGACAGAATTGATGAAGTCTGCTTAAGGAAGGGAACATTAGGTTTTGTTTTCAGAAGCTTGGTGGGAAGCCTACTCTACTTGACAACAACTAGACCAGATTTGATGTTTCCTGCTGGTTTGCTATAAGATTCATGAGCTCACCAAGTAGCACACACATGGGAATTGCTAAGAGGGTGCTGAGATATATCAGAGTTACAAGTGATCTCAGCCTTAGATACTCAAAAACAGGAGGAGTGTGCTTAGTTGGGTATGCAGATAGTGACTGGGCTAGGAGTGTTGATGACATGAAGAGCACTTCGGGCTATGTGTTTAGCATTGGTTCTGGTGCTATTTGCTGGAATGCGAAGAAGCAAGAAGTGGTGGTTTAATCAACAGCAGAAGCTGAATACATTTTCATGGTTGTTGCTGCCAATCAAGCCATTTTGTTGAGTAAAATTCTTGGAGATTTGGGCCAAAAACAATGCACACCTACTGAGTTGTATTGTGACAACAAGTCAGCAATAGCAATTGCTCAAAATCCAGTCCAACATGGGAGAACAAAACACATTAATGTCAAATTTCATGCATTAAGGGAAGCTGAGAAGAATTTGTTCATCAAGATCCTTTATTGTCCAACTGAAGTTCAACTTGAAGATTTAATGACAAAAGCTTTACCTCCATCAAAGTTAGAATTTCTGAAGATAAAGCTGGGAATGTTCAAAGCAAACTTCAGCAAACTTCAAGGAGGAGTGACAAAATTGATGAAGTCTACTTAAGGAAGGGAAGATTAGGTAGAGGATTTTTTGTTTTAGTTATTTTCGCAATTTCCATTCTTATCTAATATTCATAACAGGAAATATATTACCTGTCAGGATTTTAGTTTAATTTAAATTTCTTGTTTAGATGTTCTAGTTGATTTCCAATTCCTGCTATTTAAATCCTTATATAAGGAAACCTTTCAATTCAATAAAAATGTGTTCTTCCCGAAATCATTATTGCCCTCTGTTCTTCAATTTCCAATTTCTAGATTTAAATCCAAACAATAACTGTTTATAACAGTTACTGTTCAGATCATTGATTTCCAACACTTTCCATTGATTTAGACCTCCAAAATCCTTGTAGATAAAGAGGTCGACAGCATAGTTAATACTATAAAAATACAAGAAGAAGAAGAAACCGACAAGAAGAAAGAGATAGGGAGCGAGGTTCTAGTGAAAAATAGAAAGCTCATAGCCATTGACAATACATATCTTACTGTACAAAGCGAAGAGTGATATAAGTGGCATTTCTAAGAGAAAAATAATATTCAAAAAAAGTAAACGGAATTCAGAGCTTCAAAGTAAGATCAGGTGCTGATGAATCTGTCCTTGGTGGCGGTGCCCTTGCTTCAAAATTCATATCCGGACTTTGAGCCAACTCTAAATCTGAGTTACTACCAACTGCCTCACCAACCTGCCTAAAACTCCCGGGCCAAAATGAGCCCACGTCATCATCTTCCATGAACATCGGCATTCCATAATAGCCTTGCTCAAACCTAGCTCCACCTCTTGTAGCAGGAGGGGTTTGTGATTGTATGATACTTTGGTGCATTGCAGCATGAGCTTTGATCCCAAGAGACCGAAACGCAGAGCCATTAAGTGGCAGAGAAGCCAAGTTGGTATACCTATCTGAAAACATTCCCATTCGCATGGCTCGCTTAGCCATTGTTCGCTCCCTCTTATGAGCATTTTGGTGGCCACCAAGTGCCTGTGAGCTGTAGAACTTTCGTCGGCAGTAATTGCAAGAGAAAACTCTTGGGATGATTGTGGCTGGATTATGGACAGCTACTTCACTGCTAGTCTCACCTGTCCCTTTCAACTCAATTTCACTGGAGTTGAAGTGGAGTGACAAGTCAAGTGAAACAGGCACAGGATTCTCTTGAAGCTTAACGAGATCCGTGAGAAAGGAAGAGGTGGTGCTATCCTTGGAGGGATCAAGAGATGGTTCGTGCACAGATGTGTTGGATGCTACTTGGCTGCTGACTTCTGAATCATTTTCAAAATCCAATTTGGATTTTGGAGATATCATGACTGGGTGAAACAGTGTAGCGCCTCGGTCTATATGTACTCCCAATGGAAAACTGCTTAGAAACAGCTAGTGCTTCGCCTGCATTTACAAGGATTCAATTAATAGCCTTGGTGTGAGCATCAAAATAACGAGAAAGCATCGGAACAAATATGCATACAGTCAGCTCTATCCACAAATCATGCATGCAAACATATAGTGCCTGTTTGCATTTCCTTGAAAGCAAAACAAATTAGTGCAAGCACATCACAAGAACATAATTCTAACTCGTCCAAATTACCCGTCATGTCTACAATGCACCCAAGATTCCAGAACAATGAGGAACAAACAAGAAGCATGTCATAATTTATAATCCACGCCAGTTGAGGTAATCCATGAACAAATCAGCTGACCAATATATTTTCTTCATTCCTAATGATTGTAATAATACCCTTGGAAAGGCTGTTTATCTCTTTCATCTTTTTCTGAAGGCTATCTCATCATCAAAAATGTTCTTATTCCAAGACAGGAGCATAACTTCGGAACCATTCAAACCAATATCTCATCACCTCACAACTTCGGGCAAAGTTTCTCCAACTGGGAGAGGATGGTAGACAATCTAAGGGATTTTGGACACCCGACTTAATCTGAATCAGCAAGTAAATAAGATGGTTTGAAGCATTTGAATATATTCAACTCACTTGATACCAAATCATGCAAGAAATTATATCTTCTGCTTTCATGGCCAAACTCATATCTTCCATGAGATGTTTAGCAAGTAATTATATACTTTCTCATAATTTTGCCACATCCTTTTTCATTACATAAACCAAATTGAATTTCAGATCGATGACTCCATTCCCTGGCTCCTCTACTTGAATGCTATCACTGTTCCTCACTGACATCCAGTAATCTTTAGTACACATGATCAACCATTGTATGAGCTTCCCTAAAAAAAATTTAAATCAGTGCCTCAATTTATAAAGGAATTTCCTGGTCTAATCAGGACTTACGATAAAAATGGTATATTTCTGCGACCTTGATGCTGTGTCCATGTGGACAGCATCCAAACTATTTGTAGCCTCATTTATAGTAAATTCTCCACCCAACCTGTTAACATTTTGATTGACTCACTCCCACGCATGAAACACTCCTTAGCATTTCAACTTGATACCCTTAGCATACCATTTGGAGGTGTAATGCATCCTCTCCGAACTTACAACCAGTTGATGTCATGGTGTGATAGTGTGTGATTCCTTCCAGCAATGACGATGCTAATTGCAGTACCTTCTTGCAAATCTGGGAACACTTAAAGCCCAGGAAAAATATGCTTCTGCCTGAAAATATGTTGGTTAAATCAAGATGCAATTCCATCCTAGTTTAGGAACTTATCTTCACCAGTAAACTGGTCAAATCCCACCTTGTCTGATGATTAACATCCAACAACTTTTTTCTATCCCCGGTCTCTAACAAATTAATCAGTCTAAACTTGTATATCATATCATATCATATCATGAGTCTGACTCGATCAATAATACTAACCTCGTAATATCAGTTGCAAACACAGAACCTCTACCGTCAAACTCAAGATTAATCTTCAATCTCTTTAACATCTCAAGTAAGAAAATGGATCTAAAAATGCGCACCATAAGAAAGTTAATGAAATGCACTGCACCAAGATAAATCAATCTTGATAGAAGAAAATTTTCACAGCTGCGCAGCATAGTTCTCATTTCTCTTCAAAAATCTCATCTTTTAGAGAGGAATAGGAAGTCTGTTTGAGAAGAAATTACAACTGAAAGTTCTTCCTTCTCTCCACATCTTTTGTCATTTATATACGGAATGAGATGAAATTTTTATTTATTTTTTCTCACCTAGCTTCTTTTCTCACACTCCAACTACGTGTACAAAGGATAATTAGAAGCATTGGATAAGCTGTAATGGGACCATATTTCACTCATTCAGTAAACATCATAAACTATCACTATAATAGCATCACATCAGTTATTTTGAGCGTCTGTTTTCCTCACACAATTCCTCTGAAAGAATAACCATATCACTGGACCATGTTTCCTATTTCACACTTTAATTGGATTGTTATTCCTAATTCCTAGTGTCTGTGATATGTACATCTCTGTAAACAAGTTCAAATACATGTATTTATGCATCTATATTAACTACTTCGCAGTACTTTTGCAATGGATTAGCAGCAAGCGTGTTGGAGCTTTTAGATTATTTTTTTCCCACTCAAATTGCAGCGGTTAAGGTCAAAAAACCATTTCCTCAATTTACTTTTCCATCTAGCCCCTTAAAATGATGGAAAGTAAAAACCATCCACCTCTGAACTCATGCAGAGCATCTCATATCTATTCAAATTTGATATCACAAGGTAAAGCAGCAGATCCCCCAAACTCCAACACAATTCATGAATTTTCACATGCGTAACTCTTTGAAGCAGCATAGGCATTATTCATTTAATGTTTTTTCATAACCAGACTAGATCATTTTTGACAGAACATCTGCGAAATTTTACACTTTGCTCTCAAGAAAATTATTTGATGACAATTGTGAACAAGTGGCAATGAATTTGATCGATAACTAGTGGACAATGGGACTAGATAAAACTGTCTGATTTCGATTATATCAATCCTTGCGATATCTAAAACTAATAGAACTGCAACACCACCCAATACCAAAACATATAATGACTAGGTTATATTCAAGGACACGTCATTCTGGTTAGAAACCAAACAATTATAACTCCTTTTCCTTTCGAAGATGTTGAAAATAGTGATTTAAGGGATGCAAAAACAATTCGTAGTTTAATGGTTTGATACATTTTCAATCTGTACAGAAGCTCTAGACTCATGCAAGCAGTAGAAATTGCCTCAGTCATTTTAAACAAATGGCATTACAGATTAGCCGCTCCGATTCCGTGAGCAAGAACAACTAAAGACAAGGGAGTAAAAGCAAAAACCCCACATTATATATATATAAGCACATAATTGAACTCGACCTCAGGCCACAAACAGAACCCAAATCAGTAACACCACAATACATATTAAAAACATTTAAGGACCCTGAACAAACCCTAGATGATAGGGGGGGTTATAAATTTAGAATATGTAGATCATACCCTCAAAAATGAAAAGATTGACTATGACACAAAAGGAACACAAAAGAAGTTGTCCAAATAAAAAGAAAAGGGAAACCAAAGAAAGCAACAGAACTTCAAAAACCGAAAGAAGAATCGGATAGTAAAAGGGTGATGAGATGGGCGGTTGAAGTTCCTTACATGGTGTCTTGAAATTTCTGAGCGTGCTCCAGGGACATAGTACTGAGAGAGAGAGTCCGTGCGAAGATTTGAGTAAACAAAGTGGGTTCTTAGCTTACCACTTACGGAGTGGGTGAAAGTAGAGAGAGAGAGAGAGAAGAATGACCAGAGAGGGGGGGGGAGCAAACAGTGACGGGAAAGCAGAAGCTGAAGAAAAGGAGAAGATGGTGTGAAGTCGGAAAGGTAAGAGAAAGAAAGAAATGAAAAGCAGATAATGCAGCAACCACTCAGAACGTTGAATTTTGGGTTCTTTCCTAGTCTTTCAATCAACAACAGCTGCATGAGAGAGAAGATGGGTGAGTGTGAAAAGCATACAAAAAGACACAGAAAACAAAGATGGGAAGCCCCACAGAAACACACTCAAATGTTTGCGACTTCATTTCTAAAATCTCGTTCTCATCCAACTTGAGTGGACTAGTACGGGTGACAGATTCTTTACATTGTTTTTTCACCCTCTGTTTCCTTTTCATTTTATTGTAAAGATGGACTCCCACAGCACCTCCATCTCTAACACTTCGTTTGTGCAGTTTACATCGCGTGCACCTCGACATCGGCCATACATTTCTGCTTTTTTATCGGTCATCTTCACCATTCTGCAAGATAATAAGCCCTGTAACATGCATGCTAGTGGCAGCTCCGCTGGTTATATTATGGGTTTGTTTTTTAGAGCTCAACAATTTGGTCATATAAACACGTCACAATAATTTAAATATATATATATATAATATAAATTATTTAAAGGGAAAAATAATATCTTTTAAAAATACTTTTACAAAAAACAAAAACAAGGGTGTCAATGCTTTCATTTTTTGGATTCTTATATTGCGTGTTTTGCTTAGAGATTTATTGAAATAATATATTTTTTTATAATTTATTTTTAATCCGAACACATTAAAATAACTTAGAAACAATTAATTAATTAATTACTATTTTCTTCCTCGTTAGCATAAAAAATATATTATTCGGTTGATGTTGATTAAAAAAATCACTCACGAGACTTTTGGAGCCGGTAAAAATAAAAGTCAAAGGTAATAACAATTCAATCATGCATACTCATCACTGCACAATAATATCATATTTTTTTCAATAACATATCTAAAATACAACTATCATTCACAAATATACAATTATTCACTTGTTTTTTTATTAATTTTGTTAAAAATAATACTTATACAAGCGTGCTAATCGAACACGTGTGAGCTGCTCTTAAATCAACATAAATTTTGTTCACAATTTCAACCCAACATGTATTTTATTCTAATTAATCACAACTAAAAATAAAATTATAGTAAAGCACATTTTTACTATAATTAATTGAGAAATTATTGATATTCATGAGTTGAATATTTTTTTTATTAAAATAGATTTTCAAGTCAGTTTGCATATACTTCAACTAGTTTCATAATCCTTGAAGTTAATGACTGTATGAGTTTTTATTAACCATCATATTTACGACAATAAGATTTAAATTTGAGATTATAGAAAGATTAAACTTTTTAATTTTTATTATTAGATCAACTAAGTATATGCCTTTGATAAGTTGAACAATTATGAAATCAGAAGATAGTTATCGATGAAATAAAAATTTATCGATATCTTTCGTAGGGAGCCGTGATTCTGGCTTCAAACATTGGAAAGTAACACCACTCTGAAATCGAAATGTTACGTTCCAGAATGGCGACCGAAATGGGAAATAAGTGTGATCTGAAATTGGACGTCTCGTCACGAGGCCTCAACATTCAAACAGAAATACCGGAATGGGACAAGCCCATCTCCTTACACGGACAACGCTGCGGGCTGACTAGGCCGTCGTTTTTATATTTACATATCATGCCATCTGTTCACTTTAGAAAAAGACATATCTTTGATTCATATATATTTTTCCATGTTTTTTCTTAGCAGAGAAAAAAACGAATATATATCCTTTGACCCGAAAGCTTTCAAGCTATCCAATATATATATACACAAAAAAAAATCATGACACGATATGATTACGTAAACCTTCAAACACTTGCATTTACAATCACTGTTTTTTTCTAAAATCGCAACAAGCTTTTAACAGAAAGAAAAAGAACCTCTCTTCAAAATGGTGTCTGCCTTTTCTTTTGGGTAAAATCTACGTGTATTCTAAACAACTTTTATCGATATATATCGATAGAGGGACTCGATTAGATTTATTTTTTAATTAATTTGAATATATTATAGATACCTTTTGCATGTGAGAACCTCACCGAACCTCACTTCTCGATATAAATGTATTTTATAAATTTAGATGAACGAGTAAAATTCTGATAATTTTAAATTTTTATAAAAAATACATGTTTTAACTCGAACTCAAGATGTGCAGTACAGATCACAAACTCTATGCCATCATTGCAAATAAAATATAATTGTGAAAACACCTGCAATAATCAAATAACAAAAATAAATGGTTAATTTTCTATCTATAAAAAGAAGAAAACTTCATTGAAAATTCATCCTTGCATTACCAACATTATCATAACTATAATAGTTAAAATTATTATCAACATTATTTCTCAAACAATTAAAATCATTGAATTGCCCCCGAGAATAAAAAAAAGATATACATTTTTTTTAAAAAATCAATAAAATAATAATTATCATTGCGCAAACAATGAAACCATAAAATCATTTGATCTGAAAAATAGATAAAAATAACAGAAAACACCAAAAAAAATATAAAAGAGAAAGGGGTGAAATATTAATTTCTAAATGATCACCATCATATATTAAGAATTCATAATTGAATCGAATAAAAATAAAACCTTAATAAAAAAATAAACGGATAAAAAATAAAAAATTAACTAAAAGCATTGATGCATAAATACGGGTAAAAAATAAACATTGTCCAAAAAGGATCGAAAAAATTAAAGGAATTAATGCCAAAAAATTCAAAGAATAAGGACTGGAATGAAAATAAAATATACAATTAATTACAATAAAAAGGATAAAATCAAAGCAAATAAAAATCTTGAGACCGAAATAAATAAAATATACAGTTAATATTTTTGGGCGTGAGGCGGAATACTGTCGGTTGCGCGTGTAACTTAAAGAGGGAGTGAGACGGAATAGTGTCAGCCACGTGTGTCACACGCACCAACAGTATAAAAGAAAAAATTAAAAATATAGTCCATTACCGGTACATCCGAAACGGTGTAATTACCGCGGAGCCCTGTGCACATAACCAGTTTTTTGTTGTCTTCGGGGGCTAAAAACGTTATTTTACTATGAAAATAATGATTAAAAAATCATAAAACCGGCAAACCCAACCAAACCGACCAAACCAACTCAAAAATAAAACATTACAATCCATAGTATTTACTGTCAGAATCTACCGTGTTTGTACATTGAAATAGTCACATCTATTATATATTGAGATATAATACACGCGTACCTCATGGAATCACCAAATGACTTGTAATTTGGAGTCTGCCCGAACAACAATGTAGGATTGGGGGAGGGGATCATCTTTGCTCGTACAGACTTTGCAACTGCAGTGGTGGAAGATTATAATCTCATTTATTAGAAATGTCCCATCCCTAAAATGGGGGAAATAATTTCATATCACTCAGCTCAAAGCCTCAAACTTCCACTTCCCGAATTATTTATAAGAATTTGCTCCCATGATGTGGATGTGATGTCCAGAAAAAGTAGACTCGAGCACCTCTGATTTTCAAACTAGCCACGCACGCACGAATAGCTTTCCAACCCGTCTCACCATAAATTATTGAAACTCTGACGAGAGACAGTGATGTCTTTTCACAATCTCCACCCGTAATTTCTAGACTGAGAGGGTTTAGTTTATTTTTATATACAAATTTTTTATAACACAATAAAATCACCCACTAGAAAATATACCTCGATTCCTAAGATATGCCGACAACGCAACAGGTTAAACACTTAGACTACCTTTGACTGATACATACTTTAAACTCGTAACCAAACAAGCAAAAGCAAATCATAACCAGTCTATAATCTTACGTGCCTGCCCAATTCGAGAGCATTTAGGGGCTCGAAGCCGCAATTTTATGGCCGTGATTGGTCGTGTCATGTCATCCATGGACGGGTCAAGTAAAGGGTAAACATTCTGGAAATGAAAATTCCGTGAATTATTTAGGAGATAATAATAATAATAATAATAATTGTGGTCCTACTGATATTAGTTGTTCTGCAGGACATGAAACGGAATGAAAAGTTCAAAGAATGCTTTCCAATAAAGATGTATCGTATTATTCTTTGTAGAAATGATTGGGGAAAAAACACAATACAATGAGAAAGCAGAGCAGCTAGGATCCACCACTGTCCTTCATGGAAAAGGTGTTGTATCTCTGCTCCACCGAGAGCTTGATGGGGTTTGCCTCACCTGACAACTTACACAGTTTATTTTTTAAAATATTTTTTATTAAAATAATATACTCTTAATTTTTTGAATATTATTAAAAAAATATAATGATAAAATAATATAACTTATATTTTGATATTTATTTAATTGTTTGAGTTTTCAAATCTTATTGATACATTGGTTACGATTTCGAATTTTATTATATTTATTTTATTTTATAAATGAATCACAGTGTACTTTGTATTTATGTAAGTTTATTTTAAAAAAAATATTATAAAATAATATAAATGTAAGAGACTCTGACTATCCATTGAAAATTCTAGATAAGATAATTTGTTTAATATAATATATAATATAAGTAAAAATAAATTCCACTGAAAGCTGTCAGTTTCAAGCTATTGATTTTCTTCTAGGACGAGTGGACGACACAGTTAGCTCGGTTGAATTTCGAGGGCTCAGATTTTTGTATAGCATTACAAGTTACAACAAGTTGTTACAATTAACACGGATGATTTTCTATACAATATTTAATCAATCATTCGAAGGAAATCTTCAAAACTTCAAAACGTTGGATGGTAAAATATTTATGAAAAAAATTAAAAAAAAATTATTTTTATTTTAAATTAAAAAAAATTAGTAGTTTAATATTGTGATGAAGTCAAAATTAATTTTTTAAAAATAAAAAATATTATTTTAATGTATTTATAAATAATAATAAAATATTATAAGCTGTCACCTAAAAAGAAGTGAGATTTGGCAGTGAACATAAAATCCTGTCGAAAGCAGTGCATGAGGGCAAACCATGGCATGATTCCAACAGGGTATGCAACTGGGATTTACTTTTTGACTGTTTTTTTTAGAAAGAATTTCTGCCTTTTGTCATTGAAATCGACTATGTTTTCACCCATCTGTTAAAATGAAAATTAAATGGCGTCGTTTGCAAAGCATTTAGCACTGGAAGGCACTGTTCATCAACTTGTTTCCATTAGATAGCCAAGGCTTTGAGATTAAAATGATTTTGACCTTTTCGATCGGATATTGCTGTGTTTGAAGCAATGCCATCCTGACAGTCGATTTAACGAATATGTTAAGGGAAAAATCCCTTTGACTGATCGGATTTTGGAAATATAGGATCTGAAATAGAGATTAAAATAAGAAAAATAAAACCCTACATCAATAGAAGCAACAGCTGTCTCATCCAGCAAACTTAAAACACATGTTGAGATCTAAGGTTTAAACTATATAATGAGTTGGCTTGGTAATACGGTATCATAATGATCCTCGACACCTAGGATCAAGTCCTATGTTTAATTCCTAATTTACTAACAAAGTCCCTTCATGCTTCTGACTTAGACAGTGATTGTTTCAGGAGAAAAAAAAACACGGCTCCCATTTTTATATATATCTTAGTAGTTGCGAGCCGACTGTGCCTTCACGTTTATCGTAGGATTGGCATCATCAAATCAGGTTTCAAGAGAACTTTGTTTTTATTAATTAATTTTTCATGTCGTCTTCGTAGATTAGGGTTTTGAGTTTTTCGCTAGGGCATGAGTCTAGGAAAGGAGAGTAAATTTAAACTACTGAACTCGCTGCTGAGTACGTACACAACCATTCCGACCAAATCTGTGTTTGCAACTTTGCATGGATTTATTAAAAAGAAGGAAATGGCACTTGTTCTAGAAATTGAAAGCTCGGTTTCTTTGTCGGTAACGTATATATTTGGACGCACTGATGGTTAATTTGGTCATAATTCAAGAAACCCGGCATTGTTAGGATGGGTTTGGAGTGAAAATACCACGGAGCATCACCTGTTCGGGGACCACAACCGAGCCCTAGCAGGGCATGCAGAGAGCAAAACCAGGGGCAATCCAAACCAGGATCTTTGCTGGGGGGGGGGGGGGGGGGGTCGCCGTTGCAGTGGTGATGCTAGAGAGAAAGAGGACGACGTGATCGTGATCATTTATTGGAACATCTATAAGAACATAGACCTTTCGTTTTGCAGAAAGCGATGTCTGTGTGTGGGGACTGGACATGGCCGACACCTGCACGAACAACACACTTTGAGTGGCTACAAAAGTTTTCACCTGCGAAACAGAGGGTCTTCTGAATATAAGCCATTGCTAGCTACCAGACAAAGCTCCGGTCCCCTTCTCCCCCGTCCCGCAGTGGATTTGCCTATGTTGTGTTCAAAACACTGGTCCCCGTGAAATCTCCCACTTATTACATCACAAGATATCCTTTTTCTAAAAACACCCGGCATCTAATACTATTTTACACACACACACACACACATATCCTCTTAACCTCTCTGTTTTCCTTTTTACCCCGGCAATTCTGACAGCTGAGCATCTGCGATCGAGTCTTCCCTCCGAATATGACAGTTCGTTACCGCCAGGCATCCTATTGGTGCGAATTTCTTTTTCCATCTACGAGATGACCAGGCAGCTTGTTTGCGGTCGATCTCGAGGATAAATAAACATGGATGATAAAAAGTAAAAGACTGAGATGTAGAAATGTGTTTGTATGCTTGATTAGTCAATGCTCCATACGCTGGCTGTACGAAGGCTGAGCTCCTCGAATCGTTCTATAAACTGTTCGTTCCAGAAGTGAACTGCTCCATTCACGAGATGCGCATGACGTAAATTCTCACAGGGGTATTTTTCGGTTCTCCGAGAGTAGAAAAGGAATTCTTCGAAGGAAACGCATGAAAGATGAACAGATTAAAACCCATAAACCACCCATTTTGTTGTCGACACCACTTCAATCTTTCATATAATCGTTTGGATTGCGATTTCACTTGCTTTTAACCGATATTTAATTTTTTTAATCTTAAATTAATATGTTTTTGTGTGTTTTAGATCATTTTGATGTGTTGATTTCAAAAATATTTTTTTTTAAAAAAAATATTTTTTTAATATATTTCAGCACGATAAACACTTTGAAAAACTAACGTCACCACACTCCCAAACAGACTCATATCCAAGCTAGTTAGAGAGTATTGATAAGTTGGGATATAAAAGATATCTAAAATTATTATGTACATGCTTGTCATGAAATATTTATATTGAATCAACTAGTATTGGGATTTTATCTGGAGATATTATATGTCACTATGGTGTAGGTGATCATTAAATTTGAAATTATTAAATTATCCTACTGTTATGTTTTTATTTTATTACATGTCATCAACATAAATATAATAAATGGATTGACATTGGATATAACATGAACTATATAGAAGTATACGAGTGATTAAAAGAGGATTCATCACCCTGGATGAATTAAAATTATTTTTTACACGTGCTCTCAAATAATATTGATCGCTAAACACTTTAACAAGTGGATTGAGATTTGAGAAAAAAACAAATCTTATTCAAATGATCAACAACTATAATATTATGAACAAATATGATCTTAAAGGTTAAGTCAAATAACTCATGGATTCTCTAATATTTGATTATTAAATATAAATAAATTAATTATTAAATTAATAATGAAATTAAATTGTGTAATTCAAATAACTCTATTTATTTAAAGTTAAAATCTGTATTTGGAAACACCCATTAAAATCCTTCGATCACCGAGTAGATAGGGCTATAAACTTGTCATCCTGTCCTGTCACATGTTTTCAAGAAACCAACCTGCAAGAATACAGTGGCTTTAAACACCCATTAAATTCCTATTCTGAGGATTTTTAAATGATAAGTCAGCAGTGGCTTGAAAAATCTGCGAGGTGAGTTATGAAAACAATACCTGGCTGAGTGCCCAAAACAATAACACAATTGTCATTTGATTTAAAGCACTACTGATTTAGAGTATAAATAAAAGCCATATCTCTGCTGCTAACCAGACCTATTATTTTCACCATGGTAACCTCGCCATCCACCATGATGATGTCCCCTTCCATGATAAGTGCTGTCACAGGGACTGTTGAAATGTTAGAAATTACGCTGACATCACAAAGTTGAAGCAGGGGGGTGTGTGAAAACGATGGCAGCAGAGGTGGTCATAAAAGAACCAGGTGCTGGTTGAGATATTCATGAGTGAGCAGATGACTCTTAAAATCAGAATATAATTGACTTTCTACCCTGGCAGACAAATTGGTCACCAAGTCTTTGAAGTGACCGTGAATAATAAAAGTTTATTATTATTGTAAATCTTTTGTATACCTTTTCAGATTATTTATTTATTTTACTTCCACCACGTATAAATTATCGAACAATAGATTTTTTTAATCGAAACCTGCTATTACCTATAGACGTTCGCCATCAGTCAACTAAACGTCTTCTTCACGCTGTGAATTATTTGATGAGAAATGGATTTTGTTATTCTGTTCCACCTTCTATTGATCACGGAAAGAAAAAATGGTGAAAATATAGAACAGGAGACCGGACATGATATTTAGGAAGTTGTCGAGGACGGGGATAAGAAGAAATGAGGTGGGAATGAGATCCATTGCCTTGCCGCGGTGTCGTTATCTCAGAGATATGTGACAGTGATATCTAGACCCCCCCTCTCTTTTTATTTCTGAAAATATGAATTCTTTTCTCTCATCATCATCTTGTAGACATAAAATTGCAATCATGATTTTAGCGTCTTTGTCGGCTGATCATACATGTATCGAGGCCTGTTACTGTTAGAGATCATGGGCGCGATGATAGAGATTAAAAAATGTTGGAGAACAAAAAAGGTATCCCCAGAAAAGTTAATCCAGCCACAGAAAAGAGAAACGTTAATCTAGTCCAAAAAAATACAAACAAGGAAGACGTAGTACAGATGTCAGTGTGAAGTGCAAACTACGAACCGCGGGAAGGAGGGAGGGACGACGAAGCATGGCGCGTGAGATGCAGGAGAGACAGTGAAGACTTTTATGGGAGGGAACAGGAGAGAGTTAGAGACTCACAGGTGTGTAGTTTAATAGATTGTGTAAGAAGGGAGGGAGTTAGCGTATCTACAAAAATCCTAAAAATTCTATTCAGTTTGCTTTTAAAAAAACAAGTACAGATAAAAGAGTATATATACACAAGGATTATATTATAAATAAATACAAAACCTAAGATCAAGACTGTCCAAGTTAAGTTTAAAAGGGGGAAAAAGAAGAGAAATTCTTGTAAACCTGGCCATTATTCAAAGTACCTCCACCTTTCTCTCTTAGACTACAGAGAACCCCACCATTGTTGATTGAGGTTGTTCGTTCTTTCAACAACCCTATCTCTCTCCAATCTCTGAAAAAGCATTTTGATTGTTCGTGCTTCGCTGTTTGTGTTCCTTGGTCAATCTGTGTTCAGAGATATAGAATATTGCTGCTAATTTTATAATATTAAAACAAACAACAGTGGACGTGCTTCCTCTGTCTTGTAACCTCTCCCTCACCCCAGTCCCTGTCTCTCTCTCTCTATCGCGTAGGAGTAGTAAAAAAGAAAAGAAAATAAAAATACTAAAAATCTTCACGCTTAGAGATGAAAATGATTAGTGTTTTTCTCTTTATTATACAAATCAGTCTGTTTTGAGAAGCAATTGTTAAGACACAGGCATGAGGATTCTCAAAAGGTGGGGTTTCTAAGAGGTTGAGAGAAAGATTTATTTATTTGTCTTAATTTAACTCTTTTTTCCCTTCTCTCTTGTATTTTGCTCAAATCACGCAACATAATGCTGTAAATGATAATTTACTTGCTGTTCAGCTCAACCAGTGCGCATCTTCTCTGTACACCAGAAGGAAAAAAAGTAGCAGCAACATTGCCGCATCTTTAAGGAATCCTGCCTCAGACATACATGGTTGTGTCGTGTCCCTGTGCTACTGGGTTTTTTCGTGGTTTGATATGAACTGGGGATCAGAGAAACAGGCAGAAAATCAAGAAGAAACCGAGAAATTTTAGTTCTTGTTGTGTTTGAGTTCATCCATGACGTTGAAGATGCAGCAAAGCTACCACCACTCTGTGGCTGTTAAGGTGAATGAGCAACAAGTGGGGACCAAAAGAGGGTACACATTTATACAAGCCAACAGGACTTGGCTTCCTAAAGTTTTGTTGCTTTGGGTCATGGCGATGGCCCTTTTAAGTTTGACGATATACAATGACATGGATGCCGATAATAGAGTTAGGAGGAAGGAAGTGTTGGGCAGCATGTGTGATCAAAGGGCAAGGATGTTGCAAGATCAATTCAGTGTCAGTGTTAACCATGTTCATGCCCTGGCCATTCTTGTCTCCACTTTTCATTACTACAAGAACCCATCAGCAATTGACCAGGTTCTTGCTCCTTTCTCTCGAAACTTTGATTTCTGTTTTTCCTGGGGAAAAGACAAAAGTTGAAAAGGGGAAGATGATTTTTGGATGTTAGTTCTTATGCTGTTCTGTTCCCAAACAACAAAAAGGAAAACTCACCTCGATTTAGCCACAAGCCGAGCAAGGCTTAGTTAACTGTGATTTCTGAAGAGATGTTTTATTTTTCTTTCTGTTTATGGCTTTGAAGTTGTTTCGGCTGCTTTGTTCCTCAACGAATTAAGGTGAATCCATTGGAAATTTAAATTTCCCTGCGATTTGGCTTGCAAGATGTAAAAAGAAAAATACAAGATGAGTTTGTCAAATGTTTGTGTAGGACCAAAAACATTTTATCCTCTCTGACTGTGCACGCTGATAATTAATTTTGACAAAATGCAGGAAACCTTTGCCGAGTACACTGCCAGAACTGCATTCGAGAGGCCACTGTTGAGTGGCGTAGCCTATGCACGAAGAGTAATTGATTCAGAGAGGCAGGAATTCGAGAGGCAACATGGGTGGACAATAAAGACAATGGAGAGAGAACCCTCAGCCATTCGAGATGAGTACGCTCCAGTAATATTTTCTCAAGAGACGGTCTCCTACATTGAGTCTCTTGACATGATGTCAGGGGAGGTAATTTTCAGAGGTCGTGACTTGAATTTGGTTTTACATCATTCACGCTTCAGCATCTAGTTTTCAATGATGTTTTCTTCGGCATGATGCAGGAGGACAGAGAAAACATACTAAGGGCGAGGGCTACAGGGAAAGCTGTTTTGACGAGACCCTTTAGGTTACTAGGTTCTCATCACCTCGGTGTTGTGCTTACATTCCCTGTTTACAAGTCTAAGCTTCCTCCAAGCCCAACAGCGGCGCAACGCATAGAAGCAACTGCTGGGTGAGTGAGTGCACTTATCTTTCTAATTAGAACACCAGGTTTCCAGGTTTTTTTGTGGTTGGTTTGAGTGTGGGTTTATATTAACATTTTGAAATAAATTATGTTTGGAAATGTAATTTATAGGGTGACTAGAAGATTGGAGAAAAAAATGATCCAGTGATGCTACTCAATAATTTTTGTTCTTTGGCACTGCTGCAGTTTGACTTTAGATGCTAATATTGAGCTTAAAGCTTTAGTCTTTTGTAGTTGGTTAGTTTTAGTGGTGATGAGATTATTTATCTGGAGACATTGATTTGATCTGTTAGTACATAATTGATACAGCATATGTGACTTTGTTTCAGCTTTCCTTTCCTTGTTTTCCTATCTTCCTGCTGCAATGGTGCAGTTCGAAAATATTGTATAGTTAATAAAAGGAGAAATCATTTCATTCTATTTCACTGACAGTTTATTTCTTCAAGATAACCCAGTTTTTTATTATTTATTTTGTAAAATAGCATAAAACATTTGGCAAGGTAATTTTTTTGTTACTTCATATGCTTGTTATTGACCTAAAAGTTTCTAAATAATGACAATTGTGAGGTGTTGTTTCTTATTATATGGACTTCATGCATTTTATTTCTGCTAGAGTTTGAATTTCAGAAATAGTTTTGTTGTTTTTATATGCAAATTGGCTCCTCGTGGTGACCATTGTTCTAAACAGCCATGAACCACTACTGAGCTTTGTAGAGTTGGCAATTTAAACTTTTGAGCATTTAGCAATCAGACAGTAGGCTCATGGCAGTGTCTCATCATGTGGCTGGAATTCCACCCATGTCACCTTTCTTTCTGGTCTAATTGGATTTCCAAGTTGCAAAGCTTCACCCCTTACAGTTTGGTAGATATCATATTGTGTAAAATTTGGTTTCATTTATTAACAGAGATTTGAATTGAGCAGATACCTTGGCGGGGCCTTTGACATTGAGTCCCTTGTGGAGAATTTACTTGGACAACTTGCTGGGAATCAAGCAATTCTGGTGAATGTTTATGATATAACTAACTCTTCTAACCTTTTAATCATGTACGGTCACCAAAATCTAGATGGCGACCTGTCTCTTTTGCATGAAAGCAAGCTTGATTTTGGAGATCCATTCAGAAAGCACCTGATGACATGTAGGTAAGGGCATCTAATCACCGGTCATAATTTCATAAAATGAATGGAAGAGTAAGTTTTCTACATCTAGATGTTTACAATTTGAAATCTGAGCAGGTACCATGAGAAGGCACCCGCTTCATGGACAGCACTCACCCCAGCTTTCTTATTCTTTGTGATTGGTTTATTGGTGGGTTACATCTTATATGGTGCGGCAATTCATATTGTAAAAGTTGAGGATGGCTTCCATGAAATGCAGGAGTTGAAATTCCGGGCAGAAGCTGCTGATGTTACTAAATCCCAGGTATTCTTCTGAATGTTGTTGTAAGGAATAACTGAACCCCCCCTGTTTTCTTTCTGTAGCATCTTCTTACCTGAGTATCATTGTGTTCTTGATGCCAGTTTCTAGCTACTGTATCTCATGAAATCAGAACACCTATGAATGGCATCCTTGGTATGCAAGATCTTTTCTTTTCTGGGATATGAAAAATGTTCAAGGTTCTTATACTTTCATAATCAGCTGTGTGGTCTGTGTTTGATTGCAGGCATGCTTGCTTTGTTGCTAGATACAGATTTAAGTTCAACCCAGAGGGATTATGCTCAAACTGCTCAAGTCTGTGGAAAGGCACTGATAGCTTTGATAAATGAGGTGCTTGACCGGGAGAAAATTGAAGCTGGAAAGTTAGAGCTGGAAGCTGTTCCATTCGATATTCGGTCCATACTAGATGATGTCCTTTCTTTATTTTCTGAGAAGTCTAGAAACAAAGGTATTGAGGTAAGTACTAGAGAAACACAAGAAGGGCAAGTTAGCATTTGCATATCTTGTTGGCTGACGTGAATTCTAATAAAGAGCCAAAGAACCTTTTCAATCTGATGGCTCTTGCTTTTTTCCAAAGATGAACCGCCAGATACTCTATTATGTTGAAACTGACCCTTTGTCTTTTTCTGTTTTCCTTGGACTTTTGATGTTGCATAATCAAATGTGGAAGGACAGCTGGCAGTCTTTGTTTCTGATAAAGTTCCAGAAATTGTTGTCGGAGATCCTGGGAGATTCAGACAGATTATCACAAATCTGGTGGGCAACTCTGTTAAGGTAAGTGTATTGATTGAACTTTCTTATGTAGTTCAACCTGGCAGAATGTATCTGTATTATTTCTTATTAGTTCATTTATCAAGTGGTCCGTAAAGGTTTGTCTCCACACAAATTTTATGATTTACTAGGTAGTTTATGATTGCACAAATGATTTTTTTTTACTATTAGCTTTATTGCCTTCTTTAGAATTCTACCTTCTGTTATAGTTGACTATATTATTCTCTGGCAGTTCACTGAAAGAGGACATATATTCATTAAAGTTCATCTATATGAAAATGCCAAGGCCATGACAGATACAAAGGTGAACACTTACTTAAATGGAGGAACCAATGAAAGTGTGCTTACATCAGGTTCCCAAAAGTTCAAAACCTTAAGTGGTTGTGAAGCAGCAGATGATCAGAACAGTTGGGACGTGTTTAGGCATTTTTCTGATGAAGATTTCCGATCTGATGCTTCAATAAATGTAACAACCAACAATGAAGCTTCTGAGGATGTTGGGTTGATGGTATATGTGGAGGATACAGGAATCGGCATCCCCTTAAAAGCTCAAGGTCGTGTTTTCATGCCGTTTGTGCAGGCAGACAGTTCAACTTCCAGACATTATGGAGGAACTGGAATTGGGTTGAGTATAAGCAAGTGTCTGGTTGAGCTCATGGGTGGTCAAATAGACTTTATTAGCCGACCTGACGTTGGAAGCACATTTTCATTCACTGCTGTTTTTGGTACATGCAAGGAAATTTTTTTCAACAATATGGAAAAACGCAATGCTGAAGCATTGCCTTCTGGCTTTAGAGGATTGAAAGCATTAGTTGTTGATGGAAACCCGGTTAGAGCTACTGTAACCAGATACCATTTGAAGAGGCTTGGTATCCTAGCTGAAGTTGTAAGCAGCCTCAAGCTGGCTTCCGGTAGCTGTGGGAAAAATGGTTCTCTGACATCGGGGTAAGTTCATTTGGTTGGCTGTCCCTGACCAGTTTATCTTAATTAAGGAATTGAAAGGTTCCATTGAAACAACAAGAAATGTGAATTTTTGGCCCATCGCTGATGACCATGGTTTGTCTTTGGGTAAGACCTTGATGAAAAAACTGTGTTAATTATTTCGCTTTTCATGCCACTCCATTTTCATGAGGGAAAGCCTTTGCTGGACAGTGGCACCCCTGTATCTTAGTAAAAAAGACTGGTTTTATCATCACTTTCTGCTGTGATGCACATCATCTGCCCAAAATTCTGGTTGCATGGTGTGTTTGTCATTTAGAATTCACACCATCAACATCATTGGGAGTGCTCATTTTTCCACTAAAGATAGGCATTGGAAATGTTTCTTGGGGATGATTGATGGATTTTTGCTCCTTTTTCCTTTTCGACTTAGGTGTCAAGAGTAAGTTCCAATGTTTGCAAAATAATATCAATGGTAAATTTAGCGGTGGGTCTACATTTAATATATACTTCAAGCACAGAAGAGTTTATTAAGGAAAGAGCATTTTTAAAACTATAAAAGCCTATCTTTGTCCTTCACTTAATAGTTTAAGCTTTTGGGTTTTGCAATTAAAGAAAATCATGCTCTTTTGCGGTGTCTCCTGAATTCTTGCAAGTGCACATCTATTTTGCTGAGCACTTGTAATTTTTATGGTCATGAAATCATAAAAGAACTTGCCTGAATCAAAAACCTAGTGAATAATAGTTTCAATAAAAGATAGCTCATGAAGTAGCAAATATAAATAGATCATTGGCAGAGCTCCTACATTTACATTTTGTTGAAAAATTGAAATTACATGCTACCTTGTGATCGATGTACCTCTCTTTTTCTATGGCAGAGGTAAAATCCAGCCAGATATAGTTCTAGTGGAGAAGGATTCATGGATTTCTGGGGAGGATGGTGTTTCAAGTGTTTGGCAACTGGATTTGATAAATGGACATACATTCAAGCTTCCGAAGATGATCCTTCTTGCTACCAACATTACCAATTCTGAATTTGATAAAGCAAAGGGAGCGGGTTTTTCTGATACTGTGATCATGAAACCTTTGAGAGCAAGAATGGTGGCCGCATGTCTTCTGCAGGTGCTTGGCATGGGGAAGAAAAGGTCCCAAGGGAAAGGCATGCCCAATGGCTCTTCTTTCCTTCAGAGCCTTCTCTGTGGAAAGAGAATTCTGGTGGTTGATGACAATAGGGTAAACCGCAGAGTTGCTGCAGGTGCCTTAAAGAAGTTTGGAGCTGATGTTGAGTGTGCTGAAAGTGGTAAAGAAGCATTGAAACTGCTTCAACTACCGCACATTTACGATGCATGTTTCATGGATATTCAAATGCCAGAAATGGACGGGTATGTCTTCAAATCTTGTTTAATGATTTTAGATTTCAACTGTTCTGTTATTTATTGGCTCTACTTCCTTGATAGATAATATAATGTAGAAATTATTTTTGTTTATACTCCTTTCTTGTATAAGCTGCTGATTGATGTCTTTGATTACCTAGCACCTATCACAATTTCTTTCCATTTTTTATATAATGAACCTTTTTGGCATCGTGTAACACTATCACATTATAAATTTTATTTCATATACGGGAAGTTATTATGTCTAGTGTGGTTTTAGTTGCTTAAGTTTGTTGTTTGCACGAAGCATTTGGCTAAAGGCAAACGATGCCTAGATTTGCCGGAGTGTGACCTGAGCGTGGGATCAGAGCAGGAGTGGCAACAGCATTTGGACCTTGTGTCTGGCGTTCTAGACTGTCTGGTTCCTGAACTTGTTAGTCGGATTGAAAAGTAATCAGGTGTCATTATTGGTAAAATAAGTTTAAAGAGCAAAGTTTATACTCGGGTGGTAATCTAGATGCTCAGGACCGTATTCTCTACCACTAATGCATATTTAACAGATTTGATTGCAATGCTTCAGGAACATAAAAGCAAGTACTTTTGGCATACTTAACAGATTTGATTGCAATGCTTCAGGAACATTGCAATTTACCACTAATGCATATTTAACAGATTTGATTGCAATGCTTCAGGAACATAAAAGCAAGTACTTTTGGCATACTTTGCATGGCATTTACTTTCCAAGTGCCATTCACATGGGTTTTCTCCTCCAGGTTTGAGGCAACTTGCCTTATCCGGCAGATGGAGAGCCGGGCAAATGAGCAGATGAATGGTGAATATACGGTAGAAGAAGGAACAGCTAGAAAAGTCCAATGGCATATTCCAATATTAGCCATGACAGCTGATGTGATACATGCTACACATGATAAGTGCTTGAAGAGTGGGATGGATGGATATGTCTCGAAGCCTTTCGACGAAGAAAATCTCTATCAGGCAGTTGCCAGGTTCTTTGATCCAAAATCCACTTTAAAGTCATAACAGGACCCCCTTTGCCTCCAGCAGCGAAACCAGCAATTTTGAATCACGCCGGTGCACTTGGTATTAAGTCGATAATGGACCGTTGGTTTCCTTGCATTTTGTATGATTCTTCGTCGAAAATGATTACAGGTCCGGGCAATTGTTTCTACCCACCTTCAGCTTGACCTGACTGGAAGCTGAGAGAGCTTGTATACCACTACTATCCCCAATTGCATGTATAGATCCTTTGAAGGGAGAGGAGAAAAAGTTGTAAATCATTTTTTTGCTGCTGCTGCTGGGGTCTCCACCCCTCAGTTTGTATTGTTACCTATCCATTCCACAAGACTTGCTGGCTTATCCATTGCATTGTCAAGGAAGGGTGGTTGAGTGAAACAATTTGCATCATGGGACAAGTAATGGCTTTCTACCATCCAATTCTCAATCAGGATTTCTGTAACTTGCCCTTTCCAGGATGTTTTAGCATCTGTATCTTCTAGATCCCCACCCCCTCCGCAGCCTGTGATATTTTCCCTTTGTAACTGCTCAAAATCTCTGGAGTATAGCTCTCGAACAATGGAAATCAATCATCACAAAGTAGTAGATCCTTGTGTTAAGACTTCTTGACTCGTCAGAGGAGCCGGTTGACATGAGTTCTCAGGTTTCTTGAACCCAGCTCCAGCAGGTCGAAGGGCCATCAAGCTGCCAAGTCCTAGGTAACAATGATTGCAGGATAAATTTTCTTCAAGAAAATCGCAAACAAGTTCAGGGAGCAGAAGGATAGTGATACATGACATGCGATAAAGCGAAATATACAACGAAACATGTTTTTCTCAACTTCTAAAAAAGTTATTTTTTTTATTTTAAATTAAAAAATTATTTTTTTAGATCATTTCATGGTATCAAAAATAATTTTAAAAAAATAAAACTATATTATTTTAATATATTTTTAAACAATAAATATTTTTAAAAACTATCGCAATCATAATCTTAAACTGTTCATAAATACCAGAAAAAAACATTTTTTTTCCTTGGATTAAAATTTCAATATATATATATATATATCAATAGAAATTATTTTTCGATAAATTGATTTAACACGATAATATGACCACGAGCTACTCGAGGCGGTGAAGTAAATTTTCTTTCTTTCCTTCTTGTTTTTTGACTGAGCCCTAAATCTAAATTTCCAAAACAGGAAAATATGAGGATTTAAGACAGGAAATACCAGTCACTGTAATTCCGAATTTCGTGCTGATTATAAGATTACAAGTGTTTTGCGGCTGTTTTTTTAAATAATTTTTATTTAAAAATATATTAAAATGATATTTTTTAAAATTATTTTTAAAATAATCGAAGTTTTTTTTTTAAAAAAAAGGGGGTGGGTGGGTTTAAATTCTTACATGACCCAAAACAGAACAGGTAGCCCACCCACCACTCTTATGTGCATTCATTATCCTAACTACTAATTAAAGATGTGCATATTTAAAAGCAAAAAAAAATAAAACAATTAAAATTTAAAAGTTTCGGAAGTTCGGTAAAGATTATATTTTAAATGAGTGTTTTTTTTTTAAGATACGAAGATAATATATTTTTTAGAATTTATTTTAAAATATTAAAATTATATTCGGCACCACTACCCAACACGCCCGATTTAAGTAGAAGATGATTGATTCCACTAACCCCCTCCGATGACCGTAATTAATGGACTGCGGGCATCGAGACGAGTGAGTCACGGATGTTCTTCTCCGAGTTTAAGTTTATGGGATATGAACCATCTATTTATTTATTTTAAAAAATGAACAGCAAGGGCTTCGGACCCGCAAAAAGCTATGTGACAACTGTATCCCTCACCTGTCAAATCAGAAACACAGTGCTCATAAATTCTTATCAGTCCACAATGACCTTTCATGGCAGCAGATAAAGGAAACAACAAGAAGAGAATGGAATAAAGGCTTCATCGTTTTCTTACGCACATTTTTCCCTTCTGTCTCATTCTCCCTCCCCTCCATCTCCGCTGTTATCCCGGTCGAAATTCTCGCTCTCTAAAAGAAAAGAAAACCTTCCTTTGCTCCTATAAACCCTAGCAGAGCAGCAGTAACGCACTTTCTTTTCAAGAAACTAACCCCTCTCTCTCTCTTGCTTTCTCTGAAACACCATATGATATGGGTGCTTGGCATTTCATCCATACCTCGCTATTTCTTTCCATGGTATGCATAGCCCTTTCCCAGCAAAACGACGACGCAGCAGTCATGCTGAAACTGAGAGACAGCCTTGTCAAATCGTCTACTCTCGGGTGGTCTGCCTCTGACCCATGTCAATGGCCCCACGTGGCTTGCACAGATAATCGGGTCGATCGTATCCAAATAGGCCACCAGAATTTACAAGGTACACTCCCCCCAGAACTCAGAAACCTGACTCGGTTAACTAGGTTCGAGGTCATGTCCAACAATTTAACGGGGCCATTACCGAGTTTGTCAGGGTTAAGCTCTCTCCAAGTCCTGTTCTTACACACCAACAGTTTCTCTTCAATTCCTCCTGATTTTTTCACCGGAATGACGTCGTTAACCTCCGTCAGTTTGGATGCAAATCCCTTTGAATCATGGGAAATACCGGAGAGTCTAAAAGATGCAACTTCTTTGAAAGAATTCTCGGCGAATGATGCTAATGTAGCTAGCAAAATCCCTGAATTTTTTAACGACGATGTGTTTCCTGGATTGGAAAGTTTGCATTTAGCTTTCAATTATTTAGAGGGTGAATTTCCCCTGAATTTTTCGGGGTCTGCTATGCGGTCTTTGTGGCTTAATAGCCAGAAGAGTAATTCCAGGCTAAATGGTACTGTTTCCGTCTTGCAAAACATGACTTCGTTGACTGAAATCTGGCTCCATGGAAATTCTTTTACGGGCCCTTTGCCTGATTTTTCTGGAATGATTTCATTGGAAGATTTGAGTTTAAGGGATAATAGCTTGACGGGTGTTGTTCCTCCATCGTTGGGGAACATTTCTACACTTCGTGTTGTCAATTTCACTAATAATAAGCTCCAGGGACCGACGCCCAAGTTTGCTGATAGAGTTGCTGTGGATATGATTCCTGGGACTAATAATTTTTGTTTGGATAAACCTGGTGTTGCTTGTGATGATACTGTCAATGTTTTGCTGTCGGTTGCGGAAAATTTTGGATACCCTGTTAGTCTTGCTGACTCTTGGAAAGGAAATGATCCTTGCAGTTCCGATACCTGGAAAGGGATTGCATGTGCTGGAAAGGTTATTTTGGTTATTAACTTGAAGAAGGCAGGACTTACTGGTACCATTTCTTCAAAATTTTCTTTGATTTCGACATTGCAGGAATTGTTTCTTTCTGATAACATGCTCACGGGTACGATACCAGATGAGCTTACAAATTTGCATAATCTTACTATTTTGGATGTTTCGAATAACAGACTCTACGGTAACATACCCAAGTTTAAAAAAACTGTGCAAGTGGAATATGCTGGAAATCCTGATATTGGGAAGAATGACAGTATCTATCCCCCCCCTGGGACTCCCGGAATTACACCTGGATCACCTTCTGGTACAGGTGGCGATTCTGATGGTAGTGGTAACAAGAATTTGGCTACTGGAAAGATTGTGGGTTCTGTGATTGGTGTTGTTTGTGGTTTATGTTTGGCTGGGCTTGGTTTATTCTTTTATAATAGTAAACAAAAGCGATCTAGCAAGGTTCAGAGTCCAAATATGATGATTATTCACCCTCGCCATTCAGGAGACCAGTCTGCGGTCAAAATCACTGCTGCTGAATCAATTGCAAATATTGGATCTCAGAGCTTCACTGATAGTGTTGGAACCAGTGACATTCATGTGGTCAGGACTGAAAATATGGTGATCTCGATTCAAGTTTTAAGAAATGTTACGAATAATTTTAGTGAAGAAAATATATTGGGAAGGGGTGGATTTGGGACTGTGTACAAGGGGGAATTGCATGACGGGACAAAAATTGCAGTGAAGAGGATGGAGTCAGGAGTGGTTAGTGAGAAATGTCTTGCAGAGTTCATGTCTGAGATTGCGGTGCTTAGTAAGGTTCGGCATCGCCATCTAGTTGCCCTTCTAGGATATTGCTTGGATGGAAATGAGAGGCTTCTTGTTTATGAATATATGCCTCAGGGGACACTCAGCAGACATCTCTTTTCTTGCAAGGAGGAGGGTGTCAAATCACTCGATTGGACCAGAAGATTAACTATTGGTTTGGATGTTGCTAGAGGAGTTGAATACTTGCATGGGCTAGCACATCAAAGTTTTATTCATAGGGATCTCAAACCTTCCAATATACTTCTAGGAGATGATATGCGAGCCAAAGTGGCTGATTTTGGATTGGTTCGTCTCGCTCCAGAAGGAAAAAATTCGATCGAAACAAGACTAGCTGGAACTTTTGGATATCTTGCCCCCGAGTACGCTGGTAACTAAATTTTCAACTCTCATACTTTGCATGCCTAGATTTACCATTTGTCTTTTACTGTAGAGTAACCAATAAAAGAAATAGACAAACATATCAGGCTGTGAGGAAAGCATAACTGAGTGAACAAAAAGCAGGAGCAGAGCACGAGAGGATACCACAAAGAATTGAATTTAGTACTTTTCTATTTGTCTATATTTGATTTTCTATTTGAAAATTCCTTTTCACGTAGGTTTTAATAGCTGAAACATTAGGGAACCAACACTAGAGTTTTGTCTCCGTCTATCTGCCATGTTGTTACCTAAAATATTCGGAAAAAATGAACGAAATCTATGATGATTGATAAAGGATGTATGTAAATAATATCTTTTATAACAATACAAGGAAATGAAACTAGTGTAGTCAAAATGGTGATCCACGTTATCTGGCTGCCTCCCCTGTGTTCTTTAGCAGACGAGCTTTCATGTGTCATGTTTCACAACCCAACCCTGACCCAATGCATGTTATGGCTTGCGGAACATTTGGAAGTGTAGGAGTACATGGTACATGATTTCATACCCCCCTGCACGCACACAGCATTTGGGCTTTGTTTCAACACATAAATTCTGGTGGTTGTGATCTTGATCTTAGAATTCGATGCATGCTTGTTAATGGGTAGCATTACTGCATTAGCTGAGATGAGTGAATTCACTTTGCTTTATTGTATCTGTCAGCACATTGAACTAGAACATATATATTTTCATATGCTGTCTTTTACCTATTTCAATTTCAAGTTACCTGGTGATTCCTCTTTATTTGTTTTCCTTGGTTTGCAGCTCCAGTGTGTCACTTGCAACCAAATAAATCCCTTGCTTTTCAAATGATGAATCTTCCAGTCTTCTTTGTCTAGACTTGTCAGATTTTTAAGAAATTCTTTTTATCTTTTGTTCGATAAAAATCAGTCCTCTGGGAGCTAAACCTAAAATTTTTCTGAATGTCTTGGCAGTGACTGGTCGAGTGACTACCAAGGTTGATGTGTTTAGCTTTGGAGTCATATTAATGGAGATGATCACAGGAAGGAAAGCAATTGATGAGACCCAGCCTGAGGACAGCCTGCATCTTGTTACTTGGTTCCGCAGGATGCACGTCAACAGGGAAACATTTCGCAAGGCAATTGACCCGACTATTAATCTTGACGAGGAAGCCCTGGGCAGCATTAGCACTGTTGCAGAGTTGGCAGGCCATTGCACTGCAAGGGAGCCTTACCAAAGGCCAGACATGGGTCATGTAGTTAATGTTCTGTCATCTCTTATTGAGATTTGGAAACCAGCAGAACCAGATTGTGATGATATGTATGGGATTGATTTTGAAACGCCCTTGCCTGAAGTGCTCCTGAAGTGGCAGGCATTTGATGGAAGCAGCTCTTCGTTTCCTCCCAGTGGGGATAATACCCAGACGAGTATACCTACTCGGCCATCTGGCTTTGCAGAGTCATTTACTTCGGCAGATGGACGGTAGAAAAATAAGGCAAAAGAAGTCGTGTGAAGTGATACCCGTGTGTAAACAGTGGCTGTGGTAGGGTTGGTAGTTTATATTCTTGTTTTTGAGTTTGGGACATGCAGATAAAATCTCAAGAGTGAAATGTGTTTCTAAGCATCAAATTTCGGGATTGGAACCACCACAGTTTAAGATCCCATTTTGTAAAGAAAATGATGGGAGATTCTATTTGTTCGGTCATCATTCCCCATGCTATGAATTGCTGTTTCATTTCACCGACCCCCCTTTTCATTTTCGTTTAAAATATAGCCGTGAGTTTATCTAAGCAATTCTTACTTGTGGAAATGTTTTTAAATAGGCCAACTCTTCGTGAGTTCATGGAGCAGTCTCACGAATCGAGCAGGGTACTATGCCAGTGGGCAGTAGCAGATAGAAGAGAACCACTGTACATGTCAAGATGTGGATAGAATAGAAGCCAGTGATTTGAGGGATACATGATGTACCTTAAAATATCCCGAGTTGTCCGAGAATGAATGTCCGATAAAACATGAAAACTGACTGCCATGGAGACCTGCTCTTGCTTGCCAGCTGTTTCTTTTGATGCTTTCTGATCCCTGGAGAGCATTCTGCCACTCTCACAGTTTGACCTCAGGTTCGGTGCCGCTGCTTTAACTTTGCTTTATAATTATTATTCTATACTTAGCGGATTTTGTGGCGTTCTATTCGGTCAGTTTCTATCGACTTGTCAGTTCAGTCGGTCTATTTTTTTTATTCGGGGGATGGAGGTTCCACGACTGCGGGGCCACCTATTTCTTCTTCTTTTCTCCCTCTATTATTTTTATTATTCTCCTATATTGCAAAAACCTGATAGCCCTTTTCGGCTCGAGCCTTCTAAACTCTTTTGATGAAAGATCATATATATATAAAAGTCCGCTACAAGCAATTGGATACCCTTCCATGAGCCTGCGATAACGTATACGAATTCCTTATTGTAGCTGTAGACCTTTCTTCGAGACAGTGACCCTCCCTCTCCAAAAATGTAAGACCCTCTCCATGGTGCAAATTTGGGAGGCGATATTTTCCATTCATAGCCTGTTTGATTGATATTGTGATAGTACATGTATTTTATAGTGTTTGTTTCTTGAAAATACATCAAAATAATATATATATTTTTTTCCCCCAAATATCCATGACTTAATATTTTTTTTTTGAATTTGATGAAATACTAGTAAAATATGATTTTATAGAATACATCTAAATTGAGCGAATCTCAAAATCGTGGTATTATCACGATGTGATAGTTACTCAACAATATACAGTGCCCTACTGAAATATAGCTCAAACAATTTATATGTCGTCGACGTCTCTCGAAATAAGTTTTCATAGGATGAACGATACGGCACGTATTGCCCGGACGACTCTGAATCCTGTCCCGGTGATAAAAACTGGTAAAACGAAGCTGCATTGATCGGGGAAGCACAGCAAAAGGAATTAGTTATCGTTTCTCTCTCTCTCCCGCTACCAAGTTTGGAAGAAGACGTGTTCGTCGTCTAGTTTTAGTGAGAGATCATTAAGGATCTTTTCAGTGCTGTTGTGCAATGCTTTGCTTCGACTACCAGATACATTCTCTCTCTAGAAGAGTAAACTCCGCAGTCCGCAGTCTTAAAATGTTTTAATTTTTTTAAAAGTAAGAAGCAAGTCACGACGCAGCTGCTAATATGGAGGCTTGTGCCTCTGTTCCTTTTCAATTTCCGAGCACAGGTATGGAGCTTGGAGCAAGCAAACAAGTCCAATCCACTACCGGTCAAAGAGTTTCTCGAGGGACATGAGATGAGAGAGCATTACAGAGAACCTCTTTCTTTATCTATTTCTCGTCGTTGTGCTGTTTGTGAAATTATTATTATTATATATCTGTGACGTGTTTTCTTTTCTTAAAGATGATATTGTTTTTTATAAGTCAAAGAACAAAACGTCTGACAATTATAAACTTGGACAAAATAGGAGGTTCTGGATAATAATAATCTACAGCAACTCCAAAAGCTGTCGTGAAGAATCAGATCTCTATAATAGTTTTTTTTTGAATAGTATATATATAGTTTGTTTTGTTGATATGTATATATGATTTAAATTTGAAGTTTTAAAATATTAAAAAAATTCATCAAAATTTCATTTGCCATCAATTTTTGAACTCTGTGAAGTACGTGGCACCCCAGTTTCCAACAAGACAAAAAAAAACTTTTTTAGTTCCAAGTTGTTATAAATAGTAATTTGCGTAGAAAAACCTATTTTTAGCTATCCAGATATCTTCCCCGTTAAAGAGAAAAAAATTACTGCAAAATATTAAAAATATATATTTTAAAGAGAAAAAAATTACTACAAAAATATTAAAAATATTTTAATATATATTAAAAATGAAGGCGGACAAGTGGATGCATGGTTTCACGTGCGGGCAAGAAGGGTGGGGGTTGGTTCGTGGTGTGGTGTGGTGTGGTATGGGTTTCTTTCCTTAACACAAACATTACGGGACGGAAGCCATCGACCACATGCTTTACCATTCCTGTCAATATGTGTTCTGACTTCTGAGAACACTGTTAAAAATGTTTTTTTTTCATCATTATTAGATTAAACCAAATAAAGAGGATGCGCGTTGTTAGAACGCGCAGCCATGTGAAAAGTCCGAAGCAAACACGAAATTAAATTCAGAATCGTAGCCCAACCCGTTCCAGTTTGTAATAACACCTGTCATGAAATGGAGGGCCAGTCAGCCCACACCGACCACCCTTGCGTTGACCACTCTTTTATTTTGAGCGTGTCAAAGTGTTGATTCTTCTTTTTGATCCATTCTATCATCATAAAATTTCTAAGACGGTTCGTATTCTGTATCATTTCAAGCCTCCACGGTCAAATATTCAAAACCAAAGCAAACACCTCCCTCATGATTCATTATTTATTTCAGTCAACATTGCAATAACTCTGTAAGTTTTCAAAGTTGAACAACCGTGGCAACCTAACACCTCCAAATCTATATAAATTCCCATCTAATTCCCATTCCAATTCCCTAGCACAAAACAACACGTTCATTCTTCCTACCGAAAAAAGCTACCGCTGCCATTCTTTCTTTCTTGAGCTTAATGGTTTCAATTAAACATCATTAATTAGGTCCATGATGATCTCTACATGGAGAAAGCGAAGAGCAGCACGGCTGGCTGGCAAGCAGCTGCGGCCAGAGAGCGCATCGGGAGACATTGAGGTGACAATACCAAACCATTTTCGATGCCCGATATCGCTAGAGCTGATGAAGGATCCGGTCACCATGTCAAGTGGGATTACCTATGATCGTGAGAGCATTGAGAAGTGGATAGAGGCTGGCAATGCGACCTGCCCCATGACAAACAAGGCCTTGAGGAACCTTGATCCAATACCGAATCACACGATACGTAAAATGATTCAGGACTGGTGCGTTGCGAATAGTTCTTATGGGATTGAAAGAATTCCAACGCCTAGAATTCCTTTGAGTTCTGAGGCGGCCTTGGAGATTCATTCCAGAATCAAAACAGCTTGCAGAAAAGGAGATCAAGCTGGGTGCCAAAATTTGTCTGCCAAGATTAAGGCACTAGCAAAGGAGAGCGAGCGTAACAAGAGGTGCCTTGTGGCAACCGAAACGGCTGGTGTTTTGTCATCTGCTTTTGAAGAGTTTTCAAAAGCTTCTTTCGATGATCACGTTGCAGTCTTGGAGGAAATACTGTCAAGTTTGGCGGTACTTTTGCCTCATGACAAGGCCTCGACTTACCTCGGCTCAGATGCATCTATGGGTTGCGTTGTGTTGTTCTTGAAAAGTGAGGATCTTTCTACGAGAAGAAACGCAGTCCTGGTGCTAAAAGAGCTCGTTCCATTGGATAATAGAAAAGCAGACATGTTATCGGAAACTGAAGGAGCCGTCGAAGCTCTTTTCAAGTTAATTAAGGCACCCATTTGCCCGACCGCAACAAAAGCTTCATTGCTGATCATTTATCATATGGTCATGTCGTCGTCGTCGTCTCCAACGAATGCGAAGACCGTAGCTACGCTTGTTGATCTGGGTTTGGTTTCACTTCTGCTGGAAATGCTCGTGGACGCGGAGAGAAGTATATGTGAGAAGGCGCTGGGGGTTCTTGATGGAATATGTGACTGGGATCAAGGGAGAGAGAAGGCATACAATCATGCTCTCACCATACCAGTTCTAGTCAGTAAAATACACCGGGTCCCAGACTTAGCAATGAAGTTCTCCGTCTCCATTTTATTTAAGCTCTGCATGAATGAGAAGAGAGGCAATGGAGGTGTTCTTGTGGAAGCTATTCAAAGGAATGGTTTTGAAAAGCTTCTGGTTCTCTTACAGGTTGGCTGTGAAGAGAGAACAAGGGAGAAGGCGACTCAGCTGCTGAAGTTGTTGAATGTTTATAGAAGCAGAGTGGAATGTATAGATACTGTAGATTTCAAGAATCTCAAAAAGTCTTTCTAATTCCAGGCAACAGCCTGCATATATCTCAAAAAACAAACTGTATATTGTGGTTTTGTAGAAAATTAAAGGGTGTTAGGATCTACATTTGATCATGATATAGAACAGTTACATGTACAAAATACAAAAGAAGCTTACTGTAAATAATTAATTATAGCTAGCTTTCTAGATTTTGGCCTTTGAATTTTCATTTCTGTTTCTCTGGATATAATTTTGAGGCAGAACATTCAGAAGAATCAGAACAACTGGTTCCAGCCCAACGCATTGGATCACAACCTGTAAATAATTAATCATCTATGTTTTGTTTTTTTTTTATCAAAAATATAATTACTCGATAAAAAGAGTAAAATAATTGATGATATTAATAGAAATGAAAACAAAGTTGATTATAATAAATCATATACTGAAATAGATCACTTAACTGACTGAGATAAATTTTTAATTATAAAAAAATATACTTAATAATTGACTAAAATAGAAAATACATAAAATAAAAACATATGGATTTTTGTAAAAAAAAAACAAATCATTGAAAAAACTGGATGTAAAGTATCTGCTTTAAAAATACAGCGTTTTTATTTTTAAATGAGTATGCCCTCAACCACAAGCATATTATAATAACAAAACAATCAATTAAATGTTCCAGTCTAACATGCAGCCTATCTTGTTCTGTCAAATAGGGGTCCTTCTTGTCGAACTCAGAAATCATATAGCCCCGCTAAATATTTCTAAACAGCAGCTACAAGTACAAAAGGCTGGTGTAAGATTTTTCCTTTTATTCTCTGCATGCTTTGTTTGAATGTTCATCGTCTGCAGCAAAGAAAATCTGTCAGGTCCATATTTTGGATTTCTCCATAAGAAGAATTTGTATCTTAAGCAACTTTTATCCTGGTTATCAATCTTCTCACCTTTGACATGCTAATCTCATTCTCCCTTCTTAATTTCTCTCATCCAAACTACAGGAGCCTCTCTTTTTCCCATGATCTTCGGATGCCTTTCGGTACTCATCCCTTGTATTCTTATCCAATTTTTCTCTGCCCCGTCTCCTCTGCTTTTAGGAGTTATGATGATCAGCATAAACCTGAAAATCCGCATCTGAATCCATATCTCCTTAACAAAAACCTGACACCATTATCCTTCGAGATCTCTCCATGGCTATCCATGTGGATTTTTACTGGAAACCCGCATAAAGCTATGAATATCAGAGGAATTTTAGTAAAACCAGAAGTGGCAAAGAAACTAAGAGGGGGATGGACGAAAAATGTGGAAAGCATGGTGATAATGGTGCTCGGGAAATCTTGCCTTCCCCGTTTAGATACTTGACAGGATTATCTGGGAATTCACAAAATCATGAACTCCTCACATACTATTCAATCATCCCGACAATAATGTAGATGGCCTAGTCAGAACAGATAGTTACCAAAACTAATGAAATGGTACAAGAAATTCTTTTTTTGCAAATACTGAATTAAGCTAGTCGAAGGAAGAATTTAGTAGACCAACATAGTTTAGAAATAGATTGCAAATACCTATACAAAGCAAATACCTGGTTGCAAAGCTCTTCAAGAAATTCATAGTACGCAATGGGCTTTTATGCCACTGAGTTTTGGCTAGGAATATGATATCAATTAAAATTTCAGAGACTGCAGAGTTCATAGAAGAAATAGTAAGCGCAGCAAACAAGCCTGGAAGAAACCTGCAACAAAATTGTTCCCTTCATCACATAAAGTATAGCAGCTAAGATTGACAGCAAGCAGCATTTGAACTCGTACATGATGACGGACAGTTTCATTCACCATTAAAAAGTACTGTAAAATACATTAAAGAGAACTCACCAGAGCACACTAAACTTTAAATATTATCTTTACCAAAACGTTTGAGGACGTTGCTTTTTATCTCAGCGAAGTTATTGGATACCAGCAAAGCATTATCGTGGGCAACTATACAAGTTGGTAAAGCAACCCAGAGCAAGGATATTTGAAAAAGGCGTAGCTAAAGCTTGATCAGAGATAAATCTCAAAATCCAGAATCTCATATTTTCCGGTGAACAACTTGCAAGCCCTTCCGGAGAATTGAATAGATCCTGCGGTGTATCTCCACCAAAACTGACTCGGTTTGTAAAATTAATAGATCCTGCGGTGTATGTGTATCTCATGTTATCATTAAAATTATAAAAAATAAATTATTTTCAATGCTAATACATAAAAACAATCTAATAATAGGAAAAAATATTTAAAATAAAAATAAATGAGAATATCGAGGGAGTGCATGAACAAATGGCCATTAAATATATCATTTACCATCGAAACTCAAAGAAAGAAAGAAAGTTGGAGTCCTTGTGTAGCCAATGTTTCCAAGTGCTTTCACCGTCCACTGGGGGAGAAGGAAAGAAAGCCACACATACCTTCCTTGACAAGACATGGAAATAAAAGGACGTTCATGTTGAGTTCACTTCGTAACTGTTTATTAATGTATTTTAAAATTGTCTTTTTGAAAATATTCTTGAAATCAAAAATAATTTTTAAAAAATAAAAATCATTTCTAAGAACAATTTAAATATTTATAATTATTTTAATAAAACAAGATGAAGCGCCTTGGTGCTCTCCATGCTTTTCTGCGATACGTGGTTTACAGGGTGTAAGTAAATCACATTGTTGACCGAAACTCCTCGTCTCCATCTGATAACATTCACATCAGAGCATCATTAACTGTCAAAAGTGAACGGAAAGGGAAGTGTCGAGGTCCCGGCTCATCGGCTCAACCGACTCATCGGCTCATTGATTTAACCAGCGCTAGCTAGTATATAACGAATATACTTACCTTTACATGCGAAGACCCTGGTTATGGCCCGTAAAGTCAAGGCTGTCCCTGTAGTTCATTGTCTGTTTTCTGCCACGATTCAAAGGACAATATGGGCATTCGCACGTCCATGATTGAGGATAAATCATGACTTGCAACTTTGAAAAGGCTGGCTTCTTGGATAGAAAAGCAAGCCTCAATAAAACCAAATCTCTTTTTGTCAAATCCCCCGGATTTCTTTCTCCACCTCGTGACCATCCTTTAACGAGTAAAGCAAAAACCCTTGACATTAAAAAAAAAAAACAGGCTTGTCCAATACGTTCTCCGAGTGTCACCGGTCGCAGGATCTCTAGTGATTTACGGGGCGGCTTTGGATGTTCCTTGTCGATGAACTCGGCATAGAAGATGAAAAATGTACTGAGATTTAAACTTGTTAATTTAAAATACGGTATGACTGCATTAAAAAGAGAGTAAATGGGGGCAATGAAGGGACTATGAAAGTGATCATCATAACACAATGTAACACACCACACCATCTGTATCATTCTATTATACAGAACAAAAATTGATGAGCATGGGCGAGCTCAGTACCATCTGAGGACCCCACAACACAGAGTTCACTTCCATTAGAGTGTTTTTTTCTCTCCTCGTATCTCCGTAATAGAGAGATAATATTATACATCACATTCCCGCCGCTGGTAGGCCACTTTTGTGGTGAGCAACAGGAACAATACTCACGACGATTTCTCTTTCCTTGTTATTTATTTATTTATTTTTCCTAATTTATCTTCTACATGCCTCTCCTACCTACATAATAAACCTTTCATATTCCATATGCTTTCCCTTCTCTATTTTCTCATCTTTTGCTTTTTTCGTCATCACAGCCTCTGTTTGCAAAAAATTGGATTTCACTGAATTGAACTTCCTGTTAACAACAACAGTTCTATCTCGGACCATAAGAAATGGTATGAGCTCTTTGTTTTGGATCAGTTTTAATTTTTGCTGCCGCGTTCACTCAGTTTGATTGATTTTCTTCAGCAATTTTAGTCTCCTGGACTGGTAGCATGTGTTTGCTTGTTTCCCAGCAGAGAGGAATTCAAGAAACTCAGATGTCTGTTTTTGTTGATTGGAATTGATTGCAGGCAATTTGATTTCGTTGACACTTATTTATGTGTATTTATCTTACCGATTTGTAATTTGAATGATTGGAATTACTCGGTTGTCGAGTTGAATTACGATAAATAAGTTTTGATGTTCTGTATTGCTGCAGGTAGGCTGCAAAATTTATGTAAAAAACACAAATTGGCTTAGTACTCTTCTCCAGAGCGATTTCTTTGATTCTTGCAGTATCCATCAAGAACATAGAAAGAACGAGAAAAATGTGTTTTGTATCGATTGCAGTGTTGGGTGTTGTCGACATTGTATGAAGTCCCATTGCCTTCATAGACAACTCCAGATCTGCAAATATGTTTACCATGATGTTGTCCGCCTTCAAGAGATTCAAAAACATCTAGATTGCTCTAAAATTCAGGTTTATTTTATTTTAGTTTATTGATAGTTGTGATTAAATTATGTATCTTTCTTGATAAAGAGTCGGAGAGTAAAGATTTCTGATATAGAAGTCTTGAATGGAGTTAGATGTATCATCCATAATCATTAGACTGTTAACTCTAACTGTTTTTGTTATTTCGTCACTCTTTCATTCCCCTTTTCTGATAGAATTTCATTTTCAAAGGACTGGTTATGATTTCTGACGGAAAACTAATTTGACCCGGCAGACTTATAAGATCAACGGAGAAAAGGCTATTCATCTGAGACCACGGCCTCAGCCTAAAGATGCAAGACCATCCACGAAAGCAAAGTTTGGTGCTTCTTGCGAAGCCTGTGCGAGATATCTGCAGGATGTTCCCAATCGTTTCTGCTCCATTGCATGCAAGGTAGCCGAGATTAACCTTGTAGTATCAGCATCAGATTATCACTAGATGTTTGTTTTATTCCTACAATTATTTCATTCGACTCCAAGAGTAGGTGCCCTACTTTCTCAAAATCGGAATGAAATAATAGTTAAATCGCAGTGAATTCTGATTGTATTTTCAGGTTTCAGCTGTTTCAGTGGAGAATAAAGATCAAAGCCATGAAATCATCTCTTTCTCAATTCAGGAATTCACCGACCTTTCCTGGAAGGAAAACTCCAATGCAGAAAAGCATTCAAGTGAAAACGAATCGTCCCTTTCTTTGACTGACATGTCTGAGGATACACAAGGCTGGATGAATTCAGCTTTGAAACCAAGAAGACAATTGCACAAGAGAAAAGGGGTCCCTCATAGGGCGCCACTATGCTAGGCAAAACAATAACCATGTTCTTTTCTTTTCTTCTCCTCTTTCCCAGATTATATATTTTTCTTATATATATATTTATACATTTATGGTTCATATTAAAGTACTTAATTAAAAAGATCACAGTATTATTATTAATAATAATAATCCACAGATAGCCTTTAAGAACATATCACTCCTAGGTGGCCCCCATTCGGAGATAAAAGGTGGGTTAGTTGAGCTGGAGAGCCCACAACAAGAAAAAAACTCACTCGAGGCTGTGTATAGCTTGTTTACACCTGTGTGGTATGTAGAAGTAAATGATTGATGAAGAGGAGGATTCGCATATAGTTTTAATCTGTATCCATGTTGAGGAGTCTAGACGGTTTCATTAGGACTTGGTAGCATTATTTCTGCTGGTAGGATTTTTAATTCAATGTAAAATGGGATATTCCTCATCGCTAGAGTGGTAAACATTATGCGTGATTATGATTTGATTCCACTCGAGGACTTTTTTTTTTATGGGAATGTTTCTATATTGGTTGGCATACGTGTGTTTGCTTTTCTTCTCTTTTTCTCGAATGTGTTAGCCCGTCATAGATCGAAAGGTTTGTTTCAGTCTCTGTCGAAATTGGTAAATATGTCGTGTTGCAGCCTGGTCTTTAGGTGCTGTCTAATTGGGACCCTCCCCTTACATTATGGGAACAATGTTTTGTTAATGCTGTTGTCTTGTGGAATGTGGCAGACAAAAAGGGCCGCCAGAATAGTTCATAATCAGTGGCTATGCCTTGAAATAACTAAATAGCTACATCTATGAGCATGTTGCACATGGATAGAGATGGTTTTCCCCTTCTTTTCCTGGGCAGCCACCTTACTGTGCCTCCATGCCGTGCCCGGGGGTTCTGTGTTCAGCTTCTTACGGGAAAGCAATTTTACATGTTTAGATTATAATAGATAGATAGATAGATAGATAGATAGGGTGTCATTTTGGAGAGTTTAATGTGACGTGCTTCTGAAGTTTGAACTGAAACAAAGTGTCCGCAGATACATGTAGTTTCTGTCCTTAGTGGTCGAGAGTGCCATCTTTTTGTTTCTCTGTCACCGTCTTTTGTTTCGGGGTGTCATGAAAACCATTACTGTGAGTTCTTTTGACCCGCGGCAATGTAAAACAAATGCTGGGATCTTCTTGCCTCTTTTCGTGGTATAGGATTTTAGGGTTTTGCCAGAAAAATGGAAGTGATTATAGATGACGATTTGGTCGAGAGGATGAGTGCGTGCATTCATCATTATGAACACTCTGTTAAAATCAGCGTAGCAGGAACCTCTATGTTAAGTGCAAGTGCGATCCCTCCCTCGATCTGGGGTGTGTCGTTATCGTTTTCTTTTTTCTCTTTTATTAAAGCAATTTGTTTTCTTTTCTTTCTTAAAACAATAGATAGTGAAAGTTTTTCCAAACCAAACAAAATGATTTTAAATATATCATAGCGTTGTTGATTTCACCATTTTCTTTTTTTTTTAAATAAATCAAGTAAACAAGTTTTTTTATTTATTTCTGTTTTACAGGAAAAATAAAATAACTAAAATGGTATGTAACCCATGATGCATGGATACTTCAAGAATCTCCTATACGTATCATGTCTAGTGAAATTAGTTTTTAATTCGGTTCGGTTTATATTTTTTAAAACAAAAAAATTTGATTCAAATAGTTTTTCTAAAAAAAATCTCAAAAGCGAACCAAATTAGGTACTTCTCAAACACAGACTGAATTAAAAAAATAAAATATTATTTTAGATTTTTAGTGATACTTTAAAAACACATTTATATCTGATAATTATAGATCGAGAAAATAGGGTTTTCTTTTTATGATTTTTATATATTATAACTTGAACAATATAGAATCAAAGCTATACACCAATTGTGTGTGTGTGTTAATCAAAATGAAATATTTGAGTGGATGTAACATTTTTACTTAATTTATAAACTTTCTATTTCTTAATAAAAAAATAGTTGATTGCATTCCATGAAATGCTTATTATTTCTATCTATTTTTAAATAATAAGATATAAAAACTGTAATTTATCAATGTACTCATAATATATCATACCCTAAGTGACGGATAATATCTGCATGATGTATCGTATCTATATCTCGTACCAATGCACGAGCGGGACATTTCACTTTCAACCGGTGAAGCCATTTTTGGGACTTGCAGGCTTCAACCCATTAGCTTCTGTCATCGAAGCCATTGCTGGATGCTCTCATAAATCCTAACTGCCATGGTAATCGCACATGTTTGAACTTAATTACTAAGATTAATAAAGAAAAATTTCTCTCGCTTATTAGGAATGCCATGAGAGCAAGAAAATCTGCTTCTGCTAACCTGATGACGCCGGTGATCATCAGAATCTTAAAGGAATTCTTTCTGCTCACCAAATTGAGTTTCTTAAACAGAAATCTTTCTTTCTCGCGTCTGCAACGACACCTTTCGCTCTATTTATCAAATTTTCACGACAAAAATAAATAAATAAATCACAGAGAGCTATACTATCAAGTGTCAGCCTGTTCTCCCATCCCCTTACAGTTTTATACGCACAGCTACTCATCAAAACTGGAAATGGAAAGCCAGGTCAACACTTCTTCCTACCACTTTTGCACCTCCAACATACAAACATACGATTGGCAGCTTCATTGTCCTTAATGCTGTTGCACCTTGTATGTTGCCACACGTGGCAAGCATTACAGGCCACCATCCTCTCCCCGTCATCATCTTTGGCCCCACACCCACAATCCACAGTCCAATCATCAGCACCACCCTGATACCGCAGTTTCGTATCCAAGTCTAGCCCACAACCCCTGACCCAAACCTGCAAACCTTGTTCCACTCCGCACATTACCCCATCCTGGCACTCCTTTTCCTCTATTTCGCCTATCTGTATATCCTTCACAACAAACTTGTCCATTACATAATATGTATCCCTTAGGGCACACTGCACCATCAATTTGAGCTCATCAACAGAAGCGTACTGTTGGACCACCAGAAGTTCACCTGGTGGCAATGGCCGTGTCAACTCTTTCACCAGCTCATTGTAACTTGGCCTAAGTCGGAGAACAAGCTCTAGAAATGAATCCTGATCATTACTGCACTTAAATTGCCACTGTTTGACAAAATGCTTGCTATCCAAGATTGCTCTGATTGCTAGGGTAACTGAATGAGAATCAGGGTAGCCCATTAAAACATAATTGTACAAAAAATGCAAATCCTTGTTAACATCTAAACCTGGTTCTAGAGCTGGAATATCAGCGCAGGACTTCATTTTCTTTTCACTTTTCCCTTCATGAACAACAACATCTTGAAGTGAAATTACTAACTTTCTGGTAACTGGGTTGACAGCACGATGAATGAATCGATTTTCCACCGCAACCTTATCGATGTTTTTTATGACAAAGTCAATCAGACCAGTGTCACCAATGTGTTGTCTAACAGCATCACGCAAGGTTTGCCGATCCATTTTGGATCCATTAGCTTCCAAAGTAGTAAGTACCACTCTGACTACATCATCCAATCTTCTCGCAGGCCATCTACTCTCATCGAATTTAACAATAAAAGGAAAGCAACTGTGGTGGTTTGGATCCTTAAACAAGCAAGTTTCTGGTTGTTGGGCTGTGTGTGTTGATGATTTTGATGGAATAGCAGGCAACGTCAAGGCTATTTTCCTTCGGATTAGGGGAGTGGAGTTCAGAGCAAGCATGAATTGAAACAAATCACTAATGGTAACCAACCGTGTCTCACTAGCATCCCTGTAAATATTAATGATTCTTTTAACCAATTCGCCCTGCCTTTTGTTGATGAAGTCATGAATAATCGTACTGACGTCTAGTGAGCTGAGGATTTGAATAGCTCTCTCATATTTCTGCCGTGTAACTCCAAAGCTTCCACGGCTGAAATTGTAACCCCATTTACCAAACCATGTACGCCCATAAGCAACCCCATGAAGCAACCTAAGGTCCATGCTTCCGGCATTCTTTGACAGGTCTTCCACTGAAATTTCACTGAACAAGAACAAAAAGAAAATGAAAAGGGAAAAAAAGAAAATAGAATGCAAATAAAATGGAACTCGCAATTGTTATGATAGATTGGATACCGGGTTTGGAGAATTGAGCAGAGATGATCCCAGAGATTCATGAGTTCTTTCCCATGGAGGGATTTAGAGTTGGCTTGAATTCCATTGATGCATAGGAGATGACCAAAGCCATTGCAGTGAATGAGACCATGCAAGAGATGATCATTTTTCTCAAGAGATGATTCGGTTAGAGGTTTGTTCCATTGTTCGTCCTTGGGAATTATCAGATGATACCTTCTTTTTGACACAAAATGGTGACTCCATCCTTCAAAATAAATGCCGAAAAATTAATTAATTAACCAACCAAACCACATGACAGTACTCCAAGTTTTTTTCAAGGAAGAAACATATCAGACAAGAATTAAAGAACTGAATTCAAAACCCAAATTTAGAATATTACAAAATAAAGAAGAAGAAGAAGCAATTTACTATATACCAATGCATCTGCAGCGATCACAAAGAGGGCGAGGATGAGAAGAGTGAATGTTCTCTTCAAGAACGTAGAGAGGGAACACAACGCCGGTGGATTCACTCAAGAGCAAAGCACACCAAACAGGATTGTGACCAACAGTATAATCCTCAATCTCAGCGCAATGTTTGAGGAATCCTCTAATGTTATCTCTGAAAGCGCCGGAATGAAGAGGCATGGGTGGTATTGGTGGAGGAGGACTCGTAGAGTTGTTGAAAGTGGAAATAAAAGGGCTACCTTTTCGTTTCTCGCTGCAAGCTTCGAAGATGGTGGTTGTGATGGCCATTTGTTTTGTTTGGGAGGGGTTTGTCTTTTGCGTCTGAGGAAAATGGATTTTGGGTGGGTTCCTGGAGGAGAGGCGGTTCTGATTCTTGAATGGTGATTTGACCGTGATAGCCCTTGCTGACGAGGTACGGCTCGTTGGTAAGGCAGTGGTGTTTTGGTCATAACGAGGGCGAGGTGGTGTGACTGACCGACTTTTCGTTTCTCACGGTTTTCTCTATTTTGTTTGGGACTTGGAGTTTCCTTCCTTTTTCTCTATAGAATGTACGGAGACGGAGAGGGAGAGGGAGAGGGTCTCTCGTATGCCGCCACGTCCATCGTTCTTTTCAATTCTGGACAGAAAGTGGGAAGGAAAGCTTAATAAAATGACAAATTTAAATGTCATTTTAGCTCTGAATGAAGGATATAATTATGAACTTGGAGATAATCTTTGGATCAATTGGTTCCTGACCAACATGAACCCACTTTCTGTTCAGTTTCAGAACTTTCCCCTTCCACGCCACTGAAATGTGGCCTTGAAAGTAAAGCCTCAGGTTCACAAAACAAGATCAGGTGACAAAACACATCCTTAGTAGATGGATGTGTTTTATTTCTCTTTGAAAAGTTTCAAAGAACCACACCATGCATGCTCTTAAAATGTCTTCGATTTCCGTGGAAGGCTCAAAAAATCCTTACAAGACAAAATTTCTTGATGCATGTTCACCGATCTGTAATCCGTGAATGGCGAGCTTGCATTTCCTGGTCAGATTAAGGTTGATAGGCGCCGAGTTGCCTGCCAGGACAACAAAATGGCATTGGAGATAACAAACTAGTTTCTAAAACAAGAAAACACATGGAATCTTACGTCTTTGAATTAACACGAGGCAGCTTCTTGAATGCAGAATCTGTCGTTTTATATCTCGAACAGTTTGGTAAAAGATTCAGATTAGCGTCACCTGTTAGTACTATCAGGCTTCATAAGGATATTCGTCTACAGTTCCCAATGATGCGTGTGAGAAAAGAATGTCAGTGCACGAAAGGGGACCTTGCAATCCTTCATTCCTTCTCCTGCTAGGCTGCTGCTAGCTCATATACTGCAGCAGCCACTCCAGGCTCTGTAATCGAAAATCAACACAAAGGGAAGTACTAGCACGTAGCTTTTAGAAATATGAAAGTAAATGTATCATTATCCAGAAAGAACAGCAGCACCTTCCTAGAAAAGAATCACTGTTTTAGGAAAAATCTTTATTCTCATACCTTCATGCACTTGTGCAGGTCATTTTCGTTTGTTCTACCATGAACCTGTAAAATCGAATTGACTAATCAGAACCTAAGAGCATATTATTTGCAGATTTCAGGCGTGTTACTTGAACTCGGAATCCATGTCACTCGACTATTTTCTATAGATTATCTTCCATTTTTCCATGTAAGCGGCGTGTTCAACTGTCAAACTCATGCTCAAGCGTCCAACGTCGGACGCAGGGTACTCTTAAGGCAAAACAAGTGGTCCGAAGCATCACAGTCTCTTAGATATCTCCCCGAATTATATCATATCACCATTCATGTCCAAAATATAAAGTTAAATATGCAGCAGTACGTCCCTCGACCCATTAACAGCTCAAATTTGCTAATCGCCAGAGTTGCTCATGGTCTGACAGCTAGCGCCAGCACTGCCAAGCATCTGGCCCTCTCTAATGGCTTCCAGGTAGAACCTAATATTCAGCATGGAAAAAGGACAATTGTTTCAGACATCCTAAACTACAGGGATTATGAAAGAGAACTAATTATGCTCACTGCTCCTGTCCAAGACAATATACGAATCTAAGTACCATCAAGTACGAAGCATGCGGGGAAGGGAAAGGAGTTACCGGGCAGAAACAGGTAAGGGCCTCCTGCACCAGCCATCCCATGCCATGCACCACTTCACATTTGCTGTACACGTTGTTCCAGATGTAGAAACTCTTTTGCCCGACACTGGAATTCCCATGATAAAATAAAACTTTCAGTAACAATCAATAAGTTTTAGCCGATGTTTAGATCGATAACGAATAATATAAATTATATTATAGTATCTCACTTATAAGTTTAAGTTTTAGATTAGATGATTATTTAATATGGTATCGAACTGATGATCAGAGGTCACGAGTTGAATCTCACCACCTCATTATTTGATAAAATTAAGCAGGTGATATAGATCATGCAAGTTTCAAGAGCTTTCACTGGAGGTGTTTTAGAATAATATAAATCATATATGGAGCATCACTATAATGTTAAACTCTTAAATAAGATGGTTTAACATGATCGATGATAGAGTGGGCCAGGTTATTGACTGGTTACATGTAACCAGGTTTTTCGCTCATTAGTTGAGCCCACGTCTCAGGACCAAGATTTGTCAATTGTGTTTTGGTTGGTTTTTCTTTTTTTCAAAAACAGAATGCTTAAGTTTTGGAGTATTTTTTTGTATTATTTTAGTGTTATATCGTCTATATGTATATATATAATTAAATATATTAATTTTTTTTAAAAAAATAATTCATATCCAAAAATAAAATGATATAGAATTGAACAATTTAATCTAAAAAAATACATGATAAAATGAATTTTCTGAACAAAATTATGAATATATATAATATTATGAGAATATCATCATCAATCTCGCAATATCATTACATTCTCTGATTGCACTGAAATTTTAACATAGTATATATAAAATATGTCAAGAGACTCCTTATAAAATTTTATCTCAATCTAATGATCGGATTAAGAGATATGATTGATATTGAAAAATTATTATTATTATTTTAAAAACATACTATTTGACTGAAATGGAATGAACAGAACAAAACAAGAACATTTTGACTGAATTTTAGATGAAATTTCTAGAATTAACCAAAATTTTAAACGACATAAAAAATACTGTTTGCCCGGAACACCTAAAACTTCAGTTTTGGCATACCCATTAAAAACATTTCAATTTTTATATTTTTAGTGAACTTATAAAGAGATCGGTCTGCACCAATCCTGTAAACTTGTGAATCTACGCTAATTAAATTGAACCAAACCAGTTTACACACGTGTTTAATTCCCTTATATTTTATCTCTTCATGCTCGATAATTATGTTAAAAATAAACGGCGATTTATCTACATGAATATTTTTTTATTATTTCATCTTATAATTTTTTTATATGATTATATATTGGGGTATTATTAGAAAGATATCATCGGTTCTTGAATAAACTTTCGAAAACTAGGGTTTCCCCCATGATCAGGTATCAAACGAGCCCTCTTTACTGTCACGAGATGAAAATTTCTTATAACTTTTAAAATCATTAGCAATGCCATCACCATGTTACGCTTATAAGAATATTGTACTTTTAATAATAATTATTATGGAGGATTTTGAACATTATTGAAGATCATCGTCGTCACCGTATTGGATTCAAACTTGAGATGCAGCGATGAACTTGGCTAAGTGAGTGTAAATATGTCATCTTATCGAGAATAGCAAAGCTGAACTTAAATTGGATTTTTTTTTGTATTTTAATCTCATCGTTAAAAAAACAAGGAAAAAAGCATTACTGCCGTTGCAAGTACTTATCTCCATGGATGGAGAACAAGCAATTTAAGATGTTCTCGATCCATTATTTGTAATCATATTAAATATAAGAAATCTTGAATTGATCATTGTGATTGTTTTTTTTACTTCGAAAGTCTAATTTTTAATTTTTATTTATTTAAAACATCCCGCAACATGACATGTTTGTTAAATTTGTTAAAGCAACTCAGTAGCTTCAAACAAATCACATGGACAAGATAAACTGAAGAAGAAGAAGGAAAGATTACAACTTGGGAAAATCGAAACATTTGATTAGAAAAAGGTCCATCCTGGACAGGAGTAATGGAGAATCCGCACACATAGTAGTTACTGGTGGATATGAAACTTTGGGGACTAAAGGGATCGATAAACTGTTTGATAAAAACACAGGGACTAAATTGTGGTTTGGTAAAAAAGAATACCTTCACCTACCATTCGAAATTTAGATTTGTTAAATCCATGGATTCAGAGAAAAAATCAATACCCAAATCCCCAGTAATCCGTACCAACCCTAGGCAAGGAAAAAGCAGTAAGTTGATTAGTGACTTAGAAAGAAACTAATGGGAATGGCAACGGCAAACAGAGGAGGAAGCGAAGGGATGGAATTGTGCATATTTGATTTGAGAAGAGGACAGCAAGAAGGGCAGGAACTAGACAAGATCTTGTTCTTCTTTCCTGCTGATTTACCCTTTTCAACCCAACTCTCTGTCATCGGACTCAGTGAAGGACTCATCACTTTTACCAGGTCAGGTTTCTTACTAATTAATTACTCACTATTCCCTCTAGAGGCTTACTAAAAAACTCATTAATTACAATAAATAGATAGCTCATCAAGAATTATTATGTAGAATTTTCTCTCCAGAGGCAGCTTGTGAGTTGATAGAAGCAGAGAGGCATTCTCATGTTTTTTACGAGGCAGAACCCGATATCTGGATGGTCATGGTCTGTGCAATCATGGGTTGTTTTCATGTTTAAATGCATTTTGAGAAATCACTTCACTTGGGTGCTTAACCTTGCTGTAGGTAGTGGAGAAAAGTAAGGAAGCAGAAGCAATATGGCGGATCGATGCATTACGAGAAGTTCTCAAGGAAATTCATTCTCTTTTTATGATGTTTTATGGGCCTGTAAGAGAAATGCTTGAGAAAGATCCTAGTGGAGGACTGACTCGAGCTCGCTTGTACCCTTTCGTCATGGATTATCTCAGTGGTAAGGCACTATGCTATCGTATAAGCTGGAATTGCAGTAAATCCAACTTTTTTTTTTTTTTTTTTTTAATTGTGGTTGGGTGAAAAATATTTCATTGTAAGTCACTAATTGTCAGCATGTCAAAAACGGTCTCCATTGGATTACTGCTGCTGGGGTAAATGCTAAAGTTGCTGTATCAAAAGGCTTCCATTGGATTTGAGCTTCCAAAGTGTTGCTGAAGTTGCCGTATCTCATACCTTACATGTAACTTTTATCTTTGGGACAGATTTCCTTGTTGGGAAGAAAACTCAATTACCATCATTTCGTGACTGTTTGAAGGAATATGGAACTGTACAGATGCTGACTGTTGGGAGGGAGGCAGCTATTGAGGTTCAGGTTTGTCTCTAAAAATACTTTCAGGCAATCATAACATGAATATTTGATGCTGACTGACATTTTCCCACAAATGCACTTGGACCTAGTTGGATCTAACATGCTATTGTAGCCCTGTGGGTAAAAATAGATCAAACCTCATCACAGCAAATACTGTTATCAACTGTTTCCCCATTGTATTTTATGTATAACACTAACTAGTACCAATTATTTCCTCCCTAGCTGCCTTTTTGTTGCAAGTATCCATCCATGGTGGTTCCACTGTTCGTGCTATGTGTATCGCTTTCTGTTTGCTCTACCCTTATTTAATTATATGCCTCTTTCTGTCATGAAAACATCAGAATGCTGCAGGATATTACAATTTTCATGTTTTTGAACATTCAGCTTCTTCTTTTTTTGTGAGAAGTTCAAGTAAAGCTAACTTACTAAATAAAGGGGAGTAAGTGTGGTTTGTGTATTAAAATTATGACAATTTCAAGTATAATAAAAATGTGCTCAAATATTTAATTGAGCCTTTTCTTTATTCTGAAAAAAATTGCATTTGCAATATCTGTCATTGTTCGAGCAGCTCCAAGGTTCTAGGTGTAACCCATGTTTAACACATGTACATGTGCATACCCAACAAGTATCAAGTAAACTTTAGAATCGAGTGTGCTTTTATGCTTCCAATCCCTCTATTACTTGATAGGATTAGAAACACATCATTATTGGCCTCTCTGTTGAATGATGTTCACGGGGTGAACTCTGATGAATTTGTCTCATATTGGCAGTCACTTGTGAGGGTACTGGAGTCTGGTGCTGGGGCTACACATTGCTATTCACTAATCTTGTTTCAAGACTTGCTTGTGTCCACGACGCTTTCACCTGTATGGTTTTATCTCCAAGGCCCATTTGATCTTTGTAGCTTCTTAAGTTATACTACATGCTGCTATTTATACTCTTTGAACCTTATTGGTCCTTAAGAATTAAATAAAAGTCAATAGTGACAGAATTCTGATGATGATTTTGATCAAATGCTGACAACCTTCATCAAATTATTTTTGCCAGGATGACACCATAAATTTATTTGCGTATGCAGTTCAAAGGTTGTCACCTCGTGCTTTGTCATCTGGAGCAAGTTCATGGTCCTATCTACGCAGAGGAAGTACTCCTTCTCATGTTGTTGTAGGGCCTACCTTTGCCACTGTCTCTGTTTCTGATCAGTTCCATCACTTGCCTGCTACCTCTCCTAGTCAAGATAACAGCTATCATGTTAAAAGGCCTTTACAGCACAACAGGTGGTCTAAAGGGAAGGATGGTTTTCTTGTCACTGATATTTGGGGAACGGAGACTGGTAGTTTGATTCCTTCCACCCCAACAATTTGGCTTCAGCAGACTGGGGAAAGAATGTATCTTTGTGCTTACCAGTATAAAAGCCTTACCTTAATCCTCCTGGTTCCTTTGTCCTCCATTCTTAATGGGGAGCAAGGTGTCTCCCTGGTCAAGCAGCAGGTTCTTGAAAATGTAAGTGACCACCTTAGTAATTGAATTTTGTCATTGCTATTGATCTTATTTTGTCTGTTTTCTCATGTCGTCAATTTTTTTCATTTTGTTTGTATGTTGCTCTCCATCAATCCTGATAGGTTTTTAGCAGGTAGAAAATGTCAGCGGTTTGTATGGTTCTCCATATAACTATATCTGTTTTCATAGATTATTCTTATCTTTATCATCTGCTACGCACTTAACAAACAAATGCATGAGTTCTACAGATCTCATCTCATTCTGTTTTATGTGCAAAGGTTTAGTGGTGCACATGACCAAAAGTTGCTTTCCAATGTGATTAGCAGGAGTTGTTTCATTCGTTCTTGTTGCTAGTATTACATGAGCTTATGCTGCGCATTTTTGTGAAATCATAGGAACAAAATTATTTTGTGAAGACACTACATAGATATAAATTTAACTGTAAATTTGCTGGAAACATATTCTCTTAACACACGAGAAATAACTGTTTGAGTCTGCTTTGCATAGATGCATATACTTTAACATGAGATGCCATAATTTGAATAGGAGTACTTGGTGTTCTATCATGCAAATATTTCTTTCTTAGTTGGAAACTGAAATGTGTAATAGGTGAGGATTGAGGGTATTTTCCCTATGCATGTAATTTCTGTGGAAAATTGCTTATCCTACTACACAGAGGGTCTTGCAAACATAACATACAATGCACCTGCTAGTTTCATTTCATTGCATTATTTCATCACATTTGTTGAAACGAATGTCACAGTAGTACTGATTTATAGAGGATTCACCACCCACAACCAAGCCTTATCTCAATATGCCCAAGACCCCAAGTGACCTCAGATTGAGAAACAATTTGACGCTTGTGTCTTAATGCTGAAAATCTTGTTCAAAATATTCTGAAAAGGTTTAGAATAGTCAATTTGTTAACAACTTATTGGGATGGTGGTATTATGTCGAGAAAGAAGAAAGAATGTCTGCCTCATACCCCTCCAAGAGCTGAAACAAAGATATCTACTATGTTCTGTTTAATTTTTATCTCAAATATTGTTGCTCAAGTCCCTTTGGATGATGTTGGTGAACTAACACTTGATTTTAGTAAAGTGTGTCACAATGCACCCTTTCTTAGCTTTCACTTAATGAAATAATTGTTGGTCATGTGGAATCCTTCTCATAATTTGTTCATTGTTTATGCTTTCATTACTGACCTCCTTTTATTCGAGCTTGCATAAAATTTTGTTTTAAGTGTCAGGATCTCCTGCTGGGTTTGATTGAAACTCTACCTAATGCTCTCAATATTAGCCTTCACATTGAAATATGATATTGATGTATTGGAGGTATATCATGCATTTACAAAATATCATATTATTTCTTGCTGATGTGTAGGCATCACTTAAGATCTTAAAAGTTGAAGAGAAACTATCAAAAGGATGGGGTGGTGAGAATGCTTATCATGTCAGTGGGTACCGTTATCTACTCATTGATGATGATAGAAATGTATCCAGGGCTTCTCCACCAGCAAAGGTGACAACCCTAGCGAAGGTAAAGAACCCTTGGTTTACTACTTGAGTACTTATCTGGTTTACATGAGCTGGACATGTCAGCTTACTCTGCTCAATAAAATTGGTGAATATCTTGATAGAATCAAATCTGAGCTAATAGCTTAAAACCAATTGCAATTAATAATATTAACTGGATAGCATGTCAAGTGAACGGTCAATTAATAATGCTTAATGCTAATTGAGATTTACTTCTAGTTTCTTACACAATAAAAATCATTTATGAGATATCTCTCTTCAAACTTTGGTTGGCCAGTCATACTTGAGCCCTGTGCATGGCTCAAATGAATGCTAATTTGTGGCACTTGGTGGCTTTATTTAAAAGTTTGGCATTGTTTTATTAATTGAGGGTGCTGAAATTTTTTCATGCTGTATTATCTCAGGAATCGCTGCTTGCCATGAGTAAGCTTAGAGAAGAGGTAGATTTGGAGAAGAGTAGATCAAAATGGGATAATGCAGATCGTGATAAAGATTTGGAAATATGCATTAGAGTGAAAAACAATGCTTGGGTTATTGCTCGTACTACTAGAGGGAAGGAGCTTTATATGGTTCTGGAAAGGGCCAGCGAAACACTTCTTTATGCTTCTGATGCCTTTGAGAAGTTCAGCGACAGGTAGCCCATTTTTTACAGTGATTGCTGCATCATCATTTATATTTTATCTCACCATCACCTTTTAGCACTTGAACTATTCTGAGCATATAACTCCCAGCATTAGCGTTTTCTTTTTCATGATATAACTTTAAGGGCCAAAGCAAAAAAGTAATAAATGTAGAAAGAACAAGTATTGTGGACTAGTTTGGAGTCCAATTAATGTCTCACAACCTGACTTGATTTACTGAATCTATCTTTTGGCTAAATAGTTGCAGTTCCGTTCATACATGCTTCAAATGTTTAACTATCTATCCTTGGCTAAATAATTGACTTTTCTTTTCCTTTTCTATGCCAGGGAAAACATATATCGCTAGTAGATTGATCTTTACTAATTATGAGTTGATGATTTGCTGACTTATTTCACCTGTTTCTGAATGTCAGGTTTTTCCCTGTGGTATGTATTTATTTATTTTTTGTGATTTATGCAGGTATTGTGGTGGCGCCTTTTCTTTGGATTAGGGAAAATGTGCTGGCTGTATATTTATTTATCTATTATCACATAATTAGAAAGAGTGATGTATGTGCGAGCACCACCCACCGATTGTTTTGTTTTGCTTCTCTTGTAAAGGACCCTTTTATATTCTCTTTAGAAAATTGTATCCGCTGTCCGTATAATGCCATGGCTAATCCATGCATTTTGATATTAGGATTTGATCATCATCATCATATCATCATCATATCATTGTTAAATTCACGATGAGTACTGGTTTGAATTAGATCACTGTGTCAACCGCATCCCTGCACTCCAGCTAATATTAATTAATTTTAATATGAGTCCAGAAAATTATTTGAATTATAAATAAAAGTACAGTGTATTGATCCATTAATGAGTTATCTGAAAACCATTTAATTCAACTCTGATTAACTATAAAGATCAACTCGGTGAATTAATTGATTTAATAGGTCCAGAAAATTATTTGAATTATAAATAAAAGTATGAGTATTTCTTTAAAAGACAAAAAAACAACTCGAAACAGAAAATTGAATTTCTCTCATAAAATAAAATAATTTGGCACAATTTGTATTTGTTTCGGTGGTCTAAATCGATGTCGACGATGTATTTCTTTTTCTACTGCTGAAATCCGGTGGCCCCTCTATTTTCTCTCTCTACTAAGGACTAAAAAATAATAAAAATAATTCTATGTACCAAAATTGAATTAAAAAAATATCAAGGGACCAAAATTGTATAATTATGCGTGATTTCTAAAGTCTTGAGATTAAAATATATTTTATTTTAAACTCATGACACACCATGTATATTTGATGCCCTTTTCATTTTGTCTTTATTATTGTAATCTCTCTCTTTCTTAATAAGTCAAAATAAATTAGTAGGATGAAATTATGGAAATGAAAGATTATGGATCAAATTACAGAAAATATAAAATTATACATCTGAATGAACAGTGAAAACCCATGGAGGAGGATGTGAGTTTATAAACTTTTCTTCTTGTTTTTTTTTCTCTTTTTAATAATTTTTTTTGTTTACCATTGAATCCATTATTATCACAAGTTTATTTCCTGAAATACTGACAGCTGCTTGCTTTCTTATTTTCTCTTTCTAGATAGCCAATGGAGGAGGATGTGATTTTATTTTTTGTGCTTGTATTGTATCATAACACATAAACGCGTATCTTCCATTAGGCACCAATGTGTTGTCGGGCTTTTACCTTCTGCAGTGTCCCCAAAAATTTGATGATAGCCTGGGGATTTCTTACTGTGTTCTTGCAGATACTTCTTGTTATTTTCATTTTCTTAAGTTTCAATTTTTGGCTAACACCATTTCACACAGTGTGGCTTGAGTTCTTGCTGACTTCATTAGTTTCCTGGGATTCTAACGAATTTAATTGTTGCAGGGGTTAAGAATGAGGAAATTATGTTAACACAGGGGCCGCTTTCTGCGATCATGACGAGTGTTTCTCTTCGTTTTAATCTTAATCTTTATTACCCCCTCTATGTCTCATCTAAATTTGATTTCGTTTGCCCTCCTGGATAGATTCACATTAATTGTTGGAACAACAGAGCTTCTTGGCTGCGTAAGAGCTTCTGATCGTCACCGAAACATGGTTCTCGAAGATTTCAGAGAAAGGAGAGCTCTTTTAGTCGGATGTTACTCCAAGGAGATCCTGCCATCATTTTCCTTGGAAATCCCAAGCGGGACACTAGTTTGGAGAAATTGACTTGTTGGGATGAAATAAAAATGGATTCCTGTCTATTCTCTGTTTTTTTTTTCCTGTCTCCCTGTCCTGCGAAAAAACGAAATATATATTTTAAAATAGAGCATGTGTTTCCACTCTGTTTTTGTCATTGCTATAAAGAAAAAGGCTCCATGATTTCTTTTCCTGCAAAAATAATCTTGAATTTTGATAATACGTAGAATTTATCAATCTCATGGTGGTCTTAAAGTAAAGGAGCAACGATCAATGCCTGGTTTCCTTTCTTTTCTGAGTTTTGAGTGGCCGGGCTCCCGACGATCCCATGTTACAAAGGTTTTTGGCTGCTCAAAATGTCAAAGATTGAGGACTGATGCATACTGGACAGCGACATAAATATTAATAATCAAACCCAGCTTAACCTAGAGACGCTGAGACAGTGTTAAACATTCTCAGCTGCGCACCAAATCTAAGAATCATGCAAGATGCAAACTGCAAACCATACGAACGCCGATTGCTAGGAAAATGCAGTTAGAGGAGCAGACTCACTTGGGTAACAATATAACCAAAATGATGGCTCAATCACAGTACCGACTACACATGGCTCAGCGTATCAGTGCGGCAATGCCTGCATATATATATATATATATATATAATCGAATGCTTATACCATCTTTTAACTAATAATATGCATTTGACTATAGCATTGTTGAAGTTTAAGATAAATAATGTGTGGCGTCATTTTCAACGGATCAAAATACTGCATGCAATGAGTCCCAATAGATGTGGAGAAGACAAGCGCCGGCGCCACATATCTGTCACTCAACAAATAAAGAGGAATCAGCGCATAGGAATTGAACATTAAATTTACTGATATGAACATGACAATCTTGAATACTTTAAAAGACAAAGCAATCCCAAGTAATAAAAAATGGCCTCTATTGTAAATAACAATTTGTTTTCTTTTCGGAAATGCATTCTGAAGAAGTAGAGATTAGGGAGAACCGACTTACTTTGTTTAGTTAAGATTACCAATCCAATATTCAAATAACTTTCTATGTAGTTTTCCATTGTACGGTGTGTTTGTGGTTTGTCTCAGAAGCCAAAAGACCCATCTGCTTAGTTAGAATTTCCAAGTTCCGAGGCTTCTCGGAGTGAGGACCTTCACCAGTTGCTTGGTTTTCCAAGTTATAGGACCTCTCCATTTGTTCAATTAAATTTTCAAAATCTTGAGATCTGTTTAGCTGTGTTCCGGGAACTGCTGTTTCTGTATCAGTTTCAGCATCAGTGGGCTCTTCATAATCTGTTTTGGAATCTTTAATATTTGCAACAAAAGGATTGGCTAAAAGCAGCTGTTCCCAAGCACCATCATCTGCTAATTCTGGTAGAACAAATGGGGCATGATTATCAAAACCCAAATTTTCATCCCTTAGCAGCTCCATGAAATCTGGACTAAAAAAAAAATCTTTCACCCCATCAGAAGATGGGTTAGATTCTGGTGGATTTTCTGGACCAATTGGTGGTGCATGTATGGGCTCAAATGTCTCATCCACTGGTGGCTGGTACCTTACTATCATCCCCTCAGAAGCCAATGGTTCAGCATCATCTGCAACCTGTTCCACGATGCTTCCTGGCTCAGCCATTCGCCAATTATTTTCCTTCTTGTGTAGCAGCTGAGCTAGAAACCCTGGGCTTTTTTGCATTGCCATCACCAAGAAAGACAGCATCTGCTGCTGGTTCTTTTCCATTCCTTGAAGCTGATCCCTCAAAAGGAGCAATTTATTGTCTGCAGTTTCCTGGTGCTGCCTGAGCTTAACCAACTCCTGCGCCAGTGCAATTTTACCTGTCTTTAGGCTCTCAACTTCCTTCCAAATACCCACATTTTCAAAGGTTTCATGGTGTTCAATGGAGTTATCCTGCTGCTGCACTGATTTTCGATTTTCTGTGCCATGGGAATTTTTCCTCCTGCTGATATTCTTTAGCAAATGTTTCTGCCCTCTGATAAATCCATCATTCGCAAACTCCCAATGATCTGTATCAATCTTTCTAAATCCCTGAAAGAAGCTCATAATTATTAAATACTAGAATAAAGCATGTTATTACAAATAAAACTCATGCGCCCACCATGGGGCGTGGGAGGGTGGGGGATGGGGGCAGGATTTACATGTACAGCAACTGAACTGCATTATTCTCTACCATAAACATTGGCTGCACTGCACAATTTTGTCACAAGAAATGATATCCCAAAGTTACACACAATTATACACATAATGCACACTGATTCCTCAAAGAGAAATTTTCAGAAACCATTTCACAAGGTCAAATGCCCAAGAATATCCTAGCTTCTTACAAATATCAAACAAGACGAATGAACAAGGAAAAACTTTGGGAATATTGTTCAATTTTTGCTTTACTTCCAACTTCATAAAGTTCTACTCGGATAAAAACATTTCCGCAAGACATCCATAAGTTTAATTTTTGTCATTCTCGTAGGAGCAGATGAAGGCTAGTTAGCATATTTTAAATAGATTTTATAACTACAAGCATAACTGTTACATATGAAAAGATAATGCTATACAATATTTTAGCAAGAATCATTTTCAAATAATTCATTCAAAGAAAAAATTACAAACTATGTAATTCTGAACCTTTGTGTCCACTCTCTGTTTCTTAGCTTGGTCAGATTTGAATCCAAGGAAAATGTAAGTAGAATTGTCACAATCTTGTACTCAAGAAAGGGGAAATGGTGCACATTTATGTGACGAAGAGCAGAAATCAATTGGAATCATTCCTCTTTTACATGTGCACAGTTTGCCACCAAATGGCTGATTTGAAGATGCACAGAAGACACCTAGGGAATGACGATAGCTGTAACAAAATCAGTCTTACCTTTAATCTATTGCCACTTGGACATTTATAACTCAGGTTAACAAGTCTATACACTGAAATTCTAGCTAGAGATGAGTTGACTGGCTCCCGTTTTTCCCATCGCATCATTCATGGAATGTCCACCCAAGCACATGAGAAAGAAAAAAAGAAACACGAAAAGAAATGCTTGTAAAGGACGACCTTCATAAAAAGTGAGAATTCACGAGCTCAAAACATATGATGAGTGATGTATCAGGAAAAACACCGAGGGCGGAAGTCTTTCAAGTTAGATGGCATGAAACAAGCAATGTGTACGATCATTATCGATCTTATTGACCACACACCCCTTGAAATTGCTTCACCGCTACACGGGGACAGTATTAGTTATATTCCCCCTCTATATACATGAATGTCAATGTTCTAGGAAGGCAGTCTTCAAACACAGAACCAGATAGCAAATAACAATTAAGAAACCATACTTCGGTAGTATTTACCATTATTAAGAATCTAAAAGTGTTGAAAGCAACGGGCAAGTTCACATTGTATTTCAACAATATGTTTTATTTCCATTGGAGCATAATTCAGTTGAACCCTGCTTTGAAAATTCAAACGACTCTTCATGTCGCCGACGAGAAACTAACCCAGAATTTGCAAATATTCTTCATATTATATTAAAAAAATATATAACATCCACTTAGAATCGATCGATCGATCGATCAAAGCCCCACAATAAAAATCCAGTGACAGAGCCAGAAAATAGAAACGAAGCGAAAGAAAAACAGCCCGTCAAACAATACAAAGAAAGAGAGCAAGAGAGAACAGAACTTACATAGATATTGAGCTGTCTGACAAAACTAGAAGAATTGCTGTGCTTGAAGTACTTGGGCAACAAGTGTACGGAGAATTCAGTCAGGTCCCATATGACAAAGCTGTCATTGGTTTGGCTCCATGAGATTATCGAATTTGTTGACTCGTCATCTACCATTTCATAGCATTTCTTCAAGAAAGGAGCCACCCCGCTATCGCTTGATTTCACCATTACTGAAAGATACCAACAGATTTTCCCTTCTTGGGTTGTTCCTCTTCTCTTTGGATGGAGAAGTCAAGATATCTATCTATCAAAGACCCAAGTCCACTCCAGAGGGATGTGAAGGCAAAGACAACAAGGGTATGAAGGGAATATTGTATGAATGGCTGTTCGGAGGTGTATAGGTGTGGGATTCCAATAGGCTCTGTAGTGTGCTTTCTGTCTGTCTTAATAAGTTTTGGAGAGTGGGTTCAGAGGTTTTCTGTCCTGCGGTTGGGGCCCGGGGCTCGGTGCAGTAGCCAGTGAGATGATAGTCGTGACTATTTTTAACTAAATAGTCAATTCTTTTTATATTTTTATTAAAACTTGACTTGACTGAATCATCCTTCCTAATTATAGGTTTCAAGATAGTAATAATAATAATAATAATACATGATATTAATTGACGAAGAACGATATTTTGTATTACAATTGTTTGCCTAGAATCTAGATTGAATAAATAATAAGAGACCATGAGTTGAAAATTTAATTAATTAAATTTTATATTAAAATCATACATAAATATATTTTTAAATAAAAAATACTTTAAGGAAATATATAATGAATCACAACACCAGGCCACCAACCCAAACAAATGCCATTTATTATTATATTTTATCTCCAAATGACTCGGAAATATAGCAGCCTGTAAGTAATAGTTCTCGGTGAATTTTCATACAAACATGAATATACATGCAGGCCATGAAATATTCGGTGCCCGAACATAAGAGGAATTCCACGATGGATATCAAGGAATTCAGTGAACAGCTAAGTTCCGATACCCCCGCGGAGATTTCTCAAGTTTCCATCGTTGATGGCGGTGCATTCTGCAGGCGACTTTGCTGGAAATTTATCCCATGCATGCAGATCTGGGATCTCTTTTGGCTGGTTCTGCTGTTTGATGCTGCTCTGGGTTGGTTCTGAGTAATGGTTTATTTGGTCGATGGCCATTGCGGCATCGACTAAGTTGCAGGCTCGGTGGATCGGCAATTCTGTCAGTGTCCCGAACCTTTCTTGTTAGTCTGAGCCTCTTAGCCATCTGCTTCGTTGTTTCTCAGAGTTCTCTCTCTGTTATTCTTAGCCCATTTGTAGGAAAGAGCTGTTGTCAGCCAATGACTACCTGCTGCGCAGCACTTGTAAGAATGGGTTTTGTTAATGGCTACTTGATAAATCTCCTTGGCTTAAAAAATATTTCCTTTTCCCTTGTTTTTTCGATATAGAAATAACATATAAATTTTACAATGTGGCTGGAGGGGGGAGCAAAGTGGAAATGGTCCCCGAGCTATGTGTGTGTGTAGAGCCTAGTCCCTGTGCTTCAGTTTTTCTTAAGTACATTTTTAATCTATCCACATTTAAAGCTTCAATTTTTAAGACATTTTAAGATTGCCCTTGCTAATTCTGAAAGCAAGGTGTGGTCGTTTTCATTAACTCTCCAAGAAGGATAGCTTCGTACCTTTTATCATTTCGCAATGTCTCAAGAAATTTATTAGCTCAAAAGAAAGACGCTCTATTCAATCTTGCAAATTTATGGATATCAATGTGATTTTAGCTTCACTGCCTCGGGGTTCTCGGGTGGAATATACTTGTTAATCATAAGCGTCAACTGCTCTCTATGTTTCTCCCGAGCACATGTTCCTACAGGACTATGGAATGATCAATTAACTGAACTAGCACAAGACATTTCTGAATTGTGTGCTGTCGGTGGTGACTCCACTGCTATTTCATGTAGCGCGCAAGGAAGGGATGGACGACAGGGGATTCAATGACCATGCTAGTATTGCATTTCAGCGATGCAATGATGCTTGCCGGCTGCTGGATTTGGATTCCATGAGCCCAACAGAGGGGCTATACTAGAGAGAATTGATAGGTTTCTTCGTAATATTGTGGACTGGCATCTAAGTTACCAGGAAGCTTCTGTTCTGCATTGGCCGAGGATTAAATCGCGACCACTCTTTTTGAGATTTATTCATGATCATCATGCAGAGCCCTAGGCTTCCCCTTTTCAACTTCAAGTTGAATGTTTGGCAAAAGTGATTTTCTTGACTATGTTAAACTGAATTGGCAAAAAGATGCAGATTTAAAGACTGCTACCGATACGTTAATGAAGTAGTGAAGGTGTGGAAAGAAATTAAGATTGTTCTGTTTGCATTTTCAAATGAAGTAGACTGTCCTGGCTAGGTTTTTTGTGGTGCTGAAAAAATTCTAGAGTCTTCTAGTGATCGTTTCCTTAGCAAGCTTGAAGTTGATGTAGTGAAGGAATATGAGGAGACTGTTTTGTAGGAAGAAATTTCCTGGTTCCAAAAATCAAGAAGTGGATGGCTAGCTCTAGAGGATAAGAACATAAACTACTTCCATGCGAAAAATCGTATGAAGGGGTTTGCGAGATAGTTATGGTCGTTGGTGCACGTACAGATGCAAAACAATTGATGGAAATGGCTGTTGATTATTATAAGAAGTTGCTCAAAGATCCCTTCTCCTTGTTGCATTAATTAAGCTTTAGAGGTTGTTTTCCTGCTTTTACTGATAGAGATTTGACATCTTTAGACTTTTCTGCAACAGATGTGAAGGTCAAAAAGCTCTCTTTCTGATATGGATCCTTATACAGCTCCATGCTTTGATGGGAGATCTCTTATCAATGTCAATGGGATGTGGTTGCGACTCAGCTTGCCAGTAACTATTATTTTTTCACAATTACTAGAATGCTAGTCTAAATCGAGTCGAAAGTAGATGAACTGAGGAGTATGAATCAATTTCGTCCCATTGGCTCATGCCCTGCCATCTACAGATTGCTTACCAGGATTGTCGTGAGCCGTATGAGACCTCTTATTTTTGAAATAATTCAAAGTGAAACCTTGTTTCTTTGGTAGAAATTATGCGAAACCTAGTTTGATCAGCTCTAGCCTAGCAACCAGCATGCGCGCACAAGGTGCACTACCCGCGACTCATAAATTGAATCGTTGGCAACTTCGCGTGCAAATGATATGGAAATGTATATCTACTGTTTGGATAAACTTCATTTTTATCCCAAAAGATTTATAAATGCTCCACTGTACCATTATAGTTTAACATTATTCAATATTACCCTTGTAATTTTCCACTGAGATACAATGTTACCCCCTTGTTCAAATAGCTATAAAAAAAAAAGTTCATTTTTTATCACTCTTTCACTTCAACGTACGTCTCGGGTCGATATAAGAACTGTATCCTTGAAATCATCCAAGGAATGGAATTAGTTTCGGTTAATACAGAAACAGAGACTTGAAAAAACTTTAAAGTATAGAAGCAACTGGTAGATGCAAGTGGGAGAGGAACCCAGAAGTTTTTACTTTTTAGTGCTGTACACTTTCATTTGGGTCGAGTGACATAAATCATTGATTGCCGAAACACCTTTTAGATTATTTTCTACACAATATTTGATCTATCTGAGATATTTTATTAGCATATCGATTGAAAGTTGATGGTGACTCAATCCCCGCTAGCTGTCCTGCATCGTCATAATTGTATCCTAATAGTGTATGCCATTTGATTTGGTTTGTGTCTTTTGTGATGTTAAAGAAAATTCGGCTTCTTTTGCTCACCCCCCCACCACCTTTTTTTTCTTCGTTAACAGAGAGTTGCTGTTCATGTTCATCTTCATGTCCTGGTTTTCCATCTATCTAGTACCAGATATATCAACGAAAGAAAATCTAAAATCAAAGCTAGCGGGCTCTGCACCAGTGAAATTCCCGATTCTTCTATCCTCGTGCTTATAACAGAGGAATGATCATCTCTTGCGCACAAAAACGACGCAGTTTGTTCTGCCTTCCCAGATGCTAGTGAGGACATGCATGATCTTTTCCCTCCCTCCATTTTTTATGCATGGAAGAAAGGTATCTGTTAGACTGGTTAGCTAAGGTCGAGGAGATGCCTTTTAGATTGGCTTGTTGCTTATCAGATCTCCCACTGGCTGATACGATGCTGAATCTTTATCGCAGAAGATTTTCACGCTAGCTTTAGAGAAAGATGTTTCCTTTTAACAACTGCGCGCAGAGTGTGGATTGTGGAAGGGGAAAAACACCATCCCGATCATAAGTAGATCCTTCGCCCACGCGCGAACAACTGGGTTCGCTGTTCCTCGTTTTTTTCTTAAGAATATAATAATAGATATATTTAAATCAGTTTATACATTGATCATGATTAAAATTCAAGTCTGAGAATACCTCCATTTTCCCATATCATATCGATGAAAAGCCAAGCCTCACTCATGCTGATTTTTAATTTAAAAAGTGAAGATATAAAGCAAATGAAACCTCATATATCAGCCCCCACAAACTCCTTAAAATCCAGGAAAAAATAATAATAATAATAATTGACATGACGAGAGCCAGAACTTTCTGAAACACTGGTACTGATCATGAATTCAAGTAGCAATTAAGCTTCTTTTTTTTTTTTTAAAAAAAAAGTAATAATTAAGCACCGTTGACTAAACTCGACTGTTAATTTACCCCTAGGAAATCTTATCGTTTAGGTCAAAAAGACCCCCCTCGCTGTCCGATTTAAAGTTGGCAAATCAAAATCTGAGCACAAAATATCGGCGAGCCAAGTTGTATAGAAGAAAAAAAGGTAAGTCAAATTTAACTGATTACATTATCCTCAAAAAAGTCAACTTGCAAGATGCATGCATGTCCACTTTATTCTTATTCCAGAACTCACGACGACGTTGTTGATCACGCATGGCTTTAAAACGGCAAATTCAATGAGAAAAGAAGCCTGTAATTTAAATATTGAAACAAGATGTGTATATAAATATGAACATGGAGATGAACTTATCCACAAACAACAGCTGATATCTATATATATCAGATAACGCTCGTTTATCGGGTCGAGGCTGGCTTCGTAATTAACTTCCTTTTTTACAAATCACCAAGCGGAAGACAAAAGTTATTATTTAATACTAAATAAATAATCACCTCTCATTTCTAAATGATTTTAAAATAGAACGATTAAGACATCCACTTGCTATATAAAATGTTTTAGGTGTTGAAAGATATAATTAGTGATATTTTTTTGAGTGTTTTTATATTTTGATATGTTAATAGTAAAAATATTTTTTAAAAAAAATAAAAATATTATTTTAATATATTTTAAAAGTAAAAACATTTAAAAAAATAGCTTCGACAACTCTATCAATCATGTAATTCAGTTTTATTTACATATTTTACCAAGCAAACCATAGCAGCTGGCAAATTAAAAAATCATATATAATCCAATCCAAGCAATCATTGCGATAAAGCAATCACAATTTCCAAAGCCCTCCATTTATAAATAGTCGAGGAAGGGCTGAATATTTATTATCATCGCTACTTGAACTCCGTAGTTTAATTATTTGATATAAGCAATCCTTCCACGCGTCGGTCAGATATCACCCTGCTGTACAATAAGGTAGCGTCATTTACACCGCTACGGATTGTTATTTCACATTACATGTTTGCATTTGATGAAAAATAATTATATTCTATTAATAAAAACGCTACCAGGATTATTTTCAACTAAAAAAATGATATTTAAATAGTTCATTTTTTCTTAAATTTCATCGACTTGATTATTTTGAAGAAAAAAGTATATATTAGCTGACTTTTCTTGTTCAATACAGATGTATTTGGCTTCTTTTATATTAATTTCACTTGAGTGTGTAATTGTATATAGCTAAAAATCGTATTATAATAGCGGGAGAGTAACAAAAATTAAAAATAAATGATAGCGATGACAATTTAATTATATAAAAATAAAAAAAATATTTAGTATCTTAGAGACATTTTTAACAGTAAAAACAAACAATCATGACCGTTAATTACGTGCCTTGGAGCGCATTGCCTTCTTCTTCTGTTTTTTTGCTCCTCCCGGGATGAAATGCGCCATGGCGTCGCCGGCTTTGCTGGGTGTTTTCATGCAAAATTCAGACCAAAAATGGCATTCCATGTGACACATGTCGTTTTGCCCCTGTGCTTATTCGTGCTTATCCACTTTTATTAATTTTTTAGTAATTCCTTCATAATCCCTTGCATTTTTAATTTTGTTCATGACCATCTCCTCAGCTGAACGTGGGTCCCATTTGATGACGTGGTGGATAAGACAATGTGACGTCCAGCTATTGCTGTTGGGAGTTGGAGCAGCGATGGCGATTTGCGACGATCCACTTCCATGAGGAGTCATTTGTAACTTAAAACATTCAAGTATTATTTTTTAGAAAAACAACATAGATTAAAAAAATATTTAGAAATTTAATATACTTTCATCTGATCGAGCCATAATTAAGTATCTTAACCAGACGTTTTCAGACTAATATGTTAATAAAATAGCCAAAAAAATCTCTCCCTCCCGCTCTCTCTCTCCCCTGCTGTGTATAAACTATAGTCGGTGATGGTGATAGAGTGATAGATTTTTGCCTGTTGCCCTACTTGTAAAAGCGTGTCCATTGCACATAAAACGCAGCGGCGTGTTGAGATTGCGAGGGGCTGGTATTTTCTTTCATGGACTTGCTTTTTTTGTCTTTGCCTTTTCCTCCTCTGCTAAAAGGCCTCTCAATTAATTACCAATTTATTTCCACTCTACTTTCTCACCCTTCCACTTTTTATTTATTTATTTATTTTGACAGCCATGCATGTCATTGTTATATACACTCTTAAATTATCTTTACTAGGTTTAATAATGTAAGGATAACGTGAGCTTGATAAATTCAATGTTCAGGTTTATTTAAGTGATGTTTCGTATTAGAGTGATGATTACTTTTTATAATATTTTCAATTTTAGGATATACTAAAATACTATATATCATGTTTTTTTAAAAGGAATTTTAACATCAATATATTAAATTGACTAATTAAACAAAAAAAAAGTCAATTTGTTTTTAAAAAATACACCACCAGCCACCTTGCGAAACGATGTCTATATTCGAAAAGGCGAATTGACTTGCTACTTAATTATCAGTGTCCCGTTCGTTGCTTTTGCTATTTATTAGAAAAGAATTGTGGGGGTGTTGACTTGCATCTCTTAAGCTATCCAATTTTCTCTATCTTTAAGATAATTTCAAGATATTATTTTAATTAATAGTAAAAACAAAAAACAAGGATAAAATGGTAATGGAACAATCCCTGGAGAAAATACTATTCCCTAACCATGTTGAAATCTCAACTCACTGATTCGATACGAGACGGGACAGCACAGCATGCCCAGAGACCCGCGCCTTCCGCCAACTTGCTCTCCATGCGCAGAGAGGATGAGGTTTTCTTCGGTTATATAAAAAATCAAAAATAAAAATTAGAGATTATGTATATATATATATATATGTAATAAAATAAATTGAGAACTATGTGTGATAATAAATAAATAAAACTTATCATCAATAAATAAAAAATAAAATTAAACAACTGAGAGCTAGGTATGGACTAGAAGATGTTATACTTTACAGCTCGGGTATTTAAGATAATTGTGTTTAAGAACTTTGTTCGTGAAATATAATTTTTAATTAAATTAAATTGTAATAAATACTGATACACGTGTTTTGCTTTGATCTAGCTGTCTTTTATTCCCTCCTTTCCCAATAATAGCCTGCCGAAAGAGGGGGAAAAAGAAAGTATAAACAGTCCATCTGCAGTGCTTATAAGGATATCCATAAAATAGGAAGCGGGGTTTTCGGCCGTTGAAGTGATTTGTTTCTTTTTTTATATATTAGGGTTTAAATTTTACCATGTATGTTTATCAACTCGCGATATCTTACATGCTCATTATATTTACAGGATATTCAGTGAGCCCAAAAATTAATTGTGGTGCTTGTAAATTGTACCAAACACCCGAATATAAAGAAAAGAAAGAATATCCATAAAATATTTTGCGAGTGAATTCCACGAATATTATAGATTTATAGTCATCCCACCTGATTTGATGCGATCCAGAGAGAGGACTGGGTGCTCTTCAGCACTCACCGGTGACAATAACTTCTTTAATGAGAGGGAGCTCATTAACGATAAGCTTTGAGATTATTTATTACTTCAAATATATTATTTTGATTTTATATACGATTGACTGTTTCGATGAAAAAACAAATAGTTTTTACACAGAGAAAATCTTGATTACCACGCCTAGGGTCTACTTGGAACATATATTTATTTTTTCTTGCTAGATTTGTTTTTTAATAAAAGCTAAATAGATAATTAAAAAACATTTCCGTTTCATTAAATTAATCAAAAAAATGTACCCTTTAACAATATCGTCCACAGTCATCAACTAACAGCATTTTTGTTTCCCATTAATGGGGGCAAATAATGCATTTTTATCAGAGGTATAGATCATACCTTTCCATATGAGAACTGAGAGAGAGTTGCAGGGACGGGGCGGCTGCCAGCCACCCCGCGTGCTCCCCCGCGTGCCAATTGCAAGGATCACAAATTACACATCTTCACATTTTCATGTCCCTAATGATCATGGCTTTTACATCAAGAGGTTTCTGGGTGTACTGTGATAACAGAAAAATTATAATTTATATAATAAATTTTAAATTTCTATCATCCAACAAAAATTATATTAAGAGGTAACGCATTTTTTTAATAGGGAACTCACACATTTGGAGGATAGAAAATGTTATCGGATACTCTAACCTTGACCCGCCAATAGTTATGAGTACAGCTTTTTTATTGTATTTTTTAAAGCACTGTCTTCCAGTCAAGTTTCTCAGATTCATTTATTTTCAATTTCTTTTGTATTATATTAAGCTAAAAACCAGTGAATAAACTCTAGAACAACCTTGAAGAACCCTGAACGATAAAATCTAATGCATCAAGATATGTTTTTTAAAATATCTTATAAACATTAGTATATTAAAATAATTTTAAAATTAAAAAACAAAGAAGCTCATCAAGTTTAAAAATGTCAATTTCTAGAAAGAAAGAAAGAAAGAAAAGAAGAGCAAGCCCCCTGCCGTACTCGATTCCCACATGAGCAACCAATAAAAACCGCCCACGTTAATTTCTCATAACAAAACAGCAGTCGGAATCCAAACAGCAGCGATGTTCACCATCGGATACCTTAAAAAAAACACAGGATATTTTTCTGTCCTTGGGAAACACCCGATATATCGGTAGGAAACCGAGACACGGATCTCCAAGCATGCTGTCAATGGAGTTTAGGATAATCTGAGATGCAGATTATGAAAACCCGCAAAGGCAAGTAGTAGTAATAGGCCACGTGGTACTCATCACCAAGACAGCTCCTTTTCGTTTAAGAGATAATAATAAAAACCCGCAACAACACTTCTCTCTGTGGGCGGGTCCCGGAGCTCATCCCCCAACACCTTGTGGCGGCCTCACCTAGAAATCAAAAGGATAAGAAGAACCATCCACGAGAGACCCCCTTCCACTATCTATATTTTACTCTGATCTACACCGTTGGATCAACATTTCTTTGTACCCATCTAACGTCTGTTATAGCTTCTCACTTTCCACACGTTTCCTAGCATGTTTTATCCTGCACATGAGAACACGAAGAGCTAATTACGAACTAGTCCTTGTAGCTTCCGACGAGTTAGTTCCGATGGTATCGAGGGCTGGTTCAGGAAGACGCTCCAAGCCTTGTTTCCCCCAGAAATAAAAAAAAATTTATTTTTATTTTTCATGAACTGTTTTGATGCTCCAAAATTAAAGATAAAAAATATTTAATAAAAATATTCACCACTATACTCTTAAACATCCTTTTTTCCATAATTGTGTGTCTCTCTCTCTGTCTCTCCAAATTTTATCTAAGTTATGTACTTCTATTTGCATATTCTAATTTTAAAAAATCTTGAAAAAAATAAAAGTAAAAATAACAAGCAGACTAAACTATAAACAAATATTGTATATGATATCAAGATAATTTTAAAAAATAAAAAATATCATTATAATATATTTATAAGTATAAATCATTTTAGAAAACAACATCAAACCATTGTGCTTAACTATAAAGCCACCTATGGGGATTAATTTATAGTTTTATTAAAATATAGTGACCAAATTAATATGAAAGCGAAATGGGATTTTATAGTGTTATTTTAAGTCGTAACGTTTCTGTCTACTCTCGTGGTGTTAAAAGGGGGCAAGGAGGATCACTGATAGAGAAGACCTCGAGAGAGCTCTGTAAAGAAACCAAAAAGAAAAAGAGAGAGGAGGAGTTTAGGGGCTCTGAAATTCATTTTATTTATTTATTTATTCTTGGACTCATGCAAAGAAAATTTCTATTTTGAGGAAAGAAACTGGTAATTTTCTCGAACCATTCCTGGTTGTTTAATTTATTTATTTGAGGTGGTGGATGTTCAAAGCTCGAAAGTTCAAAAAGGTGGGCAAGTGAGGAAAAAAATAAAAATAAAAAAACGAAAGTCTGGTAGCAATATATAGTGGGATAATATCTGATAGTTGCCGCAATATATTTTCTTCAGCTCCATCCATAGTCTTGAATCGATTCCATTCTTTCGTATTTTTCTCCACCTCTCCCTTTTTACCCTGGTGGGTAGCTGAGAAATCGCTTCAATTTGCTTTATTCAATCTCTTTCCTTTTTTCTTCCTTGAAAATCCCATTCATTTTCACATAGATTTCTCTCTCGCTCAATGAAGTGGTGTTGGTCGTCGTAATTTCTGCATCTCTCCTGCTCCAGTGCCACTTCAGTTTTTTTTTTTTTTTCAGATTTAAGAAGCTATTTCAACCTTGTTTTTCAGTAGCATATAGCCTTACTATTCAGTGAATCTTGAAAGGCTTCCAAATTTTTTAAATTTTCTTATTCGTTGCTCTAATTAACGTCTTGGTTCACAGGAAGTCACTGATAACTTATCTGCTAGAGTCTTGAGAAGGTTGTCTTTCACTTCGAAACATTCATGCTTAAATGAGAGTTTTTTCTTGGCCACAGTGAGAAAACAGTATAATTTAGCAAAAAGAGATGGTTTCAAGATCATACTCTAATCTCCTGGAGCTCGCCTCTGGTGATTCTCCATCTTTTGGGCGCATGAACCGGCGAATTCCACGGATTATGACGGTGGCGGGCATCATGTCCGACATAGATGATGATCCATCAGAGAGTGTCTGCTCCGATCCATCATCCTCTTCAATGCAAAAGGATCGAATCATTATCGTTGCCAATCAGCTGCCGATAAAGGCACAGCGAAAATCGGATGGCAGTAAGTCTTGGATTTTCTCCTGGGATGATAATTCACTGCTTCTTCAGCTGAAAGATGGTCTGGGGGATGATGAAATTGAGGTTATTTATGTTGGTTGTTTGAAGGAAGAAGTTCATCTCAGTGAACAAGATGAGGTCTCCCAGATACTTTTGGAGTCCTTCAAATGTGTGCCAACATTTCTCCCAGCGGATCTTTTTACCAGGTATTATCATGGGTTTTGTAAACAACAATTGTGGCCTCTGTTTCATTATATGCTGCCCTTGTCTCCGGACCTAGGGGGTAGGTTCAATCGGTCACTGTGGCAAGCATATGTGTCGGTAAATAAGATATTTGCTGATAGGATTATGGAGGTGATTAACCCGGAGGATGATTTCGTATGGGTTCATGACTATCATCTAATGGTGTTGCCTACTTTCTTGAGGAAGAGGTTTAATAAGGTGAAACTTGGGTTTTTCCTCCACAGTCCTTTCCCTTCGTCGGAGATTTATAAGACATTGCCTATTAGGGAAGAGCTTTTGCGAGCCCTGCTGAATTCTGATTTAATTGGGTTCCATACTTTTGACTATGCTAGACATTTCTTGTCTTGTTGCAGTAGAATGCTTGGTCTTTCCTATGAATCCAAGAGAGGGTACATGGGCATTGAGTACTGTGGTAGGACTGTAAGCATCAAAATTCTTCCTGTTGGTATACACATGGGCCAGCTTCAGTCGGTTTTGAGACGTTCAGATACCGAAGCAAAGGTAAAGGAGCTCATTAAGCAGTTTTGTGATCAAGATAGGATAATGTTGCTGGGGGTGGATGACATGGACATTTTTAAGGGGATAAGTTTGAAGTTGCTGGCAATGGAACAGTTGCTTGTGCAGCATCCAGAGTGGCAAGGGAAGATAGTATTGGTGCAGATAGCGAATCCTGCAAGGGGTAAAGGAAAAGATGTGAAAGAAGTTCAAGCTGAGACACATGCTGCTGTAAAGCGGATCAATGAAATATTTGGGAAGCCTGGATATGACCCCATTGTCTTGATTGATGAACCATTGAAGTTTTATGAGAAGGTGGCCTATTATGTTGTGGCAGAGTGTTGCTTGGTCACTGCTGTAAGGGATGGAATGAATCTCATACCCTATGAATACATAATCAGCCGACAAGGAAATGATCAATTGAATAAGTTGCTGGGACAAGAACCTTCTACCCCTAAGAAGAGCATGCTGGTTATCTCTGAATTCATTGGCTGCTCACCCTCCTTGAGTGGAGCAATTCGCGTAAACCCTTGGAATATCGATGCAGTGGCAGATGCAATGGACCTTGCCCTGGAGATGGCGGAGCCTGAAAAACAACTCAGACATGAGAAGCATTATAGATATGTCAGTACCCATGATGTTGGGTATTGGTCACGCAGTTTCCTTCAGGATTTGGAGAGGACATGTCTCGATCATTCAAGGAGGAGATGCTGGGGTATTGGATTTGGATTGAGCTTCAGAGTTGTGGCGCTTGATCCAAACTTCAAGAAGCTCTCAATGGAGCGCATTGTGTCAGCTTACAAGAGGACCACTACTAGGGCAATTCTTCTGGATTATGACGGTACACTAATGCCTCAGGCTTCTATTGATAAGAGCCCATCCTCGAAGTCCATTGGCATCATAAACAGCTTGTGCAGAGATAAGAATAACATGGTTTTCCTTGTTAGTGCTCGAAGCCGCAAGACGGTTGCAGAATGGTTCTCTCAGTGTGAGAAACTGGGACTAGCCGCAGAGCATGGCTACTTTCTTAGGTAAATTGGTGCAGTTTTTAAACTAATTCCAAATACTAGGTTTGGAGGTGGTTCATTAAATAATTGACGGTGACGATGTGGGTGCAGGCTAATGCGAGACGCAGAGTGGGAGACATGCGTTCCTGTAGCAGATACCACCTGGAAGCAGATCGCGCAGCCTGTGATGCAGCTCTACACTGAAACGACAGATGGGTCTACTATTGAGGACAAGGAAACTGCACTAGTGTGGTGTTACGAGGATGCAGATCCAGACTTTGGGTCATGCCAAGCGAAAGAACTTCTTGATCATCTTGAAAGTGTGCTAGCCAATGAACCTGTTACAGTCAAGAGCGGTCAGAACTTAGTGGAGGTTAAACCTCAGGTTTGCATTATGTATCCTTTTGCTATGTAGTCTTCTCTGTTCATTTTGCTGTCTGAATTCACATCTTGTGGGCTTGCCTTTGAACTGATATCATGTCAACTAAATCCATAGAGAAATTTGGTAGAAGTACTATGGGAGAGATTGGCTTACATTGTAATTAAATCTCCTCACAAGCTTTGGTAGTGTTGATGGTAGTGATAATAATGAAAAGAAACCCTTAAGTAGGCATTCCATCAACACCTCTCGCTCTACCTTGATTCTTGAAGTACTAGTTTAGATTAACCTTGCTGCATTTTCACTGATGAGGGGTGGAAGAATTGCCATTCTGACCTGTAAATCTGTATTTTCTCGTTGAAGAGATCCCCTCCTTGGTGTTGCATAATTTGCTAATTGATGATTGAAATGAAAGAAAACTTGGAAAGGTACCGGATTAAAATTTAAATAATAAAAGCAGGAAAAAGAAGAAGAAAGCTTTGATTTAGTTTAGGTTCACACGTACCAAGTTCGTTCTCATTTTTGCTTGGAATTTGGTGATTCTGTGTGAACATATTCCAGAATTTTCTGCTTCTTTTTTACCCCTTGGAGGACACATTCCATAACTTAAAGATCACGTAATTCAATCAAAACTTTCGAGAGAAGCTGTCTTGATCTTACAATTTTCCAAAAGGTTCCTAAAAGGCTTGTCTGTTTTCAGGGTGTCAGCAAGGGACTTGTAGCAAAACGCCTGCTCTCCATCATGCAAGAAAATGAAATCGCAGCGGATTTTGTTCTGTGCATCGGTGATGATAGGTCTGATGATGATATGTTTGAGGTAATAGCCACTTCTATGACAGCCCCAACAATTACTCAAAATGCGGAGGTATTTGCTTGTACTGTCGGTCAAAAACCCAGCAAGGCTAAATATTACCTAGATGACACAGCAGAGATTGTTAGGTTGATGCAAGGCTTGGCCTCTGTCTCAGAACAGACTCTTACAGAGTAGACATAGTGAAATGCGAACTCCTTTGTTTCTACGTGTTAGATTGAGCATTGTAATCCACAGGTGTTTTCCAACCTGTATTTTCTAGCTTTTCTTTGATGTGGATTATCAGTGTTATTTGAGAGAACACGTGCAACCGGAACTCTTTTGTCTTTTATCTCAGACTAGTGAGGTTGTAAATATATGTTCGTGCCATCAATCTCTGATGGTTGGCTTTTTGTGCTGCCTGCCTGCTTCAAATTCCCTTTAATTTGGAATAGGACTTTTTATTAACGCTTTCAATTCTCTTTTTATGGCGGATTCCTGCTGCAGCTGCTACTCTGTGCCCATGCCTTGTATTTTGTTGCTGTTGTCATCTTCTTCTTCTTCTTCATCATCATCATCATCATCTTTGTTCGTATAGGACAGGTCACTCATGATTTAGAGACATTTAGTATTGTTCGTGCCATCAATTTGTGATAGTTTCTGCTTTCTTCTCTGCTAAGAAAAAATCATTTGGTTAATTGAATAATATTTTTATACATATAATTTCATTTCAAACCTCAATTTTATAAAAAATGAAATAAATATTTTTTTTTTATTTGAGGAGGTTTACTTTTTATTTATTTTTGTAGTTGTTTGAGATGAAGAAAGAAAGAAGAAACAAAGTATTGCTGCAGTTGAGACAAATAAGGTTGGGACAAAAATGTTTTGAAGCTAAAGACTTGAATACATTTATTAATGTCTGCAGCATTACAATCTATAGATTGAATAAATAAGAACCCACTAAAATTTGTCGATGAGGCTGCATGCAGGCTACTAATCTTACTCGCTAAGACGGTAGAGATACTTATCCATGCCTCCATGGGAGGTGCGTGACAAATCAGGCCGAGAAGAGGACTGTTTCTGTCTGCGGATGCTCCAGAGATAAACTCGTCTGGTCCCATAACACTGAAAAAGGGGCTAATTGTGGAATCTAACCTTTTCTGATGTGATTTTCCTGTCCTCTGTGCTCTTTCTCTCGGGGGAGTTTGGCAGTTTGCAGATTCTGCCATTCTGATATGAATTGTTTCTATGCTGTGGTCAGCTTACAGTACACCACTATACACTTATTATATCTTGACTGCTCTCTTGTTCAATCTGTTCCTCTTTCTGTCGTTTTGTCATTCGAGCTTTGACCACATTCCTTTTGCTACTAGTATCATCACCCTTCTAGATATATCATCCATCTAATCCTGGATCTTATTATCACTTGAAACAGTTGATTTATCTTGTCTCTCAGTGTTTGTTTTAATCATTTGGAACAGAACTTATTGGTCAGAGGTTGCTTTCCTGAGTAACTAAACGTCTCGTTAGTGGCCAGAGATATGTAACAGGTGGTTGAAACCTCGAAAACACATGCGATATTATGCGATCTCTGTGTGATGTATCTCGGAGAATGCTGATGGACAAAATGTGGAATGATATTCGTTTAGTGAAAAAATATTTGGCCGAGTCGAGTGTTAATTAGCATGAAGTTTTATATTTTTTTTTTCTCCCAGGGTGTGATGTGATGATAAAAAACTTGATATTTACGTATCAAGCATGTATTTTTTATAACAGTTTGGGATAACCAGTGTTTAATCGCTTACTTAGATCCATAAAATGTGTTTTCCCAAATCAAAAAAAAAAGTGTCTTTTGAGCATGATTCAAGTCAAGTAAAAGTCAAGTAATATCATTCAAGTTATTTGATTCGGCTGCTCCGAAAAAATTAAATCCTGATTTTGTTCCTTTCCGGTCGGGCGGGCGGCTATCAGATAATTTCGCACCCGGTCAGTTTTCTTGATTCAAGAGCAATAAGGCCTCGGGCCAGGGGGTGTCAATCATTGTTTGGGCTGCTCGTGTGGCCCAATATTTACTTTGAAGGAGGGGTGGACTTTCAAGATACCGACTGAAGGGGCTTTCCTTTAATAACAATGGCGTTCGAATTTGAGCGGGAAACGCCCTTTGGCTGTTGGTGCTTATAATTTGACGGACATAAATGCCGTTTGTTTCCGCGGATTAATAGCTATTTTTTATATATATAAAAAAACATTTTCTTTCTTTCAATAAATTTTTTTAATGTTTTTAAATTATTTTTATATGATAAAATTAGAAGAAGAAAAAAACTAGTTTAATATATTTTGGATTTATATTTTTAATATAAATGCTGTTTGTTTTTTTATATATTTTTAATATATTTCTTAACAATTTTGTTAAAAAAAACCGATATTCCAATATCAAACACTAGTGTAACTAATTATTTTGGATTTATATTTAATTAACACAAGACGTGGCAGGTTTTTCCGCATGTTAGAATCAACATTTCATATAACAAAATCTTCACTGTTTTGTTAGCTAATTTAAAAATAAACTAAAATAGAAGAATAAAACATTAATAAAATGAAAAATGGGACATGGTTGTGTTTTTATAATAACTTTATATAAAAAAAATCTTAATAAATAAAGAGAAATACAAACATAAGAGAGGAGATTAGAGTTGTATAATGAATAACTCTAATAATAGTTATTTTAATATTACACAGAGATACTATATATAAGATAAAAACAAAAAAGATTATTCCACCTTTAATAAATAATAAAACAAAGCGAATCTATATTCTTAAAAAAAAAAAAAACATAACCTTATTTGATATCTAAAGTCTGATGAGGGCATATGAACATGTTCAAAGGTTAATCACATTCAACATGGACAGGAGATTAAGAACGGCATAACTCTGCTGTGATAAGTCAACGCCCACCAATCATGAGGATTTCATGGAAACTTTCACGGGGGCACAGTGAGTATATCATACGGCGTCAATATCCTATTATATTATATAATATTATATTATATTCTCTAATAATTTTAAATAATATTGAAATTGATAAAAAAAAATCCAGAACGAAAAAAAAAACGACGTGTTTGTGTGTGGTCAGAATTGAAGCCACTTGCAGCAAGCACAGGTAACAAATTAGTCGTTAAATACAATATGGCTAATTGTCCCATTCCAACCATCACTGTCGTTTATAGTTGATGCAACCATATTTATTTATTTATTTATATTAGCTTGAATAATAGGGAATTCCAATCTATATATAATAACAAACAAAAATGTTGCTGTTATATATATAGTGGAGTTCCCTATTATGCAAGCTACTATACATTATGAATAGTAATAATTATTTGACTAGTCAAAGTTAAGATGATCAAAGGAAGAAGAAGGACGAAGTTTCCTAGCTATACTTCGCAGATTTGGCCTTGTCTTATGTATCCTATGTCCATGCTTGACCGGTCACGTACGCTCATAAATTTACAAGGCAAATGACTACTCAAAATCACGTCAATCTTGACATTTCTTTCAAAAACTATTCATTATTCTTCACCTGTAAAACCTTCCTTCAACAAGAAAGTGCTTGTTTAAACAGGAAAATCGAATAGCCAAGCTGGGGAGAACGATGAGCAATGGAATAATGGAGCGGGCTCAAAAGAGCCTTGGAAGGGGATTTGACCTAACATCAGATTTCAGACTCAAGTTCTGCAAAGGAGAAGAACGGCTCGTTTTCCTGAATGAAACAGAGAAAAAAGAGCTCAAGGTGCCCGGCTTCGGGGTCATCAAAGATGTTTCTGTTGACATAAAGTGCGACAAAGGTGATGTTGTTCGATATCAATCAGACATCCTCGAGTTCCATCAGGTATTTTACGAAAGTCTTCAATGAAAAAACTGTTCTTACCGATACACTGGGTTTATAAATTTATGGGTCGTGAAATAGTGCAGATGTCAGAGTTTTTCAACCAGAAAGCATCTGTGCCGGGGAAAATCCCATCAGGGCTGTTTAACTCCATGTTTGGATTTGAAAGATGTACCTGGGCAGCTGATGCAGCTAACACCAAATGTTTGGGACTCGATGGTTACTTCATATCTCTATTCAGTTTTCATATCGATCGGTACCCGCTTGTTCTCTGTGATGAAGTCCGAAATGCAGTTCCATCGTCCTGGGATCCCTGTGCTCTAGCAAGGTAATCTCTCTTTATGATCATTTCATGAGCAAATTAATGGACATATTCCAATAATTCATCAGTCAAAACGAATAGAAATGCCATTAATTCATCTTTAGTTTAGTGTCGAGTTGCAATCTTCGGAATAAAAATAGTATGAACACGCACTGCGATCCAAGATTCAGTTCAAAGATGAACCTTGCTTGCTTGACTCGTATTTTCAACTATAGTATGATATAATCGTATGATTTTGGTATTTCTATTTAACTTCTTTATAGAAAGAGGTTAATTTATAATACTTCATAATCTGTAGCAAAAGTATGGTATAAGAAAAATTATATTACAACCTTCAATTGTTTTTAATTGACATTAATACATAAATAAACCATCATGGGTCATGAATTGAAAAATAAACTCTACTTTTCGAAATGACTTGTATAAATTATTTTAATAAAATTTAGCTAATCTTTCAGTCCACAAAAACAACCCTGTCACCATCCTGAAGCTACTCTTCATAATATATGAAAAGAAAGTTGAATACTTATCTTCTGGAATCTAATCTCTTCAGTCTAGCTAAAACAAGGAGAGAGGCAGCCCGATCTCCTCCACAGACCGAGTCAAACAAAGGAAGTTTCGTTTTGTTTTGCCATAAAGACTCTCTCTCGTCTGACAGATGACCCGTGCTTTCAAGTTTTTCCGCGTTAGTTGTTTACATGTGAAGCCAGTAATTCCAACCGCTTGGATTTGAAGCATTTACCTGTCAAGAAGACAAGTCATAATCGAGATTCATTTTGTTTTTTGAGAATTAATTAGTTCATGGAATTGAATATTACGAAGAAGGGTGGCTGTGTATTTTTTGCTACAAGGGCTGCACTCACCTCGATTCAATGCTGTGATCGTCACATTTCTCACGGTGATGATGATATCTTCATTTGTTATCACTTTGAAATGAGCAATCATTTCAACACATTAGATTGAAATTGTGGTAATTTCTTCTGCGTTGTCTAGCATAAAATTAAAGCCTGGTGTTGTTCAAACCTACTGATTTATCCGATATCAACATTTTGCTGGTATAAATATTCTATATTGTACTTTATGGTTCTGTCGTCAAAACTCCTTAAACTTCACAGAGACGTGTGATAATCCAGGTTCATGAAAGCTGAAGAAGCATGTAGGTGACCCAACACCAGAAAAATAAGCTAATCTTGGCATGCTGAGAGCATTTCCTGGGCATTTTCCAAGTCTTCGTTGCCCTCAAAATCTGGTTTAGTTCAATGTATACTGACTGGTTTGGTAAGCAAAATTATAACATAAATTTGATTGATGTCAGCAAAATCTTGATGTCTGACAGGTTCATTGGAAAGTATGGTACCCATATTATTGTGGGGTTAAGTATAGGTGGCCAAGATGTGGTTCTGGTCAGGCAAGACAAATCTTCCAATCTCGAGCCATCAGAGCTGAAGAGACTTTTAGATGACCTTGGCGATCAATTGTTTACAGGGACATGCAGTTTTACTCCAAACGCTAGAGATCAAAAGTCTAAGGTTATTAACCCTGTCCCCATCAAGTACCTTATTTGTTTGTTTATTTAGATTTTTCTATCCTAACATTATCCTGAGAATTTACTTGGGCTATCAGTTGCAGACACCGCTGGCTTTCAATGTCTTTGATCCACGACCTGTTGTCTTCGATAGCGTCTCACCCGTCAGTAGCACAAAAGACGTATGTTCCACTGTTGCAAATACTCATTTTAATTGCCTGGAGAACGAAATACCCCACACCAGTTGAAAATCACAGAAAATGGGTAGCTATATATAAGATAACTTTCATCATGATTCATAGCCCAGATTACTTTAACAACATCTTCTCCCAAGCCCACATTTATTATCAAAGCTGACATGATCACAATATGCATGTGCAAGATCTAAATAACATTTCCATCGGGTTTTTTCTATATAATTTTCCAACACAGAAACAGCTTCTGGAAAAGAAAAAAAACAGACTTGAGTGAATTGGAAAAAAAGATTCCAATGGGGTATGGGTCCTGGTAGATTATACCAACTCACATTGAAGTAGGGGCTTGATTTTCGCAGGGAATCACTGTTCTATGTGCCAAGAAGGGAGGTGATACATCAGTAGGTAGTCACTGTGAGTGGCTTCCGACAGTGCCTTCCATGCCAGATGCAATTCAGTTGAGCTTCATACCCATAACTTCTGTCCTTAAAGCTGTTCCTGGCAAAGGTTTCTTGTCTCATGCTATCAATCTCTATCTTAGATGTAAGTTCCATTTCTTGGCTTTCTCACTGCAATGCTATATTATAATGAGCAAATATGTAGAATTTCATGTTGCATTTGTTGAATCCACTCTCTGGTGAAACTGATTGTCCTTTTCGTTTCTGTGAAGATAAGCCCCCTATATCTGATCTGCATTATTTTCTCGACTTCCAATCTCACAAGATTTGGGCCCCTGTTCACAACGACCTCCCACTAGGGCCCTCCACAAACGTGGCCAGTTCATCTTCAGCTCTTCACTTCTACTTGCTGGGCCCTAAATTATATGTGAACACTTCTCAGGTGGTACCTAAATGGCTAAAACTGTCATTTCCTATTACGAATTTTCTTATAATTTTTTGAATGTTTTCAACTAAACTATGCCCTGAATCTACAGGTTACGGTTGGAAAGAGACCAGTAACTGGAATGAGATTTTATCTTGAAGGCATGAAATGCAACAAGTAACAGTCAAAAGCTTCTCTCTCTCTCTCTCTCTCTCTCTCTCTGATCAGCATTAATCAGGCCTGTCCCCTTTTCAGGTTGGCCATACACCTCCAACACCTGACAAATACTCCATCAATTCTTGCAAACAAGATAGACGACAGTATTCAATTATGGCGGGGAACAGATGAACCCGATAATGAAGGATGCTTTGAAGCCATACATCGAAAAACGTTTTCCCATATATGCACCGCACCAGTGAAATATGACCCCAGATGGAGTCCTAGAAAAGACGCAGCCTACATTGTCACAGGAGCCAAACTTCAGATAAAGAATCACAACTCGAAGAGTGTTCTCCATCTTCAGCTACTGTTCTCCAAGGTTTCATATTCTTTTATAGCTCACTCAAGCTGGGCGAAAGGCTCTTCAGGATTTTCACAGAAGTCTGGCCTCTTCTCTGCCATAAGCACGTCGTCGGTCACAGGCAATCCTGTGAAAGAGAAACCTAACCATGTGGTGGTGGATTCCAGTGTGTTTCCATCAGGGCCTCCAGTACCAGTGCAAACACAGAAGCTTTTGAAGTTCGTGGATACATCACATTGGTGTAGAGGGCCACAGGACAGCCCTGGACATTGGCTAGTAACAGGGGCTAGGTTGGACTTGGATAAAGGGAAAATAAGCCTGCAGGTCAAGTTCTCCTTATTAAACTTCGATTCATGAAAAATGAAGGCGCCACCAAGAAGTGAAGACAATTTTCCTATTGGGTGTTTTCTTTTGTAACTCAAATAGAATTTCTAAATTTTCCATGCCGTCTGCAACAAAATGTTCATAGATTGGTGCCTGACGCACATATATGAAATTGTATAAAGACTTAATAGTACGCAGCGTCTTCTTAGATGGAGACATCAAGCACACGGAAAAATTTAAATGCGGGAGAAGGTTGATGGATAAACTCACTTCGATCCCTTCATTTTTCCATTTGTACCGAATTGTTTTTGGAGTAATTATCAACATATCTGATATGTCCGGGATAAAAGTGTATGAACACCACGTAGCGAAATAAATGGGGGACGCACTCGGTGGGATCTTGACCTAGCGGTTAAAAGAAATTGTTTTTTTTTTATCGAGGTTGAGTCTTACTATGTATTGTATGTTATTCACTGCACTACGCTCATTAGTTTTACACAATATTAAGACTAGTTATGGTACACCTGTCCCGGATACCTGGTTATAAAAAAATAAAAATAGGACGCACTCGGGGAAGTTCCGAACCACGGGACAAAGACATTGATGAAGAGAATAGTGTCACTTTCTGGTCGATCAAGGAGACCTGACTATACGAAGCTGATCTAGTTGGACATTCTGGGTCGACCCAGCTCATCTCGGACAACTACAAGAACAAATCGTACGAGCATCAGATGCTTGTACATTGCCAAGGCATGTGTCATCCAATATTAAGGATTGTGTCCTTGTTCAGTGAACAATGACCATGTCCCCAGCATTTCACCTCAATGGAGATCCACTTATTTTTCAAATGATATTCAATGTTAGCGAGCAATAAATGTACCAGTTTTTCTCTCCATTTTTATGCAACTTAGTGTCATATAGTTGGTTATTTTTTAAAATATTTTTGATATTAATACATGAAAATAATCTAAAAAAACAAAAAAAAAAACGTTAAATTAATATAAAATAAAAACTTCAAAATTTCATCTTCTATGTATATTCTACAACACAACACACATCCACCTTTTTGTGTGATTGTCTTTATCTCTACACTAACTTAACCATTGGACTTGTTTCAGAGGTTTGCCATCGTTTCATCAATCTTCTCAGTCTAGGAATTTCACGAGTGGTGACGTGGAAGCAAACTCATTTGCGAGGGATCCATAATTAACCTCATCAATATCCATGTTAAAAATACATATCAAGGACATCCATTCAAACAAAATATATTTTCCTATATGTGTGTGTGTGTGTGTATATATACACACACACATATAGGAATATATATATATATACACACACATATAGGAAAATATATTTTGTTTGAATATATATATATATATACACATATAGGAAAATATATTTTGTTTGAATATATATTTATATATATATATATATATATCCATGATTTAAAGAAAGAGAAAAAAATGACTCCGTAAAATATTCAAAACAGTAGGTATAAAATAAGATAAAGTTAAAACATTTTATTTTATCTTATCCTCTTCTATCAAACTAGTGTTTTATTTTTTCTTCCCGAGAGCTGGACGGATGTGAAATGGCCCAGTGAACATATGGGTTGGTTCGGACCACATTTCAGTGTCGGAGTTTGGATTATTTAAACCGATAGAAGTGCAATCTAGGTTCCGCTAAACTAACTCCCTTCATGCCAGTGGTCCAACGGCTATAAATGTTGTCAACGCCAGGACTTTTCACCTCAATATTATTAATTCAAACTCCAAGAAAAATAATAATCAAAGCTCTTAGAAAACAAGAGATGCTGGGTTAAGCTACGTAACCATGGCGTCACTGCTCACGTCAAAATATTAGATTAATGTTCTTGACATAAGATCTGCACAGTACACAATCCCTATAATATGTGCAAATAGAGCTCTCTATGAACTTTTCCTGTACTCAACTGTCTAGGATAATCAATCGGTTATAAAGTAGAAGATTCCTCGTAATGACATCTTCTCGGTTCATTTTAGACTGGCATATATGCTGGTTTTTAGCGTGCGCATGTGCACAGTGGAGACTGCTTAAGCTCCGATCGGGGGTGGCGGTGGCGGTGGCAGTGGGGGTGGTGGGGGTTAATGATACTGTCGATGATGACACTCCACTCACTCATATCCGCGAAGTTCCCTCGTCATCTAAACTACTTCGAAAGGACAGCTTTGGAATAAGATCAAGAAGCTTTTACATGTGCTATAAAATTCGATCAACGAACCAATGGGGAGTGCATGTGAGGGCTGCAATGGAGAAATCATTCAGCAAACATTTTGGACGAGAAGTCCCTGATGAATTATTTGATCGTTCATGACCACCGTGTTTTCACATTGGACGGGCCTATTTATGTATACCTCGAAGCCCAAGAAAGGAAGCCCACTCCGCCTTCTGGATGACTTACCCGAGTGACTGCAGAGGCCCAACCTAAATTATACTAAAAGTGAAGCTTGTTGAAGAGATTCTATATTCCCCGTCAATTGTTATACTTCCTTCCCTCACGCTCCCGTCCTTCCATGATTAATTAGTCATAGCTCCATGGTCGTTTTGGTGCTACAACTGTGAACCTCAAACACATCTTTTCTATAAATTTTAAATTTGAAGAATTTTTATTTATTTAAAATAATATATTAAAAAATAATATAAATTATATTTTAAAATGTCAGCTAACAACTTAATCTTTCAAGCAACTAAATATTTCAAGCGAGGTGATTGATTCACACTCTTGATAACAAATCTATCATTGGATTCATTTAGAAACATTAAATTCTGCAATTTATTATGAAAAAAAAGTCTCTTTAAAATAATAATAATAATAAAATAGCATCAACAAATTTCTAAAAACAATAATCCTATTAAAAAAGCTGTAAACTCCACAATGCACCCCTTTATTTTTATTAAAGGTAAAGGGCATCGACACTTTGCTTTGTTATTGAAACAAGTTAATCACCTTATTTTTAAAATTCCACGTGTTTTGGTGTCAAAATAAATAGAGATCACTTATAATCAAACAAGTAATTAAACAACTAGATCACCTTATTATGCAATTTATAAAGAGGTTGAAATCAACATGAAATCTTTTACACAAAAAATAGAAAATAAAGGCAGCATAATTTCCGAGCCAAGACAACAAAATTACCTAGTGGGTCAAGAGCTGCACCTGAGAATTGAGATAGCTTGATTTACTGAATTTCAATTCGATTCCTGCTTGATATATTTTACTCAATCATTGGTCTCTTATGAATGCATCTGACATCATTTATATAAACTAATATATATAAATAAACTACAAAATAATTCTATCACCAGTCATCAGGAGTACCTTCAAAGAGGCAATCTATTTGCTTACGCGCACAATCTAAGTAAGTAATATAAAAGCCCGTATATTATATTCAATTTGCCACTACACATTATGCAGCATATAACAGTGGCTCTTGTTTTTTATTTTCTTAATATATAATTATGGGAACACCTTTTTGTACTCCATGAATATCCAGCATATAATATATATATATATATATATATATATATATATATATATATATATATATATATATTATAGGGGTAACGATCACTTTCAAGAGAAAAAAGAAGAAGCTGATAAGTCGAACCTAGTAATTAAACCCTGAAAAAACTATAAATATATAAGGAGTGCCTTAATGTACTTGGGAACATACCCTTTTAATTTTATTTTTTCTTTCTGTGCTTTTTTTATATCACTTCCAAAATTAAATCATTGAGTTTTTTTTTTCCTTTGCTGTGTGCTTGACGAGGGATCGATTTAAATACGGGATGATCGGGAAGTTTCTACAAGAAGACATTAAAAGTATTCTATTCCTGGAAATTTAATTTTGGTGGGAATATGTACTCGTGTTTCCAAGAGAGTTTCTTAATACTGTAGAGCTTGTTTTTCATTGCCGATAGAATACTACGACGTCGTACCTCTCTCGTCCCTTTTCTTTTTTTTCTTTTCGGGAAAATCGAGTTTTTTTTTCTATTTTACATATAATTTTTATTTTAGAATCGTACCTGTACCTCTAAGAGAAAATAGCATCATTGTTTATATTATGAAGAATATTAGTTTCCATCAAAGAAAAAAAGAAAGAAAGAAATAGGTTGTTTATACGAATATATTCCTCCTATACATGCACTGATCGCATGAGGAATCTATAATATTTAATATATTTACCTCATGATTACACAAATTATTTAGGGGAAAAAAGATTTCCTTGTGAAGAGTAATGTTGGGCTCCAGGAATAATATGCCTGTTTCCACTTGGGTCTTGTTTATTGGGAAGACAGCATTGAATATGCATCTAGAGTTCCTGGTGCATATATGGCCACGGATCACTTTCACCAACTTGCTGAATTATCAAGTACCCGTGAATTATTTTCCGGATGCGACCAAATTTAATTTTCAGAGAGGATATTTTATATATCAGATAAAAAAATAAAATCTTAATTGTTTTAGATTTTTATAAAAATATATATATTTTAACTCGAATTATCACAAAATCCCTGTCATGAACCAATCTCCTGGGGATAAAAATTTGACTTAATACACGATGGAAAAGACTAGTTGGTGATAATCGTGTGTTCTTCCACGTACGAGATTGAAACGTCTTCACAATCTTAATTTGCATTATTTATGAAGAATTAAATTATATATATATATATATATATATATATATATATATATGTCTATTCAATAATAAAAAGTACAAGACTGCAGGGACTATTATGGATCCGCCCCTCTACAATGTCAAGCCCTTGAAGCTTTTCTAGCCATTTGGGTTTTATGATTTCTTTCTCTCTTTTTTTTTGGATTAAAACGGGTTGTTATTATGTATTTTTTTTTAATATAAATCACGTTGATTCATGTTCATAGGTGGACTCTAAAAAAATGAAAATACTTTTAAAATAGTCGGTTCATATAAGAAGAAAGATTGAATCCCTGACTTCTCTTAATGGATGAGAGTGCTCTCACCACTCACACCAGGATCCTTGGATGGTTGTTATTATATATGATTCTTAATCTACTATGCTTATATAGTATTTTTCTTAATTTCATTAATTACCATTTATTTAAACTTTAAGAGAGCTGCGATTAACCCTACATATATGTCTCTTTCTTTCACTATCAGCCCTGGATTTGTATATAAATTTAAGTAATATTTATTAATCATCAAAACATGTTCGCTCATTGTGGTACCACTCTACGTGCATGTTTACCTCCTCCTGTGCTATATAAAGGCAAATTAGATGCCAAAGGGCACCACTCCAACCAAAACTTGATTGCCCGGCCCTTAGTTTACAAAACATACGCGACACAACCGCCGCTCTGAGACATGGCAACACTGGTAAATGATTCAATCCTGAAGAACGATGCGGACGGCCCCATCCCGGTGAGCGGTGGATTAGGCACTGACAGCTACTACAACCACTCGTTTTTTCAGGTTTACTTCTTTAACTTCTCCCTGGACAATCCGTGGTTATCCATAATTAATCATCGACATGCATGCACGGATACTGATTAAAGCCTAGTTTTACAGCCTCCGATCATCTCTCTCTCTCTCTCTCTCTGTTTTTTTTTTTAAAAAAGAACAAATCTCTCACATATCTTCATCTTCTGGAATCTAATTTAATAAGGGGGATGTTTGCACCGATACATATAAGTAACTATAAGCAGCAGCTGGTTGCGTTACTGCGATTGAATTTGCCCAAAGAACGCTCGGGTTTCCGGTGTTTCAGTAATCAACGGTGGATATCTTCTGTAGTATAAGAAGAGACGGCTCATTTTGTAATAAGTTGTTTACATATTCGAAAATTAAACAAAAGACAATAATTAAAGGACAAAAAAAGCTCCTATAATATGCTACATTTTATTTGTTTTGAATTTTGATTAGTACCATTAAGAAGCATTCATTTTTAAAGTATTCGAGTTTAATTATTCTACACACATTCATTTGTGGCTCTCACAAAAACTGCGGCCTCATCATGGTTTGCATTATATGGCTTCAATTGCAGTACTATGATGTATTGTCAGTTGTCAATCGTTTGGTCCCCTAGCGAGTCATTCGGCAAGAGATTCTCATTCCAACTTAAATGAAACAAATTGAGGAGAATAAGAAAGAAATATTTTCTTACGACCATGTTGTTATGGTTCATCGTATCTCTAGTTGGACTTCCATGGAGGAAACCCTTATTTTGCTTCTCTCTTTCTGTCCTTGACCCTGTTTAAAAACGCATAGAAATAAAACACAGAGTACAAATTTTGAGCCAAGTATATAGATCTACAGCAAATTAATTAACTCACCTAGCTAGTCTAGATTCGTACAGGTTGTATGCATTTGATACACATGAGTTGACTTTTGCTCATCTCAACTCATGTGGTCTCGTGTTTTCAGATACTCAATCAAAAGAATAGGATGATATGATTGAACTCCAGAACTTAAACCTTTGAATCCAAAATTGTGAATTTTTCTTATGAATGTTTTATGTTATTCTTATCATATGATTATAAAATGATAGGATTGTGTAAGGCTTTTTCGGTTATTTTTAATTCAAGCTACTCTTGTTCATACAAGAATTATTGGAAGAGGAACTGAGGAGATATAAAGCTTGAGAAGTTTAATTGAGGGACGAAACCTGTTTTTTCAAATAAATAAAATAAATGATAGATGCAAATTGAGGGGGGAAATGAAAATTAGTCATGGACCGCAGATTTTCAGTACCTATCAATTGCTGGACCAAATATTAATCTACACGTCATTGTTGTGCTCAGAAAACTACATGCGAAATTAATAAATCATATGTATATGTATGGCGAGCTTTTATTTTTCAGCCCCGTTGTTTTTTTTTCTCCCAAGAAGAATGGTCATGACATAGACCAATGAGTATTTAATCAAATGGGTCCTTCCTGTACTTCATAAAATAAAAAAAAAGGGGTCCTTCTTGTGAGACAACATATGCGTAGGTCTTGAATTTAATACCAGGATTGACCGATCCACTTGGATGCTGGAGCTGTCAGGCAATAGTTAACATGTTGTCTCTATTTTCTCCACATACTTCATCAAGAATATGTTGAAGGAGAGGTTTGAATCATTGAGAGAGAGAGGGAGAGGGAGAGAGAGTTATTTTAGTAGAGCTAGAGATATATAATTCATTGCCTTCACTAGATGCTTTCGAGAGAAAAGAAATCTACATATATATTATCTCTCGTTTACTTAACATTTGACCAAAATCTTAGCAGCCGATTCGATAAACATAGTCATGCTAGCTGAGACACGACCATCATCACAGCATATCATGCACGATGATATATTTCCTTAATTAATTGAGAATGAAGTTTTTTTTTTTTCTTATGAGCAATCAAATTAATTAACGCTTTATTTTGACAGAAAATAGCCGCAAATGTTGCAAAAGACATGATTGAGGAAGCGATTACCAAGAAGCTAGATGTTAAATTCCTACTGTCCTCCTCAAATACAATTCGAATCGCCGATTTAGGGTGCGCGGTCGGTCCAAATACATTTGATGCTATGCAAAGTATCATAGATGTAATCAAGCTGAAGTACCAAACCCAACTCCCTGCTTCTCCAATGCCTGAATTTCAAGTGTTTTTCAATGATCAACCAGCTAATGATTTCAATACCCTCTTCAAATCTATGCCGCCCAAACGAGAATACTTCGCAGCTGGCGTGCCGGGTTCTTTTTACGGGCGATTATTTCCTGACTCCTCCCTCCATGTCGTCTACTCCTCGTACGCCCTCCACTGGCTCTCCAAGGTGCCGGAAGATTTAGAAGACAACAACTCTCCGGCATGGAACAAAGGGAAGATTCACCATGCCAGCGCCACAGAAGAGGTTTTAAGAGCATATGCGGGTCAATGGGCTAATGACCTGAGTAGCTTCTTGAATGCTAGAGCTCGAGAGATTGTGCCGGGAGGGATCGTTGTAATCGTCACGCATAGCATCCCAGATGGGATGGAATATTCTGAGCTCGCAAATGGCATGATGTACAATTGCATGGCATCCATCCTCCTTGATATTGCAAAAAGAGTAAGTCAATTCAATCACCTCTTGTTTTATTTTCTTTCGTCAATCAAGCTTGCATTAAAATATGGTTGAATTCATTTGTTTTTCCGAAAGACTAAAAAGATGGGTGGTTTATTATCAAAAAAAATTATATTCTCTTATATTTTTATATTTCTTTAACATGAGGTTGATGGTTCTGATATTCCTCCTCTCGCTCACTTAAAAAAAAAATGATACTATTTCAGAAAACTATTTTGACTCGAAGGTACGTGGTCATTCTTGGATATTCTTATTCTTTTATTTTTTTTTATTATTTAATATGAAAGTGGTAATTCTAACAAAACAAAGAGAATAAACTGTTTAATAATCCATATATAGGAACTGTATCTATCCGTCATCGAATTTGAGCTAAAATTTAAAAAACAAAGAACAGAACCCACAGAGAAGATTAATGGAAGGAAAAGACTCATAAAAGAAAAACTAAACAGATGCAAATAGAACCTAAACAATACATAATCAATGATCCAGTCTTACGTTTTTTTCGTTCATGAAACAAAAACGGAAAAGTCGGAGCAATGAACGACAAGTGAATTACGTTATGCATATATAAAACCACAAAAGGATCCACTACTCGCTGTTTTTTCTTTCTCACCTGAGTTGCTTTTTGTACCCCTGGTGTTTGATAAATCCCACGATTTAATTTATCTCAAAAGAGAAAGCTATCTCTGTCTAGTTTTCGGCGTAGATGTGCATAAATTCAAGTTGATACGAGGGAATAAATACCTTCATCAACTTGCCAGCATCAATCCATCTTGTCCACTTGCCTAATTACTCTAATGAATTATATATTCCAGGGATTAATAACTGAAGAGCAAGTTGATGCCTTCAACCTGCCAACATATGCTGCCTCTCCTGGAGAGTTCGTGTCCGTGGTAGAAAGTAATGAATACTTCAATATTGTGACGATGGGAGAATCAAATCCATCGCCATGGCTAACAGATGACGTCCACGTCGATATGAATGAATTTGTAAGCCATATAAGAGCTGCAATGGAGGGAATGTTCAGCAAACACTTTTCAAGGGAGATTGTTAACGAAATGTTCGAGCAGCTAGAGGCAAGACTTTCAGAGATTTCTGTGGAGATGGAGTCAGCTTACAAGGACAAAATCCAAGCATTCTATGTGCTACAACGCAATGATTCAGGTTGAATTGAATTTTTCATAATAATAAATATGGTTTAATTCTGTTAAATTAGCACGTTATATCCTAATGTTTAATGACTGTGCTCGAACGCATCTGTACTCAAACAATACGTGAAATTAGACCAAATGACCAATGTGGATGGCCAGGTTTCATTCGTATGCTCATGTAAGAAATTTATGTAAACTTGCTGTTCTGAAATCGGTAAGTATTGATGTGTGAATCTAATGGTGTTCAGTATTGCTGTGCTGTTACACATATCTTTGCGTATTTTACCTCATATATTTTTTACCAAAATTTCTTATCCAATCCCACTTCATTTATGGCATTTTATTTTTCAGATGTATATATAACCTTTTCATGTAAATCAAACTTGTTCCATGAACATCAAAACAAATTAATTTGTATTATAAATTAAAAAAAAAAGTTCGTGTATTATTATTCTATTATTTAGTTTTTCAATGTGAAATTAATGATTCTAGTATATGAAAAACCATCTCAATCTAAAATTCAAGATATTAAATAAAAACTTATTTTATATTATTCTATATCACTTCTTTCTAAGTATAAATTATTTGAATTCCAAACTACATAAATTCACCACAATCATGAATTTGATTTTACAAATTTAATTAAAAATAAAAAGAATATTAGTGAGAATATTGTTGGTTACTAGAACTCTAATTAATACATGAAGTTTCATAATGAATCTACATTATTAATTCTCTTAATTACAATTTGCAACTCAAATAATCTTCTGCGCCAATGCTAGCACATAATAACCTGATCTCCATCTCGAACCATAATCGTGTTCATGGGGTCCAAGAATTTGGTCAATGACTGGCATGGATCTTGTTGGATTGTTCTAATCACTGCATGCTTGATTTCCGATCAAATCAAAATCTACCTTCTTATATATTAATACACTCGATTACAAAAGTAAACAAATGTTTTTAATATGCAGTCGGTGCTTGCATTAAACTATCTCTGGATGTGGGCTCTGCTCTCATTTTTACAGGTTGCCCTTGCATGTTACGTCATCCATGACGCCAAAAAAATTCAACAACTGGTTTTTTTGCCCTCCTGTAACCAGCCTTTCTGTATATCTTTTTCCACTTTTGGACGCAGCATTTTCATGGCCCAGAGTCAGCTTACTCTTCAATCGTAGAGCACATTGTTAAAGAATTTCGGATAATAAACTCGATTTTATAAGTATACGGTAGTACAGGAATATGCTACTCTCTCTCTCTACATGTATGTGTGTGTGTGTGTTTTCCATTTCTTTTCTTAGTTTCTTAGACGTGAAGTTATAGATTAAGCAGCTAGCTAGCTAGCTTTTCTCATTTTGCGTATTCTCTACATTCAAGAATTCTCTGATACACTTAGTTCATCATGGAGACTACACAAATAAAGCTACGTGCAACGGGAATATATATGTCCTGAGAGTTTAATATATACGGGCGATCTTGTTCTTTCCCTAATTTCACTAACAAAAAACCTTACCCTATTGATCAAACTAAAGGGTGCTTATTATAATTTTTTCCACTTTTATTTTTAAACTCTAAAACTGATGTGTTATTATAGGGTAGAACCGCACTGATTGCTGGTTTTCGAGCAAATATTTCTCTTCTTCTCATTTGTATTTCCAAATGTTGACTTCTTAAGCACTGTTTCTTGCATTACAGATTTTAGTTGCACTTCTTCCGCAATTGACATATTTTGAAGTCTTTCCCTTCATTTAATTTGTCCGCTCTGTTCCTCTCGTTTAGTGGAGCGGGAATCAAAGTGACGTTATCATGATTGCAGTCTTGAGCGAGTTTCGATTGACAGTGATTAAAAGAGTTTTAAAGTTTCACAGGCACTGTTTCGATACTGTTCCAGTTTATCTGTTCAAATTGAGTGATGCTGTGGTTTGAATTGTTGTAGTTCTGTTCACGTTGACGCACATGCGGAACACACACTTCAATTACATTTACAGTGGACAATATACATACATACATACATACATATATATATATATATATATATATATATATATATATATATATATATATATATATGTTAGGTTCTCTTAGGGTTCTAGGTAAGCAGTAGAGTGGGGTTCAATCAACAGAATCCCCTCATCTGTAGCCTCCTCGCATATGTCTCCTTGGTGCTGCGAGGGGCGTCTTAATTTTTACAACTTTAAAAATCTATCTTGATCGTGAAACATGGAATTCATCACATCGCAATCAGAAAGCTACAGGTCGAGAATTGACCCGTGCATGTAATAAAAGAAATGACCGCATTGAAATGCACGCATGTTGACTTTAAGGAAACAGCTGATAATTGTAGAAAAACAAATATAATACTTCATCCACACTATCCAAGACCAGACTCAAAATGCTGTCATCGTACTTGTTGATATTCGATGGCTTGGACAATTTATTTAAGGAAAACAAACATTGCAGCCTGTGTTTTAGTTCCTTGCCCTCTTTTCATGTGCTGTCACCCTGACTGAAAACCTTTAAACAATTATCATTTTGTTAGCAAGCCGGGGATCAACGAGCAAATGAAAATCCTGGACCACCCTAGTTCTAGGTAGCAAACTTGGCAGATAAAGCACGGAATTCTGGAGGTAAATGACTCACATGTCTTCTGCATTAGTTCTAATCAATCTGTTTGTCGGGATCAAGGAGTCTTGTAATGTTCACATCACAGCACATGCAGTCAGTCCCCCCCATCAGTCACAGGGCTATATATCCAGAGGCTACCTAGCTTATTATAGAGTAGAGTGGGGATCAATGAGCACATTAATGCACTTCCATGCATCTATTAATGAAATAAAAAATACAACACAGTATCCGCAAGATGAAGTTTTTTTTTATGTTTTCAGCTTATAGCAAGGAGAGAAATATTGGATTGTAATCTGGTGAGCTTGTTGCTGTCAGGAAAGCTTGATTTGATCGTTGCGCTCTATATATAAAAATGAAATTCGGTTCTGTTCATGAATGCGCTGTAATCAAGGTGGTTTCTGAGAAAGGTTGCAAGGCCTCGGAGGTTTTTGCATGACTTTAATTATGCTCTTTGATGATCGATCTCTAGCTTGTCTTTTTTCTTGCGTGTGAAAATCATTCGTTTGTTAGAAAACTAAGCAGATTGTGTTGCGGATGTCTTGTCAAGCAAGGTGCTTCTAGCTAGGAAGTTACATGCCTGTGAATAATTATATCTGTTCTGTCTTTTTGAGATTAATTGTCTCGTGCTTCTTCCTGTTTTGTCATAGTTCTTCGTACATTTGTTTGTCGAAGACTCCTGGATATATAAGCCCTAATACATTAAGTGGCGATTGTAAAGAAGCTATATATGGTTTTTTCATGGATTAAAATGAATCTACCTGGAAAGAAAACCATGACGTGCATGCATGCTGAGATATCATATCCACACACGAGTATATAAACAGAAATAATGCTGGGTTTTTTCTTTTTTCTTTTTCTCGAAAGCTAAGAATTAGTTGTCTATAAAAGGAAAATACTAATTAAGTTAATTAAAGTTCAAAACGGGATGATATGAAAATCTATTGTAATCATTAAGTTAATGGATATTAGTAAATTAAGGTAATGATAAAATTTATGAATTAAAATAAATAGTAGAATTACATACTATTTTAGTCATTGGAGTTGAGAGAAAACCCAAGTAAAGTCAATGAAAAAGTAAGGCGCAGAGAAGCTCATGATCTAATCTACTTTCAAAGGAGTTTCCAGTCATCTGTAAAACTGAGTTGTCAAATAGTTTAAATCATGTGCAAAAGCAACATGTATTAAGTGTTAGATGTTGTTAGAGGCTTGATCTTCCTTGGGTTAGAAACCATGAAGATCATGAGCTTATCTTCATGTTGTTAGACAAGTTGGGCCTTTTTTATTTCATGAAGGCCGAGTAATGGGCTACTATCCTTGGGTTGAGATTAGCTTGCATCATGGGAATAAAACAAATTGAGTTGGATTCAATGTTTTTGTTTCTTATTTCTCTTATTAATGCTGCTGCTGCTGCTAGAGGGAAGTAGTGGCGATGGATTTTTAAAATGATTTTTTATTTGGTTGTGAATATTTTAAAAAAAAAATCATTTTAAAAATTTTCAAAATAATATATTTTTTTATTTTTTAAAAAATATTTATAATATTAGTACATGTAAATAATCTAAAAACAGTAAATAACAGAGAAGCAACATCCATCCCATCCATTACCATGGAGTTTCCAAAGTTCTACATCAGATAACATAGCAAACTCAAAGTGGAAATTCTCACTCGGCCATCCTATGCCCGCACACACGCATACACACACACACATTTAACTAGAAGACACAAGCTGGACATATCTTTCACCTGTTTCAAGCAGTCTTCTCAACTCAAACGTAATCCGCTACTGAATCGGAGTTCGACAGATTGCAAATTTAGAGTTCTAATTCTTGCATTTTCCCTCTTGTTCTGGATCAGCTTATCATAGACACACCATGGAAAACTAAGAAAATGGTCTCGATTCATTCCCTCGTTGTAGCAACCCCAATAATTATGATGATACGTGACATGGTACCATGCTGAGGCTTTTGCGAATACATCATCATCATCATCATCTTGAGAATCTAGCCCGCTTCGCTTTTCATTGAACCAGGACCTGGCCTCTTTTCTCAAAGCCTTCACTGCCATTCCAATCGCCTCTGCATCCCTTCTCTTCGTGAAAGATTTTGACATGTTCATGATACTTCCACTAAGAAGTTCTGCCTCAGTTTTGATGCCATAATAGTCCATAAGATTGCCCAGCTTGTAATCATAATTGCTTTTGCAGTAAAAGGCGTCATCTATGTAATCCTCGAAGCCATCAACTTCCATATCACGGTCATAACAATGCCTCGCCACATCTGATGTAAATGACCTAATAGAGTTGGTATGTGGGGCGATGTCTTTCACTTCTCGGAAAAGCTTTCCGATCACATTACGTGATTCATAGGAGGCTTTGTCGGCCTTTTCCATAAAGTCAGGATAGACTTTTACACGAAGATGAGAAGGTATTTCAGCTGGCACTCCAGTCTTTGGAAAGTCAACCGCAATTGAGAATTTACGTGCAAGCTCTATACATGGTGCACTCATTGCTTTGAGAGATTCTTTATCAGCAAAGGCAGTGTGAGCATTAGCTATTATTCCCAAGCTGTCATTAACTATGTAGTTTGTGAAATACTCCTCCACTTCCTGAACCAACAAAATGTAGATCTCTAAGCAAAAGAGAAACATAAGTGTATAGCAACAGCACAAGAAATTCCAATGGAAAGCTGAAAAGCACGACAGTTGTGCAACTCAACAACTCATCACTCTAAAGGACTTCCAAGAGTGGCATGTCCTTTATCTTTTATCGGTCAAATGCAATATAAAGCGACTGTGAAATTGTTAGCAAATTTACATTATTCTTTGCAGCTATTGGATTTAGTTACTCCTGTGTTCTTCTCCTTTTTCTTCTTATCACATATCAGTAGAAGTTTGGTTTAGCTCAAATCAAATTAAGACAATAGTGTTAGATAACAAATGCCAAATCACACAGGCCAAAACTGTCTGTGACTTTCCTCTGATTCAAGGAAAGGTTAAAACAACATCTCCTCTTGAACTTTCTATTGTTTCTCTACTAAATTGTTTAAGCCACTACATGTAAGAAAAAGAAACATTCATGTCTCTGTTCAATTCCCTTTGTATATATAGTACTGCGAGAATAAATCAATATGGAACTCTCCAATCTGAAGATGATAGTTTGACAAATAGTTCAATGTGTAACTTGTTATCATTGGTCTCATATGGACTTTTCTGGAAATGATGAAACCACAAACACGTCATGAGAAAACAAACATGCTGGGTTTGAAGAGTGATCGTTAATTCACAAACTGGCTTCTGGGGTGTGGTCCATGAAAAATACTGCAGAAAGATGGAATCGGGATCCTCTCATATTTATATTCTGTAATGTTTGGTCATGTTACTTCTATTTAAATCTAAATTCAAAATGAATAGACATGATTTTGGTGTATGTCATAACTTGAAAATGGCAACAACTTGACTACTTTTTTCCTCTCACCTATTCTAGATCATGCAATTCAAAATTAATGGTGGGATTTGTAACATGATCAATCATGTTTCCTTCCAAACATAAGATAATCCAAATCTGAAAAGATAGATTGTAGATATCACAGAATGAAATGCTTAGAAATATCAATAGGAAATACAACGAGAAATATGGCATTCAATAACAGAATTTCTCAAAACACCTCACATATAGAGAAATACCTCAATAGTAACATCACGATCCAGCTGCAGAGTGGGCTCTGGGGTATAGTCCATTGGTAAGATTTGCCGTGGAGGAATCAACTCCGGATCCCAACAGACAAAATAGATATCTCCATCCAAATCACTTCCAGAGCATTCATTTGGGTGAGGTCTAGGATTATAGACATGGTTGTCTATTAGAAATTTCTACTCAATAGCTCTCAAGAAGAATTATCAAATGAAGCATAATTCATCTATATACTATGCGTAGGCATACTTTTTCTGTGAGTTTACCACATAACTAGCATAGTTAAAAAGGATACCCCTTCAGTTGGCTGTCTTGCAAATTGGCAGAAAAGATGCAATACAGTTGCAGCTTTAATGACAAAGGAGCTCTATGAATAGACAAAAAACAGTTACAACTATAGTGATGAAGATATTTGTTAATGCCAGTAAGCAAAGAAGAAATCGCCAACACTCCCATCACAACACTCACATAAAATATGGAACCCAACAAATTTCCCATGTGCATGTATTCATTTTTTGTCTGTTCATATGTGATGATGCTGAGAAATTTTGGATAGGTGCTTTACCAGAAAACTTATGGTCTTAAAAGCCATAAAAATATTGGAAGCTACAACATCTACAACTGACACTGAAACTAAACTGACATCTTCCCAAAAAGTGATCTGGGGTGTGTTGCTGCAAAAGGAAACAAGTACCAGGATTTACCTTGGACCTTTCTGCGGAAAAACAACACAGTCAACCATATGGTGCAAAGCTGGCACATCCACTGCCTTTAAAATACGCACATCACCTGGGTGCAGGCATGGGTTTTTGGCCACCACTACACTTCCCTTAATCAGATAAGACTGTCCTTGTCCTCTGTCACTGAACATGAGAGAACTATCATACAAGTGCCGGTATCCAGAGCCAGAAAATTGTACAAATACCTGCCCATATTCCAAGGTTCTAGTTTCATCTAGACATCCCATCATTGATCGTCCATTTGGTATAAATATTCTTGTTTTTGTCCGTAATTCCAGCAACTTCAATGCCCTGAATGTTTGGAGCATCATCGAAAGGAATGGTTCAGCATCAGGCTGATAACCACACAAAAGCATTTCCTTGAGAATGTTGGTATTCTCTCCTGGAGACATCAACTCCAGTGCCTCCTGTGCCCGTAATGGATCTGTCAATATAGCATCAAGTTGATCTACAGCTTCTCTCTGCTTTTTCTCAAAATTACGATCTGGAACTCCAAGAGTAGAAAGAAGAGTGATGAGTTGGCGATTCAGAAAACAAGGCTGATACTTGCTATGCGCTAGAACATCCAGTTTTGTGTTTTCAGACTCATATTTAAACATACTCTTCCTCAATGATAATTTCTTTGATGAAGTTGGATCAACTGCCACTACACCTTTATAACCAGCATATCGAATCTGAAATGCAGATGGAGTGAAACCTCTGCAGCCACATTTAATGGCCACTCTCCTTGCAAATTCAGCAGATATTTTGCCAATACCATCAGAGAACAAATATCTAGTTCCTCCCCTTAAGACTTCTATGTCCGGAATATTTTCAATTTCATGCCTGCTAACACTCAGAGTTTCAGTGGATGAACCGAAGGATTGACCCAGTCTGGCAGCATACTTTGCCACGTTTCTAATCTGATTAAAATTGCCCATCCATCCCCTTATATCTGCAGCAGTGAGCCCAAATCTCGAAGCAAACATCCAGCATGAATTCTCCCGCAATTGACTAGATGAAAAGGCGAGGAACTCAAACTTCTTATCACCAATAACTATACCATTTTGAAGAGTGGAAAGAATCCTGTTGTATATTGCAGTTCTCCTATGCTCATTTCTAGAAGATGTTCGCGGAGATACATCTGTTGAATGAATTTTCTCTAACTCCTCATCAACAAAAGAAACGCGAAGAAAGTTATCAATGTCTTCTGAATATTGGCGAAGTACACGATTTGAGACATTAACCTCTGGACCACTGAAAAACACTTTACAAGGAGTTATCTGAACCCTGCGCACGTATACCAGACCAGCATCTAAGGATAGAACAGGTGACCTTGGAGGTTTACTTGAGGTAAGATACTTTTGGTACTGCTCATTGAACCACTTAGAAGGTTCATAACAACATTCTTTCAGGTGATTTAGCTTCTCAAGGGCATACTCTATGCAATTGACAGGCATTCTATTTGGATCAACCAACCTGTAAAAAGTATCATCGAGCATTGTCCCTGCAAGGCACCCATGCTGAACCAACAAATTAACCCTAAATAAGATATTATAAGGAATATTAACACCTGGGGATGGGCCAACAATGGGAACTAGATCTGGATTGCGAGAAAAGGTCCGACCACTCTCCAAAACAAATGTTCCTTCATTTTCTTTATAGTAGAAAAAGTTCTCGTTGAAATTTGGAAGTTGAACATGATTGGGAAGTTCCAAACATAACGAAGATGAATGCCCAATGCAGGATGATGGAGTAAAATCAGTTGTCCTGACCCACTGTTCATCAGGAACATCCCTAAAATAATTGAGAACTGGATCCTCAAATACATTAAACGAAGAGGGTGCCTCTCTTTCATAGATCCGAGGCGCACCATATAACTATAAGTTGAAAAGAAACAAAAAAAATATAAATATTTCTTTGTCAATTTCATGAATGAACTAAAGGAGGAAATGTATTGTAAAGCAACGACTAACATAATGTAATCTACTAGATGCAATTGTACACATCAGCAAAACAGCTCAAATCTTCATGGCATCGAAACCATAATTTCCATGTAAATTCTTGATTAGCATATGCATCACATTTAGCCGACTAAGTATTTCTCTTTAAGCAACTTTAACCACACGCATAACTCAAGTCAACGAAATCACGTTATCAAAACAAACTGGGGTCAGCACCTCAGCTGAAGAAGTAACCTAGATAAAAAAAACTTAAAAATTTCATGAAAAAAACTCTTCTAAATGTATATATCAAGAGAATTTGATTTTTTTATCCCCTCAAAGAATGTGCAACTCATATACACAAAGATTGATGAATGCAAAACACCAGGACAGATAAATCCATGAAAAGCTAAATGCAAAGGTGAAAAAATATCTCCAAACTCGAGAAAAAAATCACAACTTAAATGGAGTGGAAACCATCAGAAAGGAAAAGGAGAAGGGATGATCTGACTCTTCTGTCAACCCCCCACCCACCCAACAAAAAAAAACATAATAAGTCCTCTCTAGCTATTCTTTCTACTCCATGAATAATTGTGCCGCTCCACACGCCAAAAGTATAAATTCCTTAAGAGCATATGCACAATATTTTTCTGAAATCTAACAGATTAAACAGAATTCTCTTTTGAACAGTTTAATTTTGTCATCATGTTCCAACAATCAGATAAATCATAGGGAATTCACCCTTCATCAATAAGCAAAAATCAAAACATGCAATAGAACAGGAGTTCTGGCCCAATGGGCAGTCCACCCAAAAGAAAAGGCTCGGTAGGGCAAAACATTATTAGATTGATCACCAAGCTCGGAAATGACAATATCCAACTCAAACAAATTATGTAGTGGAGGTATGGGTGTCAAAGGAAAGCCAATTTTCTCTAGCAGCAAAATGTTAACAGAAAATAATAACGTGTTTTGAACAATAACAAGGGAATTTTAATAGAACCTGAATTGTGTCGTGGAAGCAAAACATTATTCAGGAAAATCAATTCATATTTTAATAGAACCTGAATTATGTACTGAGCCTTTTATGTTATTCAGGAAAACCAATCTAAATGAAAAGGCTCGGTAGGGCAAATCATCATTTAGATTGATCGCCAAGCTCGGAAATGACAATATCCAATTCACACAAATTATGTAGTGTAGGTATGGATGTCAAAGGAAAATCATTTTTCTCTAGCAGCAAAATGTTAACAGAAAATAATAACGTGTTTTGAACAATAACAAGGGAATTTTAATAGAACCTGAATTAGAAGATATTTCACAGTTTGTCCACGAGGGCGATGTAGTTCAATCTGCCAAATGTTCTCAAAGAGAAGGTCAAGCTTGTATTCCACTTGATCATGTGACAGGAAAAAATGTAACTTCCTCATTCTCAATCCAAAGTTCACAGAAACATTGTTCTCTCTCCAGAAAACAGAAAACTTCTCTTTAGAAGTCTGACAGCCAAAGTGAAGTGTTACACTTCCCATTGTATGCAAAAAGGATCTGGGCTGTGGTATGATATCGCGATCCATTGGCCGAGCTTTGAGATATGATAAACCATACCACAGGCGTCGATTAGCTAAGGAGATAATCTGTTCAGCAGCTCTTGTGGTTGTGAATTGGACGATAGCATATCTCCTCGCACCTCCCGCCCTTGGTTCCCTGATTTTGAGAGCTTCAACAGTTCCAGCACCAGTGTGTGATTCCAAAAACAACTGCACTGCTCCTGCAGTCGTGCTAGAAGGGAATCCACTAACTTGAACTGTCTTACTCATCCAAGTAACTATGTAGTCTACCTAAAAAAATTATACTGGTCTCAGATTTGTAAGGGAAGATTCTTCTTCACAGAAAAAGCAGAATAAGGCTCAATAAATCCTTTTGTTATAGGCATTATCATGCAATCACAAACAAAATTTAGTGCAAGACATCTGAAATGTTATCATGTACCATAGAAAAATGTCAATAATCCAAGCACACCCACATCCTTCAGAACAAGGAACTGTAATTACCAGTACATTCTCAAAGTGAAATCATTTTGGGATACTCTAGACCCTCCTCTACGGAAGCAACATCGGGAATCAAGAACGAGATTTTCTTTCCAGAGCCATCAGATATGCCTGAGCCATAAGGGAGTATAACAACAATCCACTGAATTAAGTAGGAAAAATTACACGTTTCAGTTTTTAGAATTTACTTCATCTTAAGGAATTATAGTCAGTCCACAAACTATGTATCACGCATTATTGTCAGATAACCCTCAGTCACTTACCGTTATGGCAATGCCATCTCTTCAGTTCACGTAAAATCTTAATCAAGTACTGAATCACTGTCCACACAAACATTCTCTCTCGATACAAATCGTGACTTTCTTGTTGATGAGGTAAGAGCCAGTAGTACCAAAAGAGCAAAGAAGGTATACTCAAATTTCACAGATAAAATCACATGACAGACAAGAGAGAGAGGAATCCGACGACACCCAAGTAAAATAGATGAAGAAGATGATGATCAGCATGGAAAATACAGAAAATAATGTAGAGGCAGAATAACAAAACTCGGCCGTGCAAATCTGAAGTTTTACAACAGTCATCATGCTATAGGTATCGCTTATTTATACACCATCTTAAAAAGACCCAACCAAGCAGTAAGCAAAGGATCAAGCAAGCAAAAAGAAAAGGGAAAGGGAAAACTGCAGCTGAGGAGAAAGAGATACTCACGATAGAAAGTAGAAAAAAACCAGCACCCAAAATGAAAACCTCAAAGAAGAGCTTCACTCGCTTGTATGCATTCAAGAAAGGAAAAGAAAGCAGAGACAGTGAAGAATCAGGTCTGTTGATCAGTCAATGCTAAGTCAATTTCTTCTCTCACACTCTTCATTTTATATATATGATTTCGGCACTGTTTGGTGTTGTTCGCCTCTCTGTTTTTTTTTTAAAAAAAAAGCTTTTTAAAAATAAAATAAAAAAAAGGCACGTAAAACTTGTTTTTGGTTGTGATTTTTCATGTATTAAATGGATTGTCTATTAAATAAAATCATCCCATCAATTTCACCATACTTTTAAACACTCTTTACGAGTGTAGTTGTATTTTTTAAAAATAATTTATTTTTACTTTTTTACTTTTTTATTTTAATATATTTATATTAAAAATATTATACACACACTTCGTTTTTAATTTTGAACAAGTGTCTTTAGTATTGTATTTTATAAATATTATAAAAAAATAGTATTTGTTTTAAATTATTTTTTTATATTTTTGATATATTGATGTCAAAAATAATTTAAAAAAAATTAAAAATATCATTTTAATATATTTAAAAAAAAATAAAAAATAATTTCAACCACTCTTTCAAATAATCTCATATATATAAGGGAAACATATAAAATTATAAAGTTATTTCCGTTGATGACCGGGCTGAATATGTTGTTGGAGTAAAACAAAAAAAATACTTATTATTTATTTTTACTTATTATTTATTATATACAAAATAAATATTTATGTATTATTAATTGGATCTTGAATGTATAAACATTGATAATTGAAATTTCAAGTAGAATCCCGTCATCTCCGCAATATTGAAAAACAGTTCTCCAAGTCTTCCTTTCAAGTTGTCCATGCTCCTAAATCGATTATTATTATTATTATTATTATTATTATTATTATTATTATTATTATTATTATTATTATTATTATTATTATTATTATTATTATTATTATTATTATTATTTATCTTTATTAAAATAAATAAACAGATAAGACTGCAATCATATACGAAAGTCATTACTTGGCGAGAGATTCAATAACCCCACCTCTTCTCTTAATATAAACATAACTGTAAATTCATTCTCTGGTCCGTCATGTATTTTTTAATAAACACGTAGTATAATTTGAAGGAAAAAAAACTCTAGGACTAAGGATGAAAAACTAAACAAAACCATTAGGAACATTGTATTTCAAACATTATTTTTATACATAATCACCTTTGATGTAGCCATATTTAGAATCATTGTATTTTGTAAATTAATCAATCTAAATAAAAATCATTTTATTTAGCCATATGACTCATTAGGTTTAGATATTTTATTATCCAACTACTATTTATTATTCAATATAAATTTAAAAAATAACACACACACACATATTTATTAGATAAAAAATTCATAAAACATATTTTTAAATCCGTTAGTATCTCTTTAGGAAAGATTGAAAGAGCGAATCAGGGCAAGGAATCTTTAGCTCCCAGGAATCATCATTGGAGTAGCTGAAAAGAAACTCAAAAGAAAGAAAAGAATAAAGCATGAACTGATAATAAAGCAATTAATTAGATGCTTTTCTCTCTATTATTAGGATCCAGTGATCTTTCTCTCAACGAGAACTCAAAAATAACATAAATGGGTTTTTGTATCAAAAATATTAAGATATCAAAATTATATAATATTTATGATTTATAAAGTTTAAGAATTAAAATGTATTTAGTTTTAAATTTATGAAACGTCATTCATGTTTGATACTCTTTTTTTTTAATCTGTTTTTTTAAATCAAAATTAATTTATCTTTAACTAAGATAAAATTGTTAAAATAAAAATAAATGAGCAAATTGAAAATCAAAGCTAAAACGGTAATTTTATTATTAAAAAAAATCACTGTCATGAAAATGTCATGGATTAGCTTCTTTTTTTTTAGTTATGGTTACGGATGACTATTTGGTCTGTTTAGGAGTGTGATTATAGTAGTTTTTTAAAAAAAATTTCATGCTAAAATATATAAACATGATGTTTTTTATTTTTTAAACAAAACATATTCATTTAAATTTTTTTTTAATGAAACGGAGAGTAACTCCGGCTCTTAAGTCTTAACAAACAAGCACGCGATGATTATATGGTGACGTCGACGCTGACGTTGGGCGAGACATTATTCATCGTAGGCAGACAGTAGAATATCTGAAAAAAAGGAAAGATAAAGAAAAGGCGGGAAGTCACGTGAGACATCCACGTTTCGACATTCCATTCGGCGCCCTTAAACCGGAAAACAATTGCAATCCCGAAAAGCCCTCAAAAGATTTTAGTTTTACAAGCACGTGATTTTTATTCTTTCTTCAGCTATTTCCCCCTTCACTTTAAATTAACGATCTCAGTGCTTTAAAATCATTTTAAACTGCTAATATAGAAAGAAAAAAAAAACATTTACTGAAAAACAAGCATCGTATCATATATCTGCAAGGAAAAAAGAGAGGGGCAAACCGGACATTAATTTATTCAATCACAGAAACCCTGATTACAGATTTTATATTAAAGTCACCGCGCTAATAACAAATCACTCCTCACAGCAACACCATGTACAATACACGTAATAACAAGAAGCAAAGCCAAGCAGTCGCACAAGATAACCGTGACAGTATCACACAAACACCCGCAGGCTTAAGTTTTATGCGCGAATAAATACATGTAATAAAGAGGTAAAGAGTGTCTTCAAGTATTTCAGATCGAGTCAGGGAGAAGGGATGGCTTCTAGCCCTCAATCTCTAAATGAACGCTCGGCTGAGACGGTGCTCCAGTGATGTCAGCGAAGCGCCTCCGCCCATTGATATGCCATTCTTAATCTCAATAAGTATGTCATAAACACACCAGGGAAAGCTGAGGAAATGAACCCGGTTCATTCCCTCGTTGTAGAGACCCCAGAAGCTAGGATGATATGTGACGTGGTACCAAGCTGAAGCTTTTGCGTGAAGATCACCTGGGCTATCCTCCAAGCTGCTCGCGTCAAACCAGGCTCTGGCTTGCTTCTTCAAGGACCTTACAGAAGAATTAATAGAGTCCATGTCCCTTTTCCTGTCAAAGGATTTCCCCACTTTCATGATGCAACCACTGATGATTTCGGCCTCAGTTTTGATCCCAAAATAATCCAGCATGTTCCCCAATTTGTTATCATATTCACCTTTATAGTAGAAAGCCTCTTCGATATGATCCCAAAATCCATCCACTTCCATGTCAGGGTCATAAGATTGCGTTGCCATTTCCTTAGTGAAGGGTCTTACAGGACTCATGTCTGGTGCAAAGTCTCTTACATCTCGAAAAAGCTTTCCAAGCACTCGCTGGGATTTATAGGTACGTTTATCTGCAGGCTTTTCCATGAAATCTGGATATTCTTTGACACGTAATTCCTGTGGAATTTTTGCTGGGACACCAGTTTTAGGGAAGTCAACAGCAATTGAGGACAGCCGAGCAAGCTCAGTACATTCTCTACTTCTTGCCATGAGAGGCTCCCTGTCTGCAAAGACTGTGTGGGCACTACAAATGATCCCTAAGCTGTCGTTGAGAAGGTAATCTGTAAAAAACTCCTGAACTTCCTGTAACATTAACAGTAAATTACTAATTAAAGCAAAGGGAAAAGGCTTATCAGTATATGAATCATAGATATGTTTGTATATGAGGTCCGAGCAATGCTGAACTTCCTGTAACATCCGTACTAAGTAATATCTCATTAATTACTAGAAATTCAAATCAACAGAACATTTGGATATAATTAGACCATCGAGCAATGCTGAACTACCCAAGCAATATATCAGTATCAGAAAGATTTCTAAACTAATGAGGATGCCATTGCCATGGCTACTTGCAAGTGGATAAATTAATTCATCTTCTGTTTATGAAACCATCTTCCTATTCAAATAAATATGAGATATATTTCAGATACACATAAATTTCAATGGTTGAAATGAAATTCAAGTATATAAAGGCCAGAATTTGGAAACATGCCATGGAATAAAACAATCGATGACATTTATGATCTGGAGACATTCCTGAGCAAATATATACGAAAATTAGAAATGACAAATTGAAATGATGAGAAGAACATCTGAATGACTGCTTGTTAAAGAGTAAAAATGAGATGTCTCAGACAAATGATAACACACTACCAAGTGATTGAATGGTACACCTACCTCTATGGTTACATCATGATCCAAAATCGTTGTTTGTGCTGCCGTATAATCCATGGGTGGCAATGTCCGAGGAGGAATAAGATCACGGTCCCAACATACGAAGTAAACATCTCCATCTAGATCACTTCCCGAACATTCATTGGTATGTGGTCTGATCAAAATTTAACTAGCATCAGAAAGCAATGCTCGCATAAAGAAATTTAATGCCCATGTGGAAAAGCAATGCCTCGTACAGAAGATACAACAGTACGATATAAAACCTTCTCAGGAACCAATAAATAAATCTTGTAACATGTAGTTAAGTCTGACTAACACAAAACTATAGATAGAATATAGAAACCTCATCGTGAAAAGAGGATTTCTGCAACAGTTTCCAAGTATCAGTTCTTCATAATGTCTTTTTCAAACAGAAAATAAGAAATTTACCTTTTTCCTTTTTGGGGAAAAACGATGCAATCCACCATGTGATGCAAAGCTGGCACATCCACAGCCTGTAAGACCCGAATGTCTCCTGGGTGTAGACACGGGTTTTTGGCGACAACTATCTTTCTCTTCAAAATCTGAGTATTATTATTTGATTCGCCACCTCTGAAATGATCACTGAACTGCCCATGTCTAGCTCGAGAATATTGAACAAATGCTTGACCATATTCCAGCGTCCTGGTTTCATCCAAACATCCCATCATCGCTCTTCCTTTTGGAATAAATATCCTAGATCTTGTCCGCAAATCAAGCAACTTTGATGCGCATAATGTTTGCAGCATCATTGCAAGAAATGGCTCTGCACCCGGTTTATAGCCGCATGCAAGCATTTCCTTCAGAACGATTGTGATTTCTCCAGGAGCCATCAACTCGAGTGCCTCCTGTGCACTTGCTGGATCAGTTAAAATAGCAATGAGTTGAGCTATGGCCTCATTTTGTTTTCTTCGAAAAACTTGATCCCCAACTCCAAGGGTGGATAAAAGAGTTATCACTTCACGATTGAGATAACAAGCCTGATACTTGCTCCATCCCAAAATATCCAAGCTAGTGTTAGTTGATTTAAACTTTAACATGCTTCTCCTCAATGACAGTTTTATGGAGGAAGTGGGATCAACAGCCACAACACCTTTGTACCCGCCGTATCTAACCTGAAAGGCGGAAGGAGTAAAACTTCGAAAGCCAAACTTCTGAGCTATGCTATGTGCCAATTCTGCTGAAATTTTTCCAATTCCATCAGAGAATACATAGTCGACTCCACCACTTGTAACCTTTATATCCGGAATAATTTCTATTTCATTTTTCTGAACGCTGAAACTTTCCCTGGATGAGCTGAAAGACTGACCAAGCCTTGCAGCGTATTTGGCCACATTCCTTATCTCCCGAAAATCACCCATCCACTTTCTAATATCCGCTGCGCTAAGCCCAGGTCTAGAAGCAAACATCCAAAGAGAACTATCTCGTAGTTGACTTGCTGAGAAACCAAGAAACTCAAACTTCTTGGATCCAATAACTATACCGTTTCTTTGAACCGACAATATCCTTTGATAAATTTCGGTTTGCCTCCCCTCGATTGCAGAGATCGTCCGTGGAGATATATTTGTTGAAAAAAGTTTATCCAGATCCTCGTCAACAAAAGAAACCCGAAGAAAGTTATCAATATCGTCAGGATATTTGCGTAAAACGCGATTGGAGAGATTCACCTCTGGACCGCGGAAGTACACTTTAGTAGGGGTTATCTGAACCCTACGTACAAATACCAAACCATCATCTACGGCAACTGCAGGTGGTGTAGGTAGTCTGCCAGCGGAGATGCATTTCAAATATTGCTCCTGGAGCCACCTTCCAGGATCATAACAGCACTCCGTGGAATGATGCAGTTTCTCAAGGGCATGTTGTATGTATGCAATGTTCATTCTAGATGGATTGATCAAACGATAGAATTTTGCATCAAGTGCTGGTCCAGGAAGACAGCCATGCTGGACCAAGGAATTGACTTTAAACACTATGTCATATGGCAGTTGATATCCTCGAGCTTCCCTCAAAATGGGAACAAGATCTGACGTGCCACAGAAAGTTGATCCCTCGTCCAAACTGAAGCGTCCTACATCTTCTTTATAACAGGGAAAATTTTCCTGAAAATCCGGAAGTTGGCCGTTGCGTGGAAGCTCCAAGCACAAAGCAGAAGATTGGCCAATGCAATAAGATGGAGAAAAATCAACATGTCGGACCCACTGGTCATAAGTACCTGTAACTTTCTTAAAAATCTTGGCCCCCCCGAGCATCTACCAATTCAAAGAAGAAGGTGTTACTCAACTATGACACAGATTAAACAAAATAAGCATTTTATTTCAAGAAATGATGGCATGGACTTTCTACAGTTTACTTGCATATCTCATACGATGCAGGAAACTGTTGGCATATAGCATAATTCATTCAACAAAATTTTGCGAACCGTGAACTTTCATCTGTTATCCAGCATAAAATGGAATTTACAGCTTCGCAAAATTGTCACGAGATTCACAATATCAAAATCAGGACATGAACTCTCTTCCAAGATTTGAGCTACATAAAAACAAACACTTCCTTGGAGGAGTCGTTTCATAGCCAGAGACCAACACTAGAGTTATGTTATAAAAGAGACTTTGAATCAGCTTCCATCTAGTCTCTTATTTTACCATTAGAGTTTTTCTTCATTTGTTGGCTAAGCTAGTATTACCTCACTTCTTTTTTCTTCTGTCATGGATAAGAATTGCTGGTTATGATTAGTTATATTTGTTCGACCAAAAACCAGTAATGATTCAACAAAACTCAAATGTTTCAGAAAAAAAACATCAGCTCGATGTATCTTATGCCTAGTATAGATATTCGTGCGTGATGGTTGCAAAATTCTTGCTAGGAAAAATATGCAGTATCGTGGATCATGGTTCTCATGGTGATTGGCAGTCTACCATTCAAAGCATACAACATTTGATAACTTCCAGAAAAGAATCTAGAGAGAAATTTAAACTATCAAACCTGGACGGCGAGAAATTTAGTTTGTCCAAGAGGTCGATGCAGCTCAATCTGCCAAATGTTCTCATAAGATAGCTCGAGCTTGTATTGTGTAGAAAGGTACATCAGGAAGAAGTAGATTTTCCTCTTTCCAAAACCAAATTTGACCGAAACATTTTCGTGCTTCCAGAGAGCATAAAATTTTTGTTTCGAAACTTGACAACCAAAGTGCAGTGTTGTGTTATCTATGGTATTCTGAGCGGCCATTCGCTCGTTATGATGCGTACTGTGGAAACAGAATATTACCTGCAAAATCGACGAGTTGTGATGTTTTATAGTAAGTGTGCAACAAAAAAATTGATTCTGCAATAAAAGCTGCATGGTACCTTCACAGGAAATTTATTCACTTTCCTAGACATATTTAAGTTTACATTCTTCTTTCCAGAATATTTCTGGAAAATAATATGAAGGGAAACCATTGAAAGCAATAAACGTTCAGGATATATAATGAAATCTTCAATTTTGCCATGGAAAGTAGTGATTCTCATAGGGATTAAGAATACAGTTGATTAGTTTTCAAAAGTTTGATACAACTGATTAGCTGCAGCTTGAGTTTCAGACATTTGCAATTCAGTAGGAAAATAGAGATGACGGGTTCTCTAGGCAGCCCAAATTCTAGAGAAGAAATATATCAAGGTGAATATATATTAACATCAGCACAAATTTAAGAAGATGATAAAAGAATCAGAAAAGTAGACAAAACCAAATAAAGATCACATCCCTGATTTTTCATGTGATTTATGCCAAAGACATAAAAAACCAACACATGAGTACATGAGCCTTGTAATTCGAAAATTACAGCAATCCTAAGAGGTAGGAGTTAAAGCCCAGAATTCCAAGAAGCAGTTATATTGCTTCTGTCACTCACTTGCAAATGAAGTCATCAAACAAAATGCCATGAAAATTCTCCAATGCTAGCTTTTGTCGCAACCCATTAGGAAGACAACTATAGTTCCACAGAAAGAAAGCAAAAACACACAGACGTACAAACATACCCGCAGGATTGGGCGAGAGATGGTAAGCGGGTGTGATCCTTATGTAGAGGCAGCTTAAACACCGAATTTCCTGAACAAAATGAGAGGACAGTCAAAAGATGAATAAATGTTGTTACTTATAAGTACACAACTAGCCAGAGCCCTGGGGAAAATCCAAGAAATGATTTATAATGCAAACTTCTGTCACGTTTGAAAGCAAGACAGCACAAGTACAGCACCTTAAAAACTAGATAGAAACGTTGGTGTTTGTCCGTGGAACAGTAACTGACCTGAGAGAGGTAAAGAAATGAACAGACCTTTGTTTATACTTGTATAGAAGATGATGAGTCTTACCAAGAGATTGTGTAGATGATGAAAGTAAGCAGAGTCCTTCAAGAGCTATATGTAAAGGAATTTACATAAAAGAAATGCAGACAAAGGAAAGTGCAATGCTGTTTCTTACAATCTATTGCAATTTAACAATAATTGATCACTTAGAAAGAGAATGTCTCTCATCAAGAAATACAGGAGAGACTGTTTTATAATATCAATTCAAGGGATGAATTCAAAACAAGCCCCCTATTTATGATTCCACTTTCAGTGACATCCCTCCACTACTTATTCAAACAATACTGCTCTAAAACTATCTTGCATCTATCAATGTTGACTCATTACCAGTTTTAGCTTGAAGAATTTATTAAGAAACATGTTTTTGACACGTGAGATATGATGATAAGAACAAGATTCTTAAAGGGATTTTCGAGCTGAAACTAATGGCGGGGAGAATATTGATCAATGTGGGGTACTTTTAGAGTAACATTGCTTAAATTGGTGTTAAGGGATTGAATTGAGATTTACATTATAATCGGAGTATTAGTTCGAATTTATATCTATAATTTAACATCAACTTTTGCTCATGGACTGAGCTTACACTAGCACGACCAGTGGGCCCCAACAAACTTCTCACATAAGTTTCATGAAAGTGACACGTCATGGCATTCTACTGGTTTAAACTAACTCGAGTCAAAGTATAATCTTGACCTTTTGTCCTTTAACCCAATGAAATGGAAAGCGGAGCTAATTGAGTTCTCTATAGACTCTGGCTGATCGCTGGCTTCCAATCAATTTGTGTTTTGTTTGCCGGTTTGTTTTTTAATTGGTATGGTTTTATGTGTGTATATATATAATTAAATATATTAATTTAAATTTAAAAATAAAATTATTTAAAAATGTATAATTTAATCTAAAAATAACTAAAATAAAATTATAAATATTTATAATATTACGGGAATGTTATCATCAATCTCATAAGATCATTAAATTCTCTGATTGTTTTGAAATTTTAACATAATATATAAATATGTTAAGAGACTGTAAAATTTCATCTCAATCTAATGGTAGGATTAAGAGATATAATTGATATTGTAAAATTATTTATTATTTAAAAAAAACATTATTTAACTGAAACGGAATAAGCAAAATAAAACCAGAACATTCCTACTAAAATTTAAATGGAATTTCTAAAATGGACCGAAACTTTAAACAAAATAAAAGGTGTATTGTTTTATTGTTTATTAACTAATACAGAATATTTTGATCATTTCATATTAAAGCAAACGTAATTAACAAATATGATTCCGATTGCTTTTGCTTTTTATCTCCCTCCAATTAACTTGTGGGTTGACGAGGATAATTCCAAAGACTCTAACAAGACTTGTGGATTTACTGTGATCACAGGGGTGGCCTCTTTTTTTTTAATATGTATATATGAAAATAATTTTGCTTTTTGACGGTTTGATTGGATACTAATTTGATTAAAATGGTTAACGATGGGTAAAATTAAGGCACTATTTTATTTACTGCAAAGTAATTTTTTTTGAAAAGTGAATTCCGATGTTTGACAGTGTTATAAAAAATGAATTGGAAAACACTTTCCAGTGTTTATTTGTGTTATGGAAAATGAACTGGAAAATAATTTATTAATAAATTAATTTTTTTTTTAAGTTTATTAAAATAATAAGGAACAAATCTTATAAATTAAAAAGTTGAATGAGAATGAAATTGAAAAAAATATATAATTTCATAAATTATCTCAAATAAAATAAATAATAATCAAAATAATAGAGATCAAATCTAAAAAATTAAAAAAAATGAAAGGTGAATAAATTAAAATAATAATAATTAACATTTCATAAATTATTTCAAATAAAATAAATAACAATAAAAAAATGAGGACCAAATTTGATAGATAAAAAATTTCTAAGAAAAAAGCAAATAGCAATTATAAAAATAAAGACCAAATTTAATATAAAAATTAAATTTTAAGAGATGGAATTGAAAAATAAATATTCAAAACAAATTATATATAACAATCAAAAGTTTGAGGATCAAATTTGATATAATCAACAAATAATGATTTTTCTAAATTTTTCACAACTTCCGGAAAGTGTTTTCCACCCAAATTTTCAGGAAAACACTTTCCTGAAAACCAAGCCAAATTTTTCTTTGACTGGAAAGTGTTTTCCGTTGACCAACTTTTCGGAAGACAAACAAATATAGAAAAGTTTGGGAAGTGAATTCCGGTAAACAAACACAACCTAAAAGATAAAAAAAACTAAACTAAAACATGTGAAAATAGATGGCGTTTTAGATTTTTTTTTTTTTTGTGAATTGTTCATCTCATTTTCCATTCTTTACTAATTATAAGAATTGGGTCTCTCTATTTTTATAAGTTTATAAAAAAAATTAATTTTTATCCATTTTTTTTTAATTTGATAGATAAGAGAAAACGTCATCCAAATTCAATAATACAAATAAAAAATAATGTCAACACCGATTCCAGACACCAAAATAGTTGATTTTAATATCAAATGGTTATGCATGAGGAAAATTTCACTTAAATTTGTTTTGTACTGAAAGTGCTTATAAATTAAATTTATTATGGTTTGATTAAATAAAAATTTAATTTTGTTAAACATCATTTTACTTGTTTTTTAAATAATTTCTATTTTTTTTGTTCAAATTAAAAAAAAAATTAGGTTTTTCAATCATTTTATATGCATATTCCTAACTGGATTTCCATGAGCTCATGCATTCTCCCCATGTTCCCAACTCAAAGCCAACACAGAATTAAGGGCATCTCCAGCGGACATGCTAAACTAAAGAGTCAAAAATATAAAAATAATATTTTGGTATTTTTTGGTACTTGTAGGCACTCCAACGGGAGTGCCAAAAGGGGAGGTACCTTCCCGAGCTGCTATTTGTAGCAGCTCGGGACAAGGTGCTAAAAAAGGTGGCCCCACCTTGGGGCCACCTTTTATATATATTATAATATATTTATATATATATATATAATATAATATAATTATATTAAAAATATTTATTTTTATTTATAAATACTTTAACAAAAGAGTAAAAATTTATATATAAAATTAATAATTATAGTGTTGGAGGGTTTTTTAAAAATAATTATATAATTTACTCCTATTAATCGTATAATCAATGTAATATATATTAGAAAATAATATAATTATATCAAAAATATTTATTTTTATTTACAAATACCTTGACAAGAAATATATAAAATTAATAATTATATTTTTGGAGGGTTTTTTAAAAGAAATTATTTAATTATATAATTTACTCTTATTAATTGTATAATTAATTGCATGATTAAACTACATACAAAATAATTGCATTATATTTAAAATAATATAAAAATAAATAGCTCTCCAAAATGGCTTTTACCACTGGAGCACACATCATCAAAAATGCTATTTTTACATTATTCAAAATGTCATTTTAAAGATTTGTCTCTCCAAAATAGCATTTCCACGGGAGATGCTCTAAGAGAGCTACAGGTAGATAGATGGAGAAAAGATAGAAAAACCTGTGTGCTAGCAAATACCTTCAAAAGCTGGGCCAATCAAATGGTAAAGGCATTTGGCTTTTGCGAGTAATTCGTACCCCATTCCACGAAAAGTAGCCCCAGAAAAGCAACAGCAGCGTTCTACTCCCCTTGCCATGGAAGCAGGGTGGAACCATCCTATGCTTGACCAGATAGTTTTGAGTGATGGGAATATCTTTGGAAGAACCCTTAGTTTTTCAACAAATCATAATAAGCTTTGAAAAACTGACTACTTGTATGGGAAGAATTTGGGCGTCGCTTTTCAATCTGCTTCCACCGCGCACCACCTTCTTCACTGGGTGCTTTGGGAAAGCAAACAGGCTCTCTATTCCGAGAAACGCTTTATTCTGTGCAGATCGAGTAAAACAGCATTCCCTCCTTGTTCCATAATTTTTATTTATCATTCATTTTTTACATAATTTTTAAGTTTATATCTGTTCTCTGTGAATTTTTGTTTTCTAAGCCCTTTTTAGATGGGTATGGTTTTCATAATTTTTGAGTTTTATTTGTAATAATTACTTTATTTTTTATCATATTATTAAATTAATCAGAAATTAATATGATAATCAATTATTTATTTATTTATTTTAAAGAAAAAAAAAACATAATCATTTGCTATTATCCAGCCTGCCAGGACATCACGCGGAACCAATCTAGTTACATTACATCATAACTAGTTGGACTCTATTCTCCGGAACTAGTTAAGTGATTGAAGGGTAACACGTAGTACCTACCCTGAACCGATGATCCAAACAAGTACTTGACAAATGGAAGTGAATAATCTCTAACATATTAGAAATCAGAGGATCACGACCAGGAAGACATCCCGACAGATGATACATCAAATAGGAACAGCTCTAAAATGGCCGACGCATGTTGCTCCGACCTCAAATCCAATCAGCAATCTGAAGTCACTGCTCCATGCATCCAAAGACAAGAAAGAGTTGTCTGAAACCTGATGGATAAATGACAACAAAATAAAAAAGGTGCCTGCTTGAACTAGACTACCCCTGCTCAACTTTTCGTGCGGACAAGCAACTGCCAGCAAGTTAGGAACAGTGGACATGTCAGTAGGATACCCTGAGCATCTAGATCCCTTCATCCACTTCATTCTCGAGTTCGTCCCCTTCTTTGGTAACAATATCAACGTTCCTAGTTTCGCAAGGGGATCATCACATTCATCTTCAACTATTCCCAATTTCTCAAACTAATACTTGCTCATAGACCAGATAAATTCTCAGATGCCAGCCATTCCAGACAACATTTCTACATTTTGCAATCACCTTAGGCAATCTGAACTCACCTGCTTAGGAAAAACAAATTGCCAACCCAAAGCAAACATTCAAAATTAAGGTTAACTGAGCAAATAACCTCACATGTGCACTTCCTTATTTTGTGGCAATCCTAAATAGTTGACTGTATTAATTATAGGCTAGGAAGATAAGTAAAATGTTTCAGTAATTTCCCACAAACTGTATTTCAGTGCAAATGCCAAACACCAATGATGGTAGCGGATACAGAACAAGCACCATATCTAACATTCTTTAACTACTCAATTAGTGTGGTTCAAGCGTTATACATAGTTTTTCAAAGTCTTCACCACGATAATCTATTGTTACACTAATCAATGCATTTGCCCAATCCTGTTATGGTGATCAGGGTCTGTTTATTGTTGTAAGGCTAAAATAGAGCCATGTACCAAGCATTACATGTTATGTGGACAATAAAAGGGTAAGATACCTCGTCCTTGGTATGGCTGCTGAACTTGTAGCATCAATTCCTCGGATCATTGTTAAATTAAAAAACAAAAACATGGCTATTTGATGGCAGGCCTTGTAAGGCTCGACAAATCACATATAATCTGACTGACAAGCATTGCGCGCAAATGTTTTCATAATGGACAAAATTTCTAGCTTGCATAGGCTATCATAAGTTTACAATAAAGGAACAAAATTTACTTCAAATGCACAGGTTAGATAACCTATCGACTGAAAAACATCCCGTGCCGAGATAACAAACCCAGATGCTAATACTACAACTTCTCAAATTTCTTCAGCCTCAACACAAGAATGCATATCCGTGTCAAAAGACTAGAAATATAAAACATTTTAAACGACCTTATCTCACCAAATTGAATAATCCATCAAATGAACCTCACCACTAAAGCAAAAGAACAGACTACAGCAGCATCTCAGCAATCTGAATAGCATTAAGTGCAGCTCCTTTGCGTATTTGATCACCACAGACAAATATATCCAACCTGTTTGGCATCCAACGATTAATGTGACATTTTATCATAAAGGATAGACAACAATTAAACAGTTCAAGGCCCACAAATTAGTCTTACCCCTGATTTCCATCTTGCGACAGATCACGACGAATCCTACCAACTGCAACATTATCTTTGTTTGATACCTCCAAAGGTGTGGGAAAGTGATTGGATGCTCGATCATCAATAACCACCACCCCAGGTGCACTCTTCAAAATATCTTTTGCTGTATCCTGTGCATTCAAGAATTTTACTACATGAAATTTTACAAGTCATAAATCTCCTTTATAAGTTCAACTAAATCAAAAAAAAAAAAAAAACTTCCAAAGTGCTAGGTTTGTATTGGTCAAGTGAGCGACGTACCTCATCAAGGGGCTGCTGAAATTGAAGATTGACACTTTCAGCATGTGCACGCATGACAGGAACACGTATACATGTAGCCGTGACTTTAACATTCTTGTCATTCTGAAACATTGACAAAAATAAAATAAAATGGAACCATTTTATAAAGGACCAGACAGTAATATATCTTATTAGAAATAATAGTGTAGTAAAAGAAATAGTCTTTAAGGCTTACCCAGATCTTTCTGGTTTCTTTAACTAATTTCACTTCCTCTTCATTATAACCATTTGATAGAATCGGTGCATTGTGCGAAAACAAGTTAAAAGCATACTGTAAATAAAACATAGCATGAGGTTAGGTTTGAACTTTTCATAGCACATAAAGGAACTTTTATTAAAAAGTTACAGTTTGCATAACGAAAACACAAACCTGTTGCTTAAAGATGTTGCAAGTTGGTGGTTTTCCTTCCAAGACCTTACCGAAATAAAACACAATGAATCATCTTTGCGAAGATAAACAATAGAAACAGTAATCCCAGCAAACAAACTAATTGATCGAAGATAACAATATTATATGGAGAACAGAAACCTCACGAGTCTGCAACTCAAGCTCTTCCATTGCTGCAGCACCGGCACCACTGGCTGCCTGATATGTACTAACAACCATTCGTTGCACCTGCCACATCCATGGATCAGCTAGTATTCACACACAAAAAAATAAATCCAGCACCAAGAATCTCACTTTTTTTTTCTAAGTCTCAGCACGTATATAAAACACTAAAATTACATCTTAAAATATAGTCTTAAATCTCCCGTCTAGAACTGAGTCACCCTTAGCTTGAGATTATTATTTGTGATTGACAATCAGGGAGACAAAAATTCTAAGAAGAGATAAACACATTACATTATAAATTACAAAGTCTTACAAAATAATTTTTGTTGGTCAAATATTAATCGATGAGGGACTATACATACATATATATATATACACACACAAACATAAACATTTTCTAGCATTGATCATAAGATGTCCCCAATACTAAACTTTCAACCAAACACTAGATTAATGTTAAGACTACATTACCTTGGCATGCTTATGCAAAGGAGTAACCGCCATCAAACAAATGATAGTTGAACAATTCGGATTGGCGATCAAAGCGCCCTTTCCCATCCCGACTTTAATCCCTTCCATAGCCTCTGGATTAACCTCGGGAATGACCAAAGGAATCCCTTCTTCCATTCTAAAAGCCGAGCTATTATCCACCACAATGGTTCCCTTGTCCACAGCCACCGGCCCAAAATGCTTACTGATGGACCCACCAGCACTAAACAACGCAATATCGACCCCGTCAAAGCTATCTTCTGTCAGCTCTTCGATCGTGTAGTTTCTATCTTGAAACGTGAGCTGCTTGCCAGCAGAACGCTTAGAGGCCAGCATTTTGATGGAACGGTATGGGAAGTCACGGTCAGAGAGGACAGAGAGGAATTCTTGGCCAACCGCACCAGTGACGCCAACCACAGCGAGGGAGGGGGCGTTTTCTTGGAGGGACATGCGGATTCTTGAAGGAGGTGTGAATTTTTTGGGTCGAAGGGAAAGTTTGGTGAATAGGTGGGTTTGGCTGCTGGGGTGAGCGAGAGCTGCCATGTTTTGGAGACAGATTTGAGAGAGAGACAGTAAAGTGAGAGGCGGCTGACAGAAGGAGATGAGAAGAAGGGTTGGGGAACCTATGGATTGTATTAAGTTAAAAGCTTTTGACTTTTGACGGGATGCTGATGAGTTTTATTGGTGTTTCGTCTCCTGATGGCTTTTGCCTCCTTTATTTTATTTCTATATATTTTCATTTTTTATAAAAATTAATTTCCTCACTTCGTAGCATGAGTGCATCAATGGAGGACATTTGTTTGCCGTGAATCGAATTCCTTTTGGAAATTGATTTATGAGAAGTTTTTAATTATGTTTTAAAAAAACAAACATGTTGAAGTTAAAAATTTTAAGATATATTTTTTATATATAAAACATATAAAAAGCAGAACAATCTTTCTCTATAATTGAGTGAAAAATAGAAGCTACGAATACTAAACCATCTCAAAGTTATTTTTCAATGTTTAAGATTGCATAACAAAGTGGGAAGCTAATCCCACCTCTACACTTACTGAGAGAGCTAAATAGGACCTTTTGTAAAGATTTCTTGAGGGTATATTTTGGAAAACTGTTCGGAAACACTGTCAATAGTGTCTAGTGCAATGCTGAAAGCAAGATATACAGGTGAAATTACAGCCAGTATTGATGGTTGGTTAAGTTTTATCTTATGTTTTTAACTGTTTTATCTTGTGATTAAATCAATTTGACTGTAACTTACAGGCATTGCAGCATGAGCACTGACCAGCATGCTTTAAATTGGAAATAGCTAACCATCCAATGGTGAAATTATGTATATTATATCCATCCATAAATAGCACCATTATAGGCTGCCTCTGCAATAACAAGTGCTTTAATGTACGGTCAGGATCAACCCTCCACCGGTGGCACTGTGACATCTTGAGGATCTACAAGCATTGCTCGACCACCGTATTCTTCCGGCAAGACTTCCTCACCAATTTCCTTCACAAAAAAATTTCTTTCTTCTTCATTGGTTACTATCACAACCTGCATTCATCACCACAAAGCAAAGCCACCCAGCTACTTTAATATAGAAGATCAGCTTAAACAATGTATCATCCAAGGTTAACTTCAAAAATAATTCTCAATTTCTTGTTGTTCTTTTGGTTCTAGAAAACGAGACATAATAGCAACTATAATTACAAACACGAAAAAGATTTACTCGAGTTTAACCAATAACATCTCTGTTTCCTTTTTCTATCACAGATATTACAGAGCCTGTCTTCTAGAAACTCAGCACACAGTATTCACAAAAACAATACGGACAATCTATACGAAAAGGCTGGGCGAAAATATGTTTTGGCAAGAAAGAAAGGTGACTCTTCCAATAAAAGGAAAAATGCTGGTGTAGTTATAACTAGAGACATATAATCAAGAAAGCGGCACAAACACTCAGTGATATATATAGATTCACTGCCAAGTTGCTTTTACAAATGATATCCACTTAAAATTCTAAGGGTCTATGAGTCTATAGACTTTAACTGATGTAGAATCTGAGCAATGTAAGATACCTTTTCCAATGTGGCCTTGTCGAGGAAGCGAGAAACCATCCTCCAAACACTAACAAAAAACCATGGCATACTTAAAATGAAGCACTTTGCCAAACGCTCTGGATAGTAAGTCTACATGAAAAAAAAATCCTTAAGAAATTAGATTTTCATAGTGTAATGTTTTTTCCATCCAGCAATGAACCATGTATACTCCACCAGATTGTACCTTATGGAACAGAAGGTTTTGAAGCAAACTCTATCCTGATATGACTAAAATATGTTCAACATGGAATCAAACACATATCCTAACATATTCACGTTATGCCTAATTTTTTATGTATAATTTTAGATAAAATATCTCCCTGCTTCGAAGGGAGAGTTTTTAATTTTGTTAAGTTGCTTTATTTACTATTTGTCAGAGAATCATGGCAATGAATACAGGAAGCATTTCAGGTTTATTTTATCCAGGTTATGCCAGTAATTACATAGGTACTATTATCTTGAGATCATCTCTCTAAGCAAATACTTGGGCTTTTTCTTTTTTGTTTCCTCCCACCACTCTCCATAAATCAAACCAAGCCTTTATTTTAAGTGTAGGTTGCATCACATGGTATAAGCTAAAGTTGATGTTGCCCTTCATGTACAAAAGTCCTTTTGCGCATGCTTTCTTCGAGTTTTATGTAATATGTTTGAATTAGAACCCAGGTCATTCTAAAACATTTAGTTTATGTCTAGCTTCACTTGAGATCGTTTTAGAAAAATATACCTATTAGGGGAAACAGGAAACAGAATTGGGGGAATTCATTTTTCAAAAGACAAGATTTACTAGCAGGTAAAGTCGCATCCTTCACCACCAGCTTCACTCAGAAGTCAACAAGAATATATTCAGGAAAAAAAAACCCACGACAACCATTGGTAACAACAAAACAACCAAGTATATCAAGCTACTGACCAGCTGAACCAGCACAAACATGGTACAAGCAGACCAAACACGCAGTTTTCCAACTAAGGAAATGAGGATTCAGATTTTAGTAAAATGTGCTCTCTGTATTGCAATCCAAATGTATGCATATATCCTTCGTAGACATCATATGTAACATTTAGCAAGTTTGAGGTGCTGAAAAACTAACAGAGTTGTCAAACAAAATCCCAGAACAGAACTAGAATGTTTAAGCCATTTGATGTATATCACAGAGGAACAATAAGAGAAGCAAAACATATAAGCTTCAGTACTCATGGCATGATAATAACATGAATTACCTCCCACGTGAAGACAGAAATATAACTTGTCATTCAACAAATGCAAGACTAAGATTGATAAGAAGAGTTTTATATCTTATACAGAACAGACATAAATTATCTGTAACAAGCATCAGCTTCCATGAAATCAGCTCTAAAATCCACTTGTCTCCCCAATTATACCTATATTGCGGCAACCTTATCTAGGCAACACACAATTTTTTGTTTCTTTCAGCAGCTGGTGAAAAAGAGGCAAACACTTTATGGCGAAACCTGTTCTGTCTCCTTGTTATCAATGTTTACAAGTGTATTTTGGTATCAATGCACATTTAACTAATAGCCATTATATGACAATAAGGGGATTGAAAATAGACTCATTAAATATACAATGGGAAGCTATCAATTATCCTCATTCTCCATCTCCTGTGTGATATTAAAAGTATTTCGCTATCTTTTCAGTATGCAAACTTTGACTGTTAGGCTCCTTTCAATTGCCATTTGGCAGATAAAGTATATTTTAGTGGTCAAAATTTCATATGAAATAGTTACCTGCAAAAGTTGAAACCCAGTGATCAATCCACGCGCATCAATGTTCTTATATGCAATTTGCTGCAGATCAAGTATGGCAATCAACTTTTCATTTCCTATTTCTCTTCCTTTGAATGAGCTGAAACAATGTTAGAAAACGTGTTATACTTCTTAATGCCATTAATGTATTGCAAAAGATCAGAGTAACAGATTTTGGGAAGCATGCCACATGAAGATATGACATACAGAACAAATTTGGAAAAGAGGATGTTATATAGAAGCAATGAATGTATTATATTTACTTGAAATGAAGAATCATGTTTCCCAGGTAATCAGATCAGAGTTGAAATCAGGAATCAAGATTCAAAGTAATATATCGGCATGCAAGAGCACTGAACAGCTAATTTCAATCTGCCTCTTTAGTTTCCCAGAAAAACATGCAATTGCATCAGGAATAAAGATTCAAAGTAATATATCAGCATGCCATTTCAATCCACCTATTAAGTTTCCCAGAACACCATGCCATTGCTAAATTCTATTTTCTTTTTTCCAAGTCTTGGCTTGTAGCATTTCTCAAGCATATGGATTTACATTATAAAATTTTCAAACTTCAAAAGTTCCTCCTCTTCTCACTTTGTTCATTTTAGTAATTTCTGATGCATATAATGGAAATTCTATTAAAACAATTTATCTCGTCATCTAGAAATATCATGATCTTCATCTGAATGGACAGAGACCTGGCACTAACTTCAGCAAGCCAATACTGCAAGTGTTGATAAAGAACCATCACTTGAGAAGAAAACTAAGCTGTAATTTTTTTTTCTCAAAGTACATTAGAAAAGAAGAGTGGTGTCCTTTAAGGTCAACCCCTTGCAGTCTAGCATTGAAAACAATAATATTTTGGCCTGCCCTCTTTTCCATCATTCCACATGTAATTGATACATAAGCAACTTATCACAACTGTAAATGTTACTTAAACAACAAAATTCTCTTGCAAGTGGTTTTAAGAACAGTTGTAAAAAAAAATGATTTTATTACCATTGTTTCCAGTAACATTTTCATGTTATCAACATTTAATACAATGAGCAAATAGCATAAAGTCACGGCAATAAGCCCTCTTTCTCGAAATATATAAATCATCAAGTAATACACAGCTAGTTTAAGAATATGCTTCTTTTGTAGATTTGTGGACACATCTAATATGAGAGAAAAAGAAACTTGGAGTCTTTTTGTCTATTAGAATAGATAACACAAGGCAACCCCAAAACAATCTCTCCTGAATTGTTAAACCATTCCTTTAAGTGGCCCCATACTGGAACATCTATTCATAAGGTTTTTTACCACATACATTATTTAAAGTAAATGGTACCTTGCAATGGCCTTGTCTAGCAGATGAACAACAAACTCTGCACGAAAAGGCAAAACGAAAATGAGTTGCAGGCTCACTTGCCAGTTTATCAAGTCCAATTATTGTTCCCTTTAAATGTAAGCCTAGGCGTAGTATGAAGATACAGAGAACAGCAGGTTGAAGCTGCTCTCGGAATGGATAACTAAGGCTGCATTCCACTTCACTTATCCTGTTATTATCAACATAATACATTATACACCATAGTTTCGATCAAAAATCATCTCTGACCAATCCATGTGTAAAGAGTGTGAAAGGAAGCATCAATGCCTGACACCGGGGATGGAAGCATTCTATTCTATGGAGCAGCTGCAGAGTGGCATCCAATGAAAAGACAGGAGTCTCTTTTCACTTTACTTAAAAAAATTAGCTGTGGATACAGAATCAGTTGTGAGAATTGAGTAGACATCATCAGGTCAAACTCCAAGGGAATGAAAATACAAATATGAAGTTTATTTACTGAATTATATTAGCAAATTTGGATAATACTCTTGAAGAACAACAGGTGACCAAAGGAAGGCCTGCGGGGACAAAGAAGCTTGAAAGAAATATCTTTGAGAAGCAGGTAATTTCACCCACGAGACCAAGTACTGAAAGTGATGCTCCAGTAAACTATAAAATAAATAGTAACTAGCCACCTGATTCATTAGTTTAACTTGCACAGTTCTATGATATAAGACATAAACAAGAAAGTTGCTAGTTGAAAATAAATGTTAAGAATGAACGTTTCTTTTGGGGCAAATAGAATACAAATAGGTCCACCATACCCATAAATAATTTGAACACTCTTTATATATTTCCTCTTTAGTGTTTTGGGATTTTCAGATTGGAGATTATTATGTGGTCACTTGCCCAAGCTCCGATTTTTTTATTTAAGGGTCTCATTTTCTGAAGCTTTTCAAATAAATACAGATTTAATGAGAGCATCATCTTTTAAAAACGCAATCTTTAATTTCCTTTAGGCAGTGAACACCTGCAGCATATAGCGAGTAAACTACCAGATGGGATCATCCAGTATTGAATTGAAAAGAAACATGCACCAGGAAGTCTAGCTATATTAAAGCCCCATGAAGATCTACTTATTCTCCCACCTTTATGGAACAACTTTTTTCTCCTAATAGAACTGGTTTTGATATGTACCGTGGGACGTAGCGACAATCTAGATTGAAAGTATCATACTATCATGACACCAATCAAACCATTTTAATCACTAAAACTAAGCCTTAGTAGCATGCATGGAATATTGTTACAAGGTAACCGTTAATCAACTGTAATAGAAACAGTCAAATTATAAGATTCAGGGTGATTACTCTTAAATTGGAGCTGATCCTTAGAGGGATAATGTTTGTTTGCTTTCACGAGCAATACTGGATAGCCATCCCTTGACAAACCCTGCAAAAAGACTTTTCTTAGTCTCAATTCATCTAGAACTTCAGAATCTGGGATGGACCCGTTTGGAACAAATGCAGCCCTCCATTTCAGCCACTGTGCAAACATCTTTGCTGCCTTTTCTGGGTCCATTGATCTTGCGATTAAGAACCTCACTAGTGTTGGGTCCCCATACTTCTACAAATGCAAATCCAGAGAATCAAAACCGATGCATACAAGGACAGGCGCAAGTATATGCTATGTGTGTTAGAGTTGGTGAATTATGTGAAAGGCACCTACCTCGGTGGAAGAACCAAGCTTTTCAACTGATTTCCTCAGCTGGGTCAGTGCAATTTCTTGTTGGGTTTTGTCCATTATAGGCAGGAAGGCTGATGATGCTAGTAGAAGCCTGTCTGCCCTGGCTTCAAAAAAAGAGTTGGGTATGGACTCGGCAGGTTTTAAAGTTCAAGGCATTAAAATTTACCAGACCCCGGAGAATGAGCATGTGAAGGAGAGAGTTCCCGTGGACACAAGGAATCGGAAACTACTTAAAAGACAAAAGAGTCGGCATGGGAGAGTGACACGATGCTTGTTACTCCACAGCCCTTTTGTCAAAATTCGAAAGGATTAACGAGCCTGGAACTTCGGAAGTCCTTGTATTCTGGAGTTTTTCTTAACGAGTTCCTTATCAGAAATATTTCTTAAATCCTATGCTTCGAGCCGTTAGATCGTGTCACTGAATCTGATTGTTTTTAAAATTATTATTTATATGTGGTATATTGAAAAATATTTTTTGTTTTTTAAAATTTATTCTTAATACAAATAAATGAAACAATTTGAAAATATAAAATAATTTAAAGTAAAAATTTTATTTTAAAAACATTTCATAAATACAAAATCTAACAGACTCTTCAAGTCCATCTGAATCGTTAGTCCTTCTGCTATCTTTAGAATACCACTTGCAAGCTGCAACAGATTTTAAAGAGTCGTGAATGATATAAAAAAGTCAAACATTTGGGTGGCCCTAGCAGGAGTAAATTAGGTTGTTCGCTACTTCGCTAAGCCCGTAAACAGAAGCAAAAGTTTTCCTCTCACTTGACGACAACGGGAGGTCAAATTAAAAACCGGTGGGGTATTGGCCACAAACAAAGGGCCAATAGGCATTAATAAATGCCGGTGGTGTGGAGGAGGTTGAGCAACCTCATTAATCTATCTATCCACTTGGGTTCGGGTAGCTATCAACGGCTGGCCGCAGGAATTTATTACAGCTTTTCAAGGGCGAAAAAGGCAGGCTGCCACCCATGAATGACAGGATATTTATATTGAACTGGTAGACTACAGTGATCATAAAAGCAATGAAATCCGAAAGAATTGATTGTTGTCTTAGAGATCTTATGGTTTAACCAGCCATAAAGAGAGAGACATCGTAAGAGATTGCTAGATATCTTTGTTTGTTTTTTCAATACTAGGGGAATCTTACAGCAAAGAAGACAAGAAAAGAAAATAGAAATCAAAGGGGAGATGCGAGATCTGAGAATGATAGAAAACTTGGGGGATGGGGCGATTGAGTTCGACTTTGGAGTTTGGACTATAGGATTAGAAGATTGTATTTCAACCCTACTTTTGTTACAATCATTCTCACACCTGTCTATTTTAACGAGGATTCGTCCTGCCTTTCTGCCACTGTACAAACATCTTGGCTGCCTTTTCTGGGGCCATTGCCATTGATCTTCCATTCAAAAGCCTCAACAGCTGCAAATCCAAATTAAACCACACAACTGAAAAAATGAACTCAAACACACAAACGCAAAATAAAACAAGCGAACACAAACGCACTTCTTCTATATCATAAGAAAGCTACCTCAGTGGAGGAGCCAAGCTTCCCAACAGATTTCCTCATTTAGGTCAACGCAATTTGGAACACAAGGCTGATTCTAGTAGGGACCTGCCTTGGTTCGAAATAGAGATCAAGGAAGACAAGTACATATGCAGTCTCTTAGGAACGTTCAGAACTCACACATGGAGAAATAGAAAGGAGAATTAAAGGAGAGAAATCCAGTTGAACAAGGGCAAAAAATAGGAAACAAAATCACTAGAAACTTGGCGCGGGAAAGTGACGTGCAATGCTACTTTTTTTTATCAGCTGGGTACAATGTTCTGGTTCCTTTTAATCTCTGCTCGCAAGACAATGAATCATATGGTCAGCCTACTCATGCTTGGAAGTTAGACACTTGTAATCAAAATCGTTAAATTACTCTCCCCACATCTTCTCAGCATTTGATCGAAGGTTAGCTATAATTTGCCGTTGTCCAAGGGAGAAACAGGCATGATTTCAAAAATGATCATTTATCATCATTAAACCACGTAACTACACAATTATGGTGGCAAGATACATCACGATGGACAAGCATTTCAAGCTGCTGTGGTCTGATACAATCTTATTTTCCCTACAGGCTACAGGCTAACTAAAAGACAATACTAGCACTTCGTGCCTCTACAACTTCAACCCCAGCATTTCAATGGAATTTCACAAAATGAGAAGTTTGCCAAACGATACATACCGAGGCGGCTCCACAGTTCGCCTGACGAAGGCACCATAAATATAGCCTACAATAATAATACCACAACTTCAATTTGACTCTGTTGATATGAAACAAATCTGCTCTAGCTCTACCCGTGGAAATTAAGATTTGAATCCCTTTTGAACTTTTCGGCCATATGAAACAAACCTTTCTAGCTCTGGGAACCTCACAAATACAAGACTGCAATGAATTGAAACTAGATTAGAGAACCAACCTATAAAAGACCATACATGCAGTTCTCATGAAAATCTTAAATCATATCACAATAAGAAATGGTGAACACAAAATAGTGTATCAGTGACAGCAAATGCAAAGAAATCATCTATAAATGGCGGCTCTCGTGGAAATGAAATTTTCTAGCACGGGCACATCCAGTTGGTTACAGTGTAGTCAAAGCCAAGATGCATAGTAGTGAAGAAAAGATGCATGGTCCTCTAAAATAAATGAATTTTCGAGCAACTAGACCACACAGGTAATAATAATCCAAAACACAGGTGTTACCAGCTTGTATTTCTAACTTGAATAATATAGTGAGGTGGTATTAAATGACAGAGAGGAAGAATGTAACATCTAACAATGCCAGTAAAACAAGCTAAAATTTAGTTCTGCAAACCAGCTATTCAGGTGAGATTGCTAGCTCCACAGAAAAGACCACCTTACGATCCTAAACACATGCAGGAACCATGAAGCCTGCCAAATTGTATATTTTGATTCGACTAAATTAATGAAGTAAAATCCCCAATCCAATCAAGATTGATATCATCAGCAACAGCATATTGAAACTCCTATACACAGGCAAAAAAAAATAAACAAAATTATGTCATATCCAAGTACCTATTCCGTGAAAACACTCATGAGGTCACTTGAAGTTGGAGGCAATTGTGATAATATTGGGATGCCAACTCTGGTGTTATCCGTAAATTCAACGTTTGGCTCCTGCTTCACTTTATTACCATTCATCTCCATATAGAATTTTTCATGTTCTAAGTTGCTCATCGTTGATTCAAATTCATCCACAGCCAACCGGCCTGGAATGCTAGTACATTTACCAACAAACCCAAGATTCCTAAGAGGTCCTTGATCAAGCACTTCACTTGACCTAGCACCATAGGAACCCTGGAAGTTAGAGATATTAGGACCAAGTCCTGGTAATTGTCTTGCAGCTCGAATTGTCATGGTTGAGCTTTGAACTTGCTGAGAGATATTGTCAGGGTTTACAGAGCATGATGACAAAGGAGATATTGAACCCAAGCCTGAGTACCCACTTACACCTGTGGTTTTGAGATCCCCATTTGATACTTGGCCAATATTCAATGACGAATTGATAGATTGAGGTGACAGAAGACTGTAATCAATCATAGGACTTCGGCTGTAATTCTGATTGACTGAAGCAGGACTATTTCCAGCTTGAAAAGTGGCTGATGTCTGGGAAGGCACCACAAGGCAAGATGGCTGTACATTAATTACACGACTAGGCTCTGGTAATGATGAGAGCTGCTGTGATTGTTGCTGCTGTTTCTGTTGCTGCAGCAGGTCCATTAAAATGTTACTATTTTGACTGCTCATCCCTCCAAGATTACTACCAGGTCCTGCTGTTCCAACACTGTTAGAGGGCCAGGCTACAAATCCCGAAGCAACTTCCTCAGCAGAGACCACATTTTGTGGGAAACGCTTAGACATGTTGGTTTGACATTTAACTAATGGCTGACCAAATGCCATACCAGGTTCAACAGGAATACATTTTGGACCCTGCATGGATGCTTGTAAAAGAGCTGGTTGGTCCACTGTTGTAACAATGCTGCCTGCAGGATGACCAAAAAGCTCAGCGTGCAGTGCTGCTAATGTTTGCGGAGGAATCTGGCTAGAGGCTGCCAAAACTTGGATGTCATATCTTCCAAGTGGATTAAGTTTTACATTTGAGTCCAACGGTCCACAGAATGTATTAGAAATCCCACCTTGCTGAGCAACTCCACTTAATCTCTTCAAATATAGTCTAAACTTCTGAAATTGATATCAAAAGAAGCCAAACTAAAGAGTATTAACTTTTTTACAATGAATGACTTCAATACATCTGAATTGCTGAAATATAACTTCATATTGTTCTATAAGAAGACATGCTCTCATATTTAATATTTAAAAATCTAAAGCTTCAATTGTTATTACAGTATATCTCATGAAAATGCATGTAGGAAATTGAGAATCAATCCATAAATTCAATAGAAAATCTCAAAATTAAATTCCAAATGAACAAGTAGATGAGAAATAACCAAAAATATACTGGGAATTATGAACTTCGCTAAGTATTGGAAAATCAACTATAAACTTATTTGGTGGCTCAAACCATGATTCATTCAGCCTAAACATGCAGTAATACATGAAAAATGAAGCAACAGTAAAAAACAATTCTCTGTGTGCTATTACTTTTATCAAGTACGACCACTACACTAACACTTAAGTCACGTTCTGGTATCCATGACAATGGGTTATATGTTTTGTCAAAAAAATAATTATAAAAATAGTTGCAACAATTATAGTGCTTTCTTCACAGAGCAAGATATAAACAACAAAAGGTATATATGAAAGGATGTGCCATTTTACCCCTTTATTGCTCATGTCATGCTAGATCTAAGAAAGTCAAGTTGGTGGTGCTATTCCTCTCAAAGCAAATGAAACTCATACACAAACCCCGTCAGTTGTTGTCATGTCATATGATGAGTATAACAGCATGAAATGTGGCAGCAACAGAAGAAGACAAATAAGACAAGGCATCCTTTAGAGCACCCACGATAGAAGTTCAATGCTTGCATGAGAACAATCCAGAGAGACTAGCCTCAAAATAGGAGTTAAAATAGAATAAAAAGGAAAGAAACAAAGAGAATGATGGAAGATTGAGATGTGGGGGAAAAAACCAAACCTGCAAATGACTTGCAACATTTTCTCTAGTTAAACCAGGCACATTCATCAACTCAAGAATTCGCTTGGGTACAGCCTCTGAAATGGTAGACAAAAAGTTACAATGAGCAAAAGATTCAATGAACACTCAGAATTAGCTCTGACATGACATTAAATCATTTACAAGTCCCATCGCCAAAGCATAATATACATCTTTTTTCTGCTATTAGAATGGCTGTTTCGAATACCTACCCTCTTATTCAACAAACTTGTGGCCTTCTAACTTTAGAATGGGTAGTTAAAGCCCATCATTGTTTGAGTGGTTGGCAAATTATGCTTTTTTCTTCACCATTGAGTCTTTCAACTCTAGTTTCACATCCAAGAGTGTCTTGGCTTGTTATTAGGAAGCTTGTGTAGGGCTGTTTTCCCTCATTTGTGTCCTAGTTTGTCATGCTATTCTATCTTTCTTTTACCAAATACAAACACGCACTAATCTAACTTATTCCTCAAATAGAAAAACACAAACAATTAAAACAGAAGGATCATTAAAGATCTTACTATCGATTCCAAGATGGTTTACAGCACTGACAAATTGCTGGTGGAGCTCCACTGACCACACAACACGTGGTTTCTTTGATGCAGAAGGATCATCATTTTCCAGTTCAGCGTCATCTTCTTCTTTAGCAATGCTCCTTTTCTTTTGGTCTTTCAGAACTCCTTCTACTCCCTCATTAACAGAAGATGCAATTTCAGCATCATCATTCCCTCGTTTATGCCAATCATTATCCTCAAAACTTCCAGAATGTTCTTGTTCTTTGTTGCCATGCCACTTTTTCCTAATAACATGTTGCCATATATTCTTGAGCTCTTCTTCACGTATAGGTTTGATCAAGTAATCACAAGCTCCATGTCTGATTCCTCTCATCACAGCACTTGTTCTCCCATCAGCAGACATCACTGCAGGATATATTATCATGTCAACAGTTTGATACACAACTTAGAGATGCTTACTGAGAAAAAAATGAATATACACTCACTAATAACCGGGAGGTCCATTTCCAACCCAAGAAGCTCAAGGAGTTTAAATCCATCCATATCAGGCATATGGACATCACTTAGTACCACATCAAAACAGCCCTTCCTTTCCCTCAAAAGTTTCAAAGCAGCTGTGGCCTGGGAGCAAGTAGTGACTGCAATCAACAAATAAAATGAAAATATTTTTAATAGGTACAACAGGAAGTTGTCAAATTCACATTTAATTTCTAGATTTAAATTCTTCTTCATTCTCCAAGTACGTCTTAAAACCTTTCAAATCAAAGTGTTTTCTGGATCTTATTGTAGTGTTTTCAAATCGAAGCTGACTTTTGTGCTATTATCACTAGCAATGATCTATCTCGTGCTCTTCTGCTAGCAGAGGTCCAATTTTGTGTTGTGTTACTTGGATAAATAGATTTCTCCCAGGAGCTTCCATTGAGATTTATTTGAAACTTCAAGAGAACTATGGTCTTGTAATCCAGGTAGAAAAGGCGGCATCAGAGTACAGTCATGGGCCCAATTTTGCATTTGTGCATAAAAAAAAAAGGATGGACGGGATGATGTCTACAGATGTGGTCAGAGTCCTTGATCTTTTTGTTTTCCTGAATTAGTTGGCTATGATCTTGCAATTGTTGTGAGCTATTATCTTCATCTTTTGTTATCTCTAACTGGTCACATGACATCGGGTATTGTTTCAATCATGCATGGGGAGGCTTTCTATAGTATGAGTTTAACAACATGCTGAAATCAATTTTGAAATTGCGCTGACTTAACTCTGCAGAAGGATCAAACTTGGGTTTTGAGGGTTTACACCAATGTTTTTCAAATTTTAAATAATTAAGCTTTGATTAGTAAAGAAAAACTACAGCGGCGTTTTGAGTGATATAAGAAAGCTTTTTTTTTTATTGAGATTGACAAGTAAATCAACATGAATTGATTTGGGTAGCTTTCTTTACTTGTTCAATGAAAGTGCATTGGATTACTTCTGTTTACAATATGCATGGGACTAAACTTCTTCTTCTTGTTTTTTTTACAATTACGATTGAATAGTTTCACCAGCTGCAGTATGCTTATGGACAAGGAAGCTTACCAATTTGCAACTGTGATTCTATCTCTACCAATAATTAATCAACTTCCAAAAAAAAAAAAACTCTCACTCACCACATGAACATGCATAAAAATTGCCCAAGAGAACACCATTAATCTCCTTCCAAGCCTATTTCTGTTCAAACTGATAAATCAAAAAAGGAAACAGGTTAACTAACCGTGATAAAGGCAGCGGCGAAGCATTTTCTCAAGCAATCTCAAGCAAGTGATGTCATCATCCACTACCAGAACCCGTAAACCAACCGGGAACTGGTCAGACACCTTTACACCTGCACCTTTACACGAACCACAAGTGCTTGCGCTAGTGCCCAAGCTCGACGCTACTCGCTGCAAAGCAGCCATTACAATTCCAAACAGAAACTGAGCGACTCACTAACCCACGACTAATCACACTCACTTCCGCCAAATTCTGAAGTTAATAAGCTTAAATTAAACATGTCCGGTGGCAAAGTCGTAAGATTGGAGGAATTGGTGTGGATTTTGAGGACGCTAGATCTGATAGCGGAAACCCTAGAATTTTGAAGGAAAAAAAGAGAGAAGTCTAGGGAAGTTGGAGAATATTTAGAGTTGAGATCGATAAATGGGGAGGGAAGTTGGGATAAATTTCCCGGATTTATTGTTGATTCAATTCTACAAGGCGGGGAATTCCAGGGATGTGGAGCGAAGGAAAACACAGGGGGAGAGAGAAGGGAGGAAAAACAGTTGGATAATGCGTGACCGTGAGGGGCAATGAAAGAGGTCCTTATTTGTAATTATAAGAATTTATTCATTTATTTAATGCCAGAATGAATTATAATATTGATGGGACATGGGAGGGCCATTTCCGGGTTTTTCTAGCAATTAAGAGCCGTCATGTCGTGCTGCTGCTGCCGCAATTGCTGGGCACGTTTTAAGATTTTATTTTTACTTTTCTTTATACGAAGCAAAGCAAAGTTATCAATTCTATTGTGTTAGAATATTTGTAACGTTTACTTTTGTTGAAAAAACTAAGATTCAATGGTGTTATTTTTATCTCAGATTTAATTTTGACTAGTTCTGAAAATTTTAGTCAAATTGTAGCTGGAATGTTTTGGTACCGTTCTGATTGTGTTGTTCTGATCTTAAAATCCTCTTTATTTTGATTATCATGTAATTTTTTTTCTAATTTTGTGATTATGTTTATTTGACTTTGTGTTTATATTGTATAATTTAAAGTTAATTTATCTTGAATTTTAATTATGTTTGTTAAATTAATATTTTAATTATATATATAATTAATTATATATGAACAGTACAACCCCGAAACGACATGCCGAAATGCTTTGATAAAAAAACGGAACGGAGACCAAAATGGTATTGATAATACAAGAGATAATCTCTCAACTGTTTATCGTATTGATAAATAAATAAACATGGTGGAAATGTTTTTATTTTTTCTTTTTTGGGTTTAAATATTAAGATTATTGTTCGACAAGATTGATTCAGTTAAGTATATCATAGTAATATAGAAAATGTCTCTAGATCGACCGAAAAGGATGAAAAAGATTTAGGATGTGTTTAAAATTATGTTTTAAAAATACTTTTAAGAAAATGATTTTTTTATTTTAAATTAAAAATGTTAGTATTTTTATCCACCCATGTTAAAAATAATTTTTAAAAAATAAAAAATATAAATTATTTTAATATATTTTTTAAATAAAAAATATTTTTAAAAATAATCTCAACCATATTCTAGGCGTTAATCTCCACCGTTAGCACAAGATGTTTTGAAATAATCTCTTAAAGAGAAAGCGTGCGATATAGTTAAGGCCTTGGTAAAAGACGGACGGGTGTAAATATTTTTAATATTTAATATAGTTAATGGAAAATATAAAAAATATCATAAAATACAAAAAAATAGTTGGGCTGCAAGCTTTAACTGCCTATCTTCTATTTTTTGGGCTGATGAGAGGAAGCCAGGGGGTCCCACCAAAGCGAAAAGAGGCGGTCCGCATGCGTTCGTATTTTGGGTCTGTACTCTGTACTCTCAGCAAGACTAGACTAATTGGAGTTGGTTCAGCCTTCAGAGTCATTCATTGCATGTCGAGTGACACGGCGCCTGAGCGTTGAAAATGTGCTCCAGAATGCGACAAGTATTCTTTCAAAAAAATGTATTTTTGAAAATATTTTTATAAAAATAATATATATCAAAATATTTTAATTTAAAATAAAATTAAAATTTTAGTGTTTTGAAAAATGTTTTTAAAACAGGATAATTTCTTCCCAAAAATTGAGCCCGGCTCAAGCATGAATATTGAGCGTGGTTATGAATTTCCAAGTAACAGCTTCTTCTTTTCTTTTTTTTCACCAGATTGAATTGCAAGGATTTAAGCTCTATTTTTCTTCTTCTTCTTCTTCTTAGATGTTTTTTTGACACGATCTGTTCAATCGAGGCAGTAAGCTCTTGCTCAATTAAAAATTATGCGATGTGAAAAATCCTCGTTATAACATCCACGCTATCCATCTGACCTTATCTTACGAAACAAACCACATCCAAGCAAAACTAATTACGGAGCCTGGAGCTTCTGGTGTCTCTGTCGCCCATGTCGAAGCACATGGCTGGGGGGTGGGTTACGCCATCCTCTTACTCCACGTTACAACCTATTCTATCAAAGATGAAAGTTCCAATTTTCAACAGTACTGCAACTGCTATCTCCGCCATTAAAGCTGTAAAACTGACCGCCCAAGAAATTCCAACCGCTCGCTGTAGAGCGAGGAGAAGATCGGTGAGATACGAGGATGGAGACGAGGGTGATGGAGAAGAGGAATATGGACATAATTTGGAGATTGCAATGTTGGAATCTTACAGCCAGTCAGCAATAGGCGAAGCCCTTCTCGTCCATGCGATTGTGGATGAACAGGAAGTAGAAGTCCTCATCTTTAAGGTAAGAATACGGACATAATTTGGCGATTGTTTTCATGGAGGATAGAATGCGTCCCCTTGCCTTGGCAATCAAGCCTTGGGTTTTTCAGAAAAATAAAATCTTCATCCCCTTCGCCATGTTTGGAAAAAAGTTTGGAGGGAGGAGAACTCTAATGGATTTTAAGAATTAACAAAAAAAATGGTTAAATGTTAACGCTGCAGGGGAAGGGGCGAAGAAATTCCCCACCTTTTTTCCTGTTTCATCTTCTCCCGTTTTAGACCACGAATAGAAGTCATTTAATTTCTTATAATTATATTTAATTTAGTTATTCATTTTACCTGTTTTGAGATCCATTGTTATCCATGAATTTTCTATCTCCTGTCGAACATTCTTAACGCTTCATCCCTTACCTCTCTCTTTAAAAAAAAAACATTAATAAAATTGTTTTTATTGTTTATAACATCAGGGATTCTCTTCATGCCTTAGCTACGGGACCTCACCAGATCCATCAAGAAGTGTTCTTCCAGCAAGGGCTGTGATAAAATCCATAGACAGAATCAACGGTCCTTTTGACCCCTCTGATATAGTTTATCTAGAGAAGGACATAGCATGGGAAGCCTTCAAGAGCCGTCTTGCTCCTAAATGACATTTTGGAAAGTATTTTAATTTCTTACTTTCAGCAGAAATTGACATTTTGGAAGGATTCGCATTTCCTCAAGCACGATGATTTCAGCCTGCAATTTTTATAACGAGGCATCCTTGTACCACATCATCCATTTAAGAAAATTATCAGCTTGACAATTAATTTCGTGGGATCCATGTCCGGTCAATGATCTCAACATTTTGTTTGATCATGATCCAACGATCTCAACTTTGATCAGTGTTTTTTAATATTACAAATTCGTAGCACTCTGGTATGAATATTATTACTTCTTTAGTTTGTTCGAGAGAAAGAATAAAGCACTGTTAGGTAACATAAAAAGTTTGATTCATGCTAGAGTCTTCAATCATTGATCTCTGGGCGTTGACAAACAATTGATTAACTTGGGAAGAAAGAAAATGAATGGGGCATTCATGTTTCTGTATAAACCTGTGATCGAGTCCCTTGTTAAACTGGAATATACCGGCGAGACCTGGAAATATACACCGAGGCTTCTGCCCGATGATCCTTATCAAGGAGCCAAGGTCCGTTTCTGGGCTGGTTTTATCCAGCAACAGGTAAATAAAGCATATTTTTTATTTAGTTTTCATCCCAAGCTAAGGCTAGAAGAATATGTCGAAGCTGACAAGTTAATCATTGCCGCCATTCGAGTCCATGGGTACGGTTATCTTGAGCGATGAAGAGGCACAGGGAAAGGCAGGAGAAGAAGTGCAGGAGAAAATGAAAGTATTGGAAGAAGGTATTAAGGAATTCCTCGCAGAGGACATTCGGACTAGCTACGGGAAAAAACTGGGATTCATGGACGGTATAGTTTTGAAAGAGAGGAAGAATTGATCAACGGTGCCGTTTTCATTTTTACTCTGATCTTTTTGTATGGATAGTGTTCTTGTAAATTTAATTTAATTTTTACTTTTAAATTCCCACTTCTGAGTAAAGAAGCTTATATCTAGAGCACATTTTTAGTTGTTTTTAAAGTTTTTTTTATTTTAAAATATATTAAAATGATATAAATTAATTTAAAATAAAAAAATATGAAATTTTTTTAATAAATATTTTTTAAGCTCTTTCAACCAGCCCTACATATTTCACCAATAAGAATAGTTTAATGACTCTTAGCTATTTTGTTTTTATACATATTTATAATGAATATTTTGCTATCCTGTTATGTATTTTGTTTGGATTTTCTTAGATTATATAAAGTTTTAAACAGTAGGTGTATTGATTAATAAGATAATTATTTGGAAAATAAAAGTGAGTTAATGCCACATTTTGAGTTTGTTTTTTTTTTTTTGTTGATTAAATGTAGAAAACAGAATTAAAAAGAAAAGAAAAGAAAACACGCCAGTAAGGATGGGAACGATGGGAGGGAGAGGTGATCCCATTCCCGCCACATTCTGACGCCAGATAAATATCTTCTGCCCTCATGGGTGACGTGGAGGCTAAATGGTGGCAGTTAGGTCCTAGATATTTTCGTTTCCAAGATATTTAAAAAGCACATGTTTCCATCTCTGAGCCGACGTGGACTCCTATCCTCCGTCAAGGCCCTCGCCTATTCCTTAAACTACCAAACTGCCATCCCCGCGATTGACATTTTTTCAAACGTCATAGAAACAATAAATCTAAATAAAAGTAGTGTTTTATAACAAAAATAAAATAAAACTAATGACAGCATATAAAGGTAAATTTCATATAAATGTATAAGTAACCCTAGTTTATTCAAAAACATAAAAGCATGAATATTCATCAAATATATATATATATATAAATACATTTGACGTTATTTGCGCATGATTATGAGGCAAAGTTTAAAATTTCGTTTTCAATAAATAAAAAATGAACATTAAACTTGATGAAAATATTAGAAAAAAAATGTCTTAAGATTAAAGATGCCATGCAAGGCTAGGAAACATGAAGGGAAGAGAAATCGATGGCATTTTAGGAGATAAAGTGAAGAGAGAGGGCCATTGTGAGTGGAGAAGGGGTAAGAACACAAATATCTTGTGCAGCAGAAGAAAAGCACAGTGACACACGCACGCTCCACTTCAACTCAACCACCGCGTCCCTCGCAACAAAAATCTTTTATTTTTCTTGGTTTGTTCCTTTCGTTTTTTCACGCACAGAAGCAGAGGGAGAGGGAACTGAGACCATGTCAAAACCTCAGGAAGAAAAGTATGAAGAGGAGGAAGACTTCCAAAGCTATGGTAAAAGGCTGAAATGCGCCAAATCCTTCAAGGAAAAAAGAGAGGAGGAGGAGGACGGAGAAGAAGAAGAAACGGAAGGAGAGGTTTCATTAATGGAGGACACAAGAGGAGGGTTGTTTTTCTACCCAACGAATCCCACATCTTTTGTAGTTTCGGATGCCTTAGAGCTTGATTTTCCTATCATTTATGTCAACAAGGTCTTCCAGATCCTCACTGGCTACCAAGCTCACGAGGTCCTCGGTCGTAATTGGTACTCTCTTTTTTTATTCTCTCATTCTACTTTTTACGTTTTCTCAGTACTTCTCTCTCTCTCTCTCTCTCTCTCTCTGTTTACTTGAAACAAAGAAGAGGAGATTAAATTCTAATTAGTTTGTTCGTTATAGTTCCATGTCGGTATTCTTGTTTGGCTGGTAGAAAAATGAGGGAAATTATATGATTTCGTTTCGGAATTGATGGTGCAGGGCTTATTACCATTGATGCTGTTGATTTCTAGCCTGTTTGGTTGACGAGGGGAAAACATTAAGGATAAATAAGACAACCTATTTTTCTGTTTTTGCTTAATTTTGATTAGTTTCCATGAACGTTTTTCAAAGTGCAGTTTCCATGTTCAATATTTTTGCTTGTGTGATTTTTCATTCCGACATTTTTCTACGAGGTAAGGGATCGATATTGACTGCTTTGGAAATTATTTCTTTTCAGTCGGTTCTTACAGAACAGGGATCCTCGTGCTCAAAGAAGGCATCCTTTAGTAGATCCTGTTGTTGTTTCTGAAATCAGAAGATGCCTCGAGGAAGGGATGGAATTCCAAGGTGAACTTCTAAACTTTAGGAAGGATGGTACTCCATTGGTGAACAGGTTCAGACTTGTACCTATACATGACGACGATGGAATTATCACACACATAATAGGTATTCAGGTATTTTCAGAAGCCAAAATAGATCTGAACCATGTATCATATCCAGTCTTCAAAGAGACTTGCAGCCAGCGTTCTGATCAATCAGCTAATTATTCTCCTTGTCGTGGACAATCAACATTCTCTAGGCTTCCAGAAATATGTGGAATACTTCAATTGTCTGATGAAGTATTGGCTCATAACATTTTATCACGCTTGACACCAAGGGATGTTGCATCCATTGGATCTGTATGCAGAAGAATTCGGCAATTAACAAAAAATGATCATGTAAGGAAGATGGTTTGTCAAAATGCATGGGGAAGAGAAGTCACTGGTGCAATGGAGCTGATGACTAAAAAGTTGGGCTGGGGGCGCCTGGCAAGGGAACTGACCACACTTGAGGCTGTGTGCTGGAGGAAACTGACAGTTGGAGGGGCTGTTGAGCCTTCACGTTGCAATTTCAGTGCATGTGCAGCAGGAAATAAACTTGTATTGTTCGGAGGGGAAGGGGTTAACATGCAGCCAATGGATGACACGTTTGTTCTCGATCTGGATGCTGCAAATCCAGAGTGGCAGCGTATAAGTGTGAAATCATCCCCACCAGGGCGCTGGGGCCACACCCTTTCTTGCTTCAATGGTTCCTGGTTGGTGGTATTTGGAGGATGTGGTGGGCAAGGGTTTCTCAACGATGCTTTTGTCATGGACTTGGATGCCAAACAGCCAGCTTGGAAGGAAGTTTCTGGCGGAACCCCCCCTCTACCTAGATCGTGGCATAGCTCTTGCACCATAGAAGGTTCTAAGTTGGTTGTCTCAGGTGGATGTACAGATGCCGGGGTACTTCTCAGTGACACCTACTTGTTGGATCTCACCTCAGAGAAGCCAATGTGGAGAGAGATCCCGACTTCTTGGGCACCTCCATCTTGTTTAGGGCATTCACTCTCAGTTTATGATCGGACAAAAATTCTTATGTTTGGTGGACTTGCCAAGAGTGGACACTTACGATTGCGATCAGGCGAGGCCTACACCATTGACTTGGAGGATGAAGAACCACATTGGAGGCAACTGGAGTGCAGTGCATTGTCTGGCATAGGGAGCCAGAGTTCTGCTGTTCCCCCTCCCAGACTTGATCATGTTGCTGTTAGCATGCCCTGTGGAAGGATTTTAATCTTTGGTGGTTCCGTTGCGGGGCTGCACTCTCCTTCTCAGCTTTTCCTGTTGGATCCTGCTGAGGAGAAACCATCATGGAGGATCCTCAATGTTCCTGGTCAACCACCAAAGGTCGCCTGGGGTCATAGCACCTGTGTGGTTGGAGGGACTAGGGTCCTAGTCTTGGGGGGGCACACTGGGGAGGAATGGATACTAAACGAAGTGCACGAGTTGTGCTTAGCAAGCAGGCAAGACTCAGAACCATGATTTACAACGAGCTGTCCATATTCCCGCCTGACACAAGTTTTGCACCAGCCACTCCAGAAAACTTTGTTTTATGACCTGTGCCATTTAAGGTTCTTCCGCAAGGTCACATCCTTCTGCATCACCGAATTCTGGGCCTGTGCTTTTTGCTCATATATGTGCTGTAAGTATGAAGACCACAACAACTGTGTTATGTGTAAACGTCGAACACAAACTTGCGTTTTGCCGTTTGTGATTGCAATCATATATGTTATTCACGTATAATGACTTGTATTAGTGAGAAAAAATATATAATGAGAGCTGTTCAACTCGTGTATCTTATTATTGGTGAAGGATACCATTACATACAATAATAAGCTTCAATTAGCTCTTCAAATCGAGGAAGCTATAATATGTTACAAACCCGTTACAAACTAATACAGGTTCATCATCAAACCAAGCATGTTAAATATGGAAAATACATATTTTTTTAAAAACAAGATTTACACGCTATCTCATACCTTAAATCACGTGACCATACTTTCTTTCTAACCTGTAACGTGGATGTTCCAACGACAGACCCCATCGTCAGACCATAATAAAACCAATGTGCTTCCTGCTTGTAGATACCTAATTTGTCCGAGAAAACTCAAGATTACTCTCGGGTGCATAATTCTAGTTCGGACTTTTAAATTCACTCCTAGCGATGTGATAGCGATAGCGCTCGGTCTTGCGTATTAAAACGATTCTTGAAACTACGGGGACCGACTTGTAAGTCTGTTAGGCAAATGCTACTTGGTTCTTAAAGCTTGTTAAATACAATGAATTAAAAAAATGAATTAATTAAGCTGGCCGCAAATGGGTTCTGTTTCACAAGTGGCCAGTTTTCTGCCGGCAAATTAACCGATTGGGCGGCACTTGCTCTTTTCTTTACTATTAAAAAGAAATAAAAATTCAAACGACACCGCTCAAAACAATGATGTGCGCCGCCCAGCTCATTAAATTATGAGTTTTCATACGGGGTGAGCAAAGATGGGCGAGAAAAGCGAGCGGGGGGCGGCTTCAAGGGGACTATTGTGAAGTCATAGCCTGATAATTTTTATATTACATCCATATTTATTTTCTCATCCTCCAACATACTATCTATTGTTATTGCCTTATAGTTACTTATTTAATTCATGCAATTCTCTTGTTTGTCATTCCTTGTATCGTCGCCTTTATAAATTGAAGTTGAGTGAGGTGGTAGAGGAATCTCGCCATCAAACTCGTTGGAATGAATGTTCAGTATTTCCACAGAACTTTTCAACTATCCATGAAGGAATAGGGCCAGTAAATGCATTCTCACCCAGATCGAGGGCTTACATGTATCTCGGCTTCATCAATGATGCAGGGGAGCTGTCCCTGAAAACTGTCTCTCTGCAAATGTAAAGATCGGGGAATTCGTACAGAACCCAAAGAAGTAGGAATTGAATCAGTAAGCTTCCTCTTGAGCTCGGCATATTCAGAGCCGCCACATCATAAATCGAACTCTTAAGCACTCATCATAAATTAATTTAAGTTAACCAAGAACCCTTATTTATATATTAATGAAATATTATTGACACTGCACTGTACACATCTTCTAATCATATTTTATAAATCAATTGCTTCTTAACCATATTTCTATGAGCAATTTACATCTGGGGGGGGGGGGGGCAAGTATAATCAGAAGTTTGAAGTCCAAGCCGCTCGCTTACGGCCTTGAGCACCGGTGATGATATGACCACAGCATACTTCTTGACCAGGCTATTTCGAGAATGATTCGAAAAGAAAACAGAAGAAAAAGCTCAGTTGTAGATTTATAAACAACAGTAAACTAAGGATGAACAGCACAACCACAAGATCTGAATCTGATCTGATTAAAACAATATTAACAAACCTGAACCGACAACAATCACACTAGCAGCCGGGTACAAATAATAAACTGCAAAATGGTAGACCACATAAAACCCAATAAGCTACCTATACAACCACACAACAACTGTTTCACTCGACTGAAAAACCTGAAAGGGTTAGCCCAAAGTCAATATCTTCTTTTCCATTGCTCATCTCTTAAAACAGAGGAATAACAGTCTATGTCAGATGCATACCGATTTCATCCTCCGGTAAATTTCTCTTCCTGAATGTACTTTCTTTGACAATTTCAGTGGAACACAGGGTCATCGGCATGCCAGTTACAATCATATAATCAATCAATCACGGGACAAGGGGAAAACATAGAGTATAAAAAAGAGCTGGAGACCGAGGCCTATGCAGTCACTCCTTGCATCCAGGGGCGCAAATCGATGTCATTGAGTGCTGCGTGTTAACCCGCTACGTGATACATTTCTGCACAAAATAGGAGGATCTCTCTAAGACAAATAAATACTTAACCACCCCGCTTCTCTTAAATATTACTCATTTTTATGGCACTGTTTCCCAAATGGAATGGTCAAAATCATAGAGTTCATTATCATCTAGGTTTAAAACATCCCCTGTACTGACACCATCAGAAAATTTAATCATACACCACAATTTGCCACATTTCTTTCCACATGGTCCCAGACAACCATTTCAATTCAATGGTTTACTGGAAATTGAAACCAAGAGGCATACACCAGCTATTTTCCTCTATTTAGGCTTCAAATTTTTGTTTAAAAACAGAAATGGGTCATTTTAAAAAAAAAAGCTTTTTTAATGTGATAATATCAGAAATAAATTTTAAAAAATAAAATAACATTATTTTGATACATTTCCAGCTGAAAAACACTTTGAAAAACAACCTCTAACATCCTCCCAAACAGGCCCTAATTTGTAAACAACAGTAAAGAGCATAGCCAATTTCATAGTTCATTATCCTCCAATTTAGATGCTTCAAACTATATAGACAACAGGCCACGATATTGTTGACTGGTAAAGGGCAATGTTTATTATGTTTATTTAATTTCAGCAACACATTTACATAAGTCCACACGTACACAAGCATAAAATTGCAAGCAGCAACAAATGGGACAACGAAAACAAGGGGAAGGGGAGAAAGCTATTAAAAAATAGGCGCAGATCTTGGTTTAATTAAAACTTAGCCTAGTTTCTCGATTTTCTAGGCATGCCACTGTCAGAAAACAAAACTTAACTGTAATTCCTCAAAACATTCAGCTAGACCTCAAAGCTTAGATATTTGTTACAGTAAAAAATTAAGCATGAATCAAGCCCGTAGAAACTACAGGGCTTGCTGATTGCCATTCAATCCTTACTGCACGTTCTTATCACTTTTGACATAAATTTCCCCGTTACTGAAAGGATGGATTGACATGTAAAATATGAGTAACTGCTATGTTAAGGCGATAAAACAAGATATTGAATGAACAAAAAAATTGAAAATTATTTTTCAAAAGGGTAAGTGTTTGCAACTTGTAATGCAGCTGCTAGTTCCTGGTTAAGGAAAAAAATTAAACAGGCACAATTCATGTTATAATACACTAGTTTAATCCAATGCATGAATCATTTTAAAAAGAAACGAAAAAGGAATAGACCTCAGTCTAAAGCAAGTACCTCCCAGGAAGCATCTGAGCAGCACTTACAGGCCCTTTTGAATTACTAAACCGCTTTGCCCTATTCTCATGGTCTTTCTCTACACGCATGGCAGCAACCTCCTTCTCCATTACAGCTACTTCTCTTCTCATCTTCTTTGCCTCAACTTCCATTGCTTTGGTTAATGTCTCCACCTTCTTCGCCAACATCTGTAAAATCAACAATCATGACAAAATATTAACCAGAAGCATAAACAGCAAGAGAATAACAGACAAGACAGAAATATCAACCTCAATTGCATCATCCTTATCTTTGAGGCTTTGATCTTTTTCATGTCCAGCTTTCCTCAAAGCAACAACCTGTTTTTGCAGCAATTCATACAATATCCCAGGGACACTATCCTTTGTATCTGCCGGTGGGAATTCACTGGGCTTTTCATCTGAGTTTCCTTTCCATGGACTAGATGTTTCAGTGTCCTTCGTTCCATCACGAGGTTGGTTGAATGAATGATTTTGGCCAGCCCCATTTAAGAGCAGTTTACTACTCCTGTCCAATGATCTTGTGCCCCCGTCAAACGATTTTGACGTTCCTTTAGCATGCTTCAGCACTGAACTAGTGCTAGAGGACAAAGATCTTGACTGAGTTCTCTTGGACAAAAAGCCATTGGAGGTCAATTTTGAGATGATATCAGCACCACCTATGGATTGTCTACGAGAAGGCCCATTGCTTATACACCTTCCATCTGGTGTACTACGATTACTACTTGACGACCCTCTTAAGCTCTCTTCAAGCACTTTAAGACGAAGCTGATATTTCTCCTGAATAGGGCCAAGAGCATAGCTTACTTTCAGAACCAGGAGAAAAAACAAAGGAAAGCAAACAGCAAAAAATCCCCAGCTGAAAAAAAATCAGATCCTCACTTTTAGCTGTGCTTCTGACTTTGCAGTCCTCTCTGTTATAGCAAGCTTGTCACGAAGTTGTTGCATTTCTCCCTGTCATAACAGTGTCATCTAACATTGGTTAGGATTGAAAAGAGCAAGGCATTTTAGGAATGAAGAAACTTCCAAGCACAGCTTCAACAATAGAAAGAAACAAAACCAAGTTCAACAAAAACCTGCAAAAATCTTCGCTCTTCAAGCCATTGTTTTACAGGCATCACTTTGTCATTGGCATCTTTCCACTCATTTGCTACCACTGTGGCTACTCTGTTTGCTGTTACCTTTGCACGGGCCAATTCCCGGTCAAGAGTTTTTCTCTCCTCCTGCAAAACACAATAACAATCAGGCCATGTTTAGGGCAGCTTACAAAGCATGCCAACCAAGACCCAGCATAATTGAACTGAGCATTACATTCATCTCCTGAACTTTCCGCTGGTAGTCCCTCACGGCATTTGCTGCTGCACCACCAGCAAGAACAGCCTCTTCCAGTTCCCTTACAGTTTGAGTCAGTTTTTCAACCTCTGCAACCTTTTGTCTATGCATTTTGTCCAAGATTTTGTTTTCTTCCTGCATGCACAGCAGTAGATAGAGCGTGCACATTTTATACACTAGGGATGTCGAATATCCTATTTTGTACACTAAGGATAACAAATACCCCTTCCAACAAATTCATAGAAGAAGAATGAAGAGATCATATAAGTTTGCAATACCTGACAAATTTCTATCTGTTTCATTAACTCCTGGTTCTTATTTTGGAGATCATCCACCATGGAGGCCTTAGCCAAGGCAACTTGAACTGTTCTCTCAGCCTCAATTAAAGCTGCTTCTTTAGATTTTGTTAGACGATCCAATGCTTTGTTATCATCTTGAAGTTTTGCAATCTTCGAAGGAACCAGCAGGACAAAGCAATGGGAAAAAAATCACAAATCAACCAGCAGTGCCCTTGTTGACAAAGAATCACCATTATGCTCAAGGAAAAATACCTCTTGTCGGGCCAGCTTTAGCTCAGCTTCCAGAGGTGCAAGAATTGCTTCAATTGGAGGCATGTCATCATCCTTTTGAGCAGCATGAACTCTACGAAGAGTGGCTTCAGCAGCAAACTGAGCTGCCATAGACGCCTTCTTCTCATCGTTGATTTTTTTTATTTCAAGATTCTGCAAAAAAATTCATAGTTAGCATCAAGAAAAAAGGAAAAAAAATAATGGAGGAATTGAAAGAGATCCCAAGCAATACTTTGCTTTCTAGAAGAGATTCCATTAACTTGAGCTTCTCATCCACCTTCGAGAGTTCATCAGTGAGCTAAGAAACAAGAGAACCCAATGAGATAAAATCAGGATCAATTTGGCATGCATACACCGCTACTGAATCATTGAAAGGAAAAAAATGCTTGAACAAAAAAAAAAGATTTCTACAAAAGAAATTGGTCTTGATCATGTCCAGTTAAAACAAAATCCCATATGAAAAAAAAATGTATGTCAGATAAATATATACAACAGACATAACACTGAAGGATATTTGTGAGAACTAAAAACCCCAGACAACATTTCACGCATGTGAGTGTGTGTATTCAAGTCCATTCCAAGCACAGTTAGAAAAAAGTTCTAAGAGATGAATGCAGAAATATAGAAGTGAAAAACAATATGCATCAATACTAGAAAAATGATGAAATTTATTGAAAACAAAATCTAGGAAACTTTAAAATTCAATGATAAACTACCTGATGACTTCTTTCACACCGATGTGAAATTGAAAAGGATGCAAGTTAAGAAATGCAACAGACAAAACATGAACCTTAACAGTCTAACCAGCTTCTAGGTCAGGTGTTTGGCAATAGAAGTTGAATAATGAGTGAAAATTAAGTTATGAAAAGAAAAGAAAAGGAGAGGAGAGGGAAAGGGTAAACACAGACAACAGAATGGCATCTGATAAAAGGAAAGGAGAGGGAAAAGGTAAAAACACACAACAGAATGGCCTCTACTAACAAACAATAGCAGTGCAATTTCCTTAATTGATATAGCCTAACAGAATTATAAAATTACCAAGAAATTATGATATCATATCACAAAAATGAATTGAAAAAGGTTAGCATGCATGATATCATTCAAGGGAAATGACCGACTAACCCAACTTGAAGGAACATAAAGAACCTGAATAGAGAAAATAATATTTGAGAAACAGCTATCAGGATCTGCATTTCTCACAAGCTAAACAAAATCGTAAACAAGATCATATGGGTAAAAAAATGTCATCTTCCACTAACTTCAAAGTTGACAGTTGCATCAAGAAAGTACTAGCAATGATCAAACACAAATCAATATCTAAAATATTGCAATAAAATAACTTCAAATAAAGGAACAACTTCAAATAAAGGTAAAATCAGCAACCAGTAACAAACAAATAGCAAAATTAGTCCTTCAAAAAACAGCTTCAAAATTGAACCCGAAAAACCTAAAACAGCACGACAAATCACGGAGACATAGTAGAGAAATGACCTCCTCGACAGCCTTCTCTCTAAGTCTCTCAGAGAACCTTAACGCCTTGATCTCGGCTTGTGCTTCACCCAGCTCTCTATCTTTATCTGCACCAAAAGAGCGAAGAACAAAACCACCAGAAAATAATTAAATACCATTATTAATATAATCCAGCTCAAAAAGCAGTAGATCGAACCACATTCACACCTCTAACTTCATTCTCAAGCCGATTAAGCTCCACCTTAACCGGATCCGACCCATGAAGCAACGTCATGAACTCATTATCAGCATCAAAGCTAGGCCTGACCGAGGCCCGCCTCCTCGACGAGCTCTTCGGCCCTTCCTTAAAAGATCCAGAGACAGTAAGCGGCGTCGACGTCGTGGCCGCACCTCCGCCGTTAACCTCGAGAGTCGCCGTCCCCTCGCCGTAAACCTCCGCCATGTCCTCCGATCTAATAATCGCGCTTACCTCCCGCTACTCACATCCAAATGCAGTAGCAAGATCCAAATGTACTAGTAAGAAGAGGTCCTTGTTCCAAATCTACAGCAGCTACAAATATTTTCTAGAGAGAGTAAGGAAAGTGAAGTGTTTTTGTGTCTCTCTCTCCAGCTCACATCTGGTAATTACTAATACTGTAGAGATATGTAGAGAGAGGGGATGGGAAGGGGAAAAGAATAGAGGGTTATTTTATTTATATTTATATTTGTTTGTATTTGTTTCTCTCTCTAGAGAGTGACGGGGCTGTAATTTAAATCTCGATGAGTAGATGTGCTTGTTGTTATTAAACAGTGATATTAGTACACGCTCTCTCTCTCTTCGAGAGAGAGCTGCAATTAGACACCTCTCTTCAGTGTATGATAGGACAGTAAACTATGGGATAATCTCATATCCGTACTCTAACTATGTGACATTTGAGTCATCGGTCCTCAAATTTACCATTTTACCTATCCCATCCTCCATCTATATTTATAATTCCTCAATCGTATCCTTAAATATGATGAAGGGAAATATTGTATTTTGGTGTGCAATTTGAAAATAAAAATCTGGCAGATAATATATGATCGGCACATGTACTGTTTAGTGTCGTCTGTCATCTTCAGCTGTAATCGTACAAGGATAAGGTTGGTGCATTGTCTGTAAATGAGGGAGCAGTTTGTTAATATCTATAGTTGTGGACTTAATTTGTTAGCAAATATATAACTGGAGATTAATCTGAGGTTTTTCTTTGTTCTTTTCCTGCTTCATTAGTTTTCTTTTTCTTTTGGTTTTTTGTTTTATCCGGTGAGAGGTTTTTGTTTTAGAGGAACAGAGGGGTGCGTGTTGCGCACATATTCTTTCGGGAGGGAGATCGAGGCGAGGCAAAGGACAAGAGGTGCGTTCACTATGGCGCACTGTTGGTTACTGTTTTAAAAAAAATGAAAAACTTTAAAAATATATGTTTTTATTTTTTCATCAAATAAAAAAATATTTTTAGATTATTTTAATATATTAATGTCAAAAAAACATATCATTCTAAAAATTTTCTAAATAAAAAATATTTTAAAAACTAATCTCAATTATACTCTCCAACGAAGTAATGGAATTGATATTATAGTAGTAGTTGTCTGTTAAAATATTATTTTGCAACATAAATTGAATTGAATTATTTTATTTTAAATATATGTTTAATATTAACATATTATAATGATATATATATATATATATATATATATATTTGATATTTTTCATCAAATAAAAAAATCGAGTTAAAAGTCTAAAATCAAAGGGGGAAAGATGAGATTTGAAACCAAAATAAAAGAAAAAATATCATTTCACAACAACAAACTGAAGGGGCAGATATCATTCATCAACTCAATTGTGATATTGAAAAAATAATCAAACATTTCACAAAAAAAAAACACAAAACAAAAGCCGAAATCAACATAAAAAAGAATTTGAAATCAAGATAAAAGGAAAAAAAAATATTTTAATATCGGGGAATGAAAATAATTTATATCTATAGACATATATTACATACTCCACATCCATCTATATTTATAATTCCTCAATCGTATCCTAAGGGTGTGTTTGGTATTGCGATTGCGATTGCGATTGCGGTGGAAAAAAAAGCAGGTTTAAAAAAAGTACTTTTAGTGTTAAGCACTTTTAGTGTGTTGCAAAATAAACAGTTAAGTGTTTGGTTAAGGGTGTGGTTGAGTTGGAGATTGCAAAAAAAACAGTTTTGGGTGTTTGGTTACCAAACTTTTCATATTGCTTTTAACTTGTGAAATTACTTTAAAGGGTATATATATATATATTGTAAATTTCATTTATTATAATAATATAATGTAATTAATAATTAATGAAAAAACAATAAAATGACTAATAGATTAATTATTTTTAAAATTTTGTAGATTAGTAATCATGACAATAAAATGTATTGTTATTATTTTAAACTGACTAATAGATTAATTTTATACAAAATTAATAGATTATTATTATACAAAATTATAATTATTTAATTATAATTTTGTATATTAATTTTTTTATGTAATTTTGTCATATATAAATTTATATATATATATATATAACTTCTAAAAACGCATTTAAAAATAAATAACAATTTCTATTAATGTGAATACTGCAAGTAACATGGAAACGTCATTTCATTGTCCCATCAAACTATTTGCAATGCCCTCGCGAACAATATCCATACGTGAATTTCTGCGCGAACGCTGATTAGTTTCACACGCAACAACATCTGGTAATAACTCATCTGAGATATAATAGGGATTACGATCATATTCAACAAAAACAGCATCATCTTGAGATCTTCTTCTAATATATTTATGTAGTGTCATCGATGCAACAACAATCGCAACCTGTGTTTTGTAAGGATAAGCTGGCATGCACTGCAAAAGTTTCCACCTTTGCTTCCATACTCCAAATGTTCGTTCTATCACATTGTGTAGTGATGAATGCGCACGATTAAATATTTCGCGTCGTCCACTTGGTTCACCCCGACGTAGAAAATCTTGTAAATGATATCGCTCCCCTCTATATGGACCTAAATATCCATACTCATTCGGATAATCGGCATCAACCAAATAGTATTTTCCTGAAAATATAAACAAAATTAAACTTGTATATTAATTAAATATAAAAAGATGAATAGTACTTTATTGAAATTATCATAACTGTAAGAAATGATAAATGACAACCTTCAGGCGGTTTAGGAAATTTGATACTCCTACTGTCTATAGCCTCGAGAAAAATACGTGTATCGTGCGCACTACCTTCCCATCCTGCCCATACAAATGTGAATTGCATGTCAAAACTACACGCCGCCATGATGTTTTGTGTTGGGACACCTTTCCTACCAATAAAAGGAATTTGATTTTCGGGTGAAATCGTGGCACGAACACGTGTCCCATCGATTGCACCAATACAGTTCTACAGGTACAAAAAAATTGAATTAGGATAAATATATTCAAACAAAATACACAATTTTAGTGCAAACTACATTAAATGTAAACTTAAAAATTTACCTTGAAATGTGGCATAAATCTTGGATTCATCGCAATTTGTATTGGTGTGTTGGTAAAGTCTGGATCAGTTGGTTTGATGATATCTATAGCAAACAGAGATAATGCTCTAAGGACTTCTTTCAGGCATCTACTTACAGTTTCGCCTGGATGCTGAAATCTTTCTTGCACATGTCGATTTGATGCCCCAACTGCAAGAGTAAATAAAAACATTCCAACCTTCTCTAGTACGCACATCCTTCGCAAAGATTTTAAACCATGGCGCGTTTCCAAATCATAACAAAGACCCAACAAAGTGTTTGTGTTCATCCTAAACATGTTAGCAGAGCGTTTCCAATGACCCCTTAAAATGTCATTCAACCAACGCATCCCTGTATTGTATGAAATCATACATGGTTCTTTATAGATATAAGTAATATAATATATGTCTAATGCTCCAGCCGTGCTTAAAATTATTTTGTCATCATCATATTTTCTCCGTATAAAAGTTGCCTCATCTTCATTTTCATCGTCATCGTCATTGTCATCGTCGTCGCTACTGTCGTCGTCGTCATCATCATCGCCATCGTTGTCGGAAACACCATTTCCACCATCAACATATGCGCTATTGTTTCCTTCATCAGCACCATAGTTAATGTGCTCAATAACACGATCCATAACATTGTCATAGTCACCTTCAAAATCCCCATTAAGCAGAGCATTAAAATGTGCATCATCCATATCTAGAGAACAAGCGCAAACCTGTCGACGTTAAGAAATTTCAGTCACGATATACATTATAGATAACAATATGATGTTCAGAATATTCGTCATGATATGTTTTAAAACTAGTCAAAACAAACATTCATAACAATGAGCACAGCAATTTCACATTCGTAATAAAAAAACATTTGCACAACAAATTACTTGTTTGTGATGTTACAATCCAAAACTAAGACAAATATGAAAACCAAATAGTCAAACAAAGTACGAGCATTGCAGTTAATAATTTTCTCAAAGCGCGACGTTTAGTTGAAGCCAGCGGTATTTTTTTTGAACACCTATGATGCTAGCCCACATTTCTCTATTTTTTCGCGCTTGTAGAAACTTCGTGGCGCGAAGCAAAAACTGTTCGTCATCTGTCGAACCAGGTATTGATTGGAGCTCAGCCATAACTTCAGGAATACTACATCCTGGCAAGTCTTTATATGCAGCAGTTGAATCACTCCTACTAGACATGCTGTCGAGAAGCTGTTGCTGTATTGATACAAGTTGAGCACCAATGGAAGATGACTTTTTCTTTCTAGCTCTTGGCTCCGGCTGCTCTCTTTCTTTTCGTTTACCACTGCTCTTGGTGTTGCTGCTACTAGATATATAATCCCCCCAAGGCCTCGAGAATGATAATTTTCAAAATTTGTATCAACATTCTCATCCGAGTCCCCGTTTCCTTCCTCCAAATCAGCACCTTGTAGACCGACATTTAATGTCTCCAAATCATCGTCACTGCCAAGTACTGTGCCCGACGATGGTGCCCATGCATATTGTACGGTAGCCGTGACTCCAGAGAACATTTTATCAAATTTAAACTTCGATGAAGGCTCAATTCCGGTCTGTCTAAATTTCTGCACTCCTCTATTTTCCTACATAAACAAATTAATGCTCTTGTCATTATCTTCACACAACATAATAATATTGTTGAAAAAGATGGCATAACAAAATATCACCTCAATTCGTGATTGCCACCACTCATCGCTGGCAGCAATTGTTCATAATTCATTACTCCATCCAACACCAGTTTCACCAATCAATTTATTTCACATCCGCCAGTCTTTCTTACAAACATCCCATTTATTTTTCAGTTGACCTTTCTTCAACGGTTTACCCGTTTGTTCTACAAATGAATTTACAATATATTTCCATCCGACTTGCTCAAAATGCGAACCCAGTCGCATACCCATATCAATTGCCCTAATGCATATATCACAAAATATATACAATTGTTCTTTAGACCATTTAGCTTTCCCACCTGACTTAGAAACGTCCATGATATGTCGTGAAGCTTTGCAAAGAACAACAAATAAACATTACAAACCGACATTACATACTATGAATGAACAATTACTATAATCAACCACATAAAATAACAACTAAATTCATATTCTTTGGACCCTTAGGCCATATCACTTTTTGTCTAAATTATCAAGTGGGTCCAAACGAAAAATTATCTTCCTAATATAAGTATTAATAAATAATGATCTTAATTATAAATAAGAAATTTCATTTACATTTCTCATTTATTAAATTTCATTTATTAAAAATTTTATTTATTTATCGTTTATTAAATTACATTTATTATAAATAAATAAGAAATTTCATTTAAATTTCTCGTTTATTAAATTTCATTTATTATTAATTTTATTTATTTATCGTTTATTAAATTACATTTATTATAAATAAATAAGAAATTTCATTTAAATTTCTCATTTATTAAATTTCATTTATTATAAATTTTATTTATTTATCGTTTATTAAATTACATTTATTATAAATAAATAAGAAATTTCATTAACAAATAAGAAAGGTTTTGTTACAAGTTTTTATATTGAAAGGTTCTTTTTATATATAGTTTTTTTTAACAAAACAACTATATATAAAATTCACAATGGCTAGGGTCAATTATGTAGAAGATAAATAAGAGAATTTATTTATGAAAATTAAAAAACAAGTTGAAAAACAAGTTGTATGAAAAGTAAAAAGATCATATCAATATGAAAATATGTATCTACTTGATTATTCGAGAACTAGAATTATATTCCGTTTATTATAATATTTTATAGTCCTTCATTATTGTATTTTTTTTATTTTTTATTCTTACACATCAATATTATTCTGAATCGGAACATGATAATTTACTTAAAAAAATTCACAATTCAATGCACAAATAAATTCGCTTTCATGTTCATAATAATATCCCTACTGAACAAAAATTCACAATTCAATGCACAAATAAATTCGCTTTCACGTTCATAATAATATCCCTACTGAACAAACATCCACAATTCAATGCACAAATTAATTCGCTTTCACGTTCATAATAATATCCCACAATCTTCAGAGTCTCCGCAAAATCCTATGTAACTTTGTGGTACAGTACACAACACCGCATTCAAGAACTGGAATTCAAAAAAACGTGCAATCATAGAGCATTAAGAAACTTCTTAACGTAAGGAAATGCAACTGCTCCACGCTAATCAACCAATAAACTTTCAGATGAGAAAGCAGACCTGAGCAATCACAGTAATACAAAGATCAAACAAAGAACAATTAATTTCACATAAACAAAATAGCAGCAATTTCAACAATTTCACATAAACAAAATAGCAACAATTTCAACAGAAGGTCAATTTCAACAATTTCACATAAACAAAATAGCAACAATTTCAACAATTTAACATAATAAACTCACGGCAATTTCAAGAGATTCACAGAAAATGCACAGAAAAAACTCACATTAATTTCAACAATTTCACAGTATAATGACATAAAAAAATCACAGCAATTTCAAAGAAAATTCACAGCAATTACAACAAATTCGCAGAAATTTCACAGAAAACACTCACGACAATTTCAACATTTTCATAGAAAATTCATAGAAAACACTCACGGCAATTTCAATTTTTTCACAGAAAATTTACAGAAAAAAAACACAACAATTTCAACAATTTCACACATATTTCACAGCAAAAACCCACAGCAATTTCAACACATATCACAGATATTTAACAGAAAAAATTAACAGCAAGTTCATCAAAAAAATCACGGCATTTTCAAAAATTTCAACAGAAAATATATAGTGCAATTTCATCAACAAATACACAAATTAATTCAACAATTTCACACATATTTCACAGCAAAAACCCACAACAATTTCAACACGCAATCACAGATATTTAACAGAAAAAATTAACAGCAAGTTCATCAATAAAATCACAACAATTTCAACAGAAAATATATAGTGCAATTTCATCAACAAATACACAAATTAATTCAACAATTTCACACAAACAAGAGCTTACAAGTTATAGCTGTGCTGGTGAAGTGCGGGTGTTGCGTGGAGAAGATGGGATCTGTGGGCAGAGGAGAGAACAGGGCAATTTTTTAAATTGCAAGAAATTGGAAGTGAATTTAGAGAGAACAACTTTCAAACTCACCGATTTAAGGCAGATCGTTGCGAATCACAAGGAGAGTTTGTGATGTCCGACAGGTCGTCTTGAACTGGAAGAGAAGGAGAGTGCGGTGGTGGTGAGCCCAGATCGTCTTCAACTGGCAGAGAAGGAAAGTGGGTTTCTAGAGAGGGTTGCTGTGAGGGTTGCAGAGGTGAAGGGTGTGGTTTTTTGGGGACGAGAAGAAGAGAAGGCAGTCGAACGGTGTTGTTTTTTGGAGACGAGAAGAAGAGAAGGCAGCCGAAGGGTCTGGTTTTTTGGGGACGAGAAGAAGAGAAAGCAGATCGAAGGCTGTGGAGAAGAAGAGAAGGCAGATCGTCTAGAGATAATGCTTGGTGCAGACGAGAGAGAGGAAGAGAAGGCAGATCGAAGGCAAGGCAGGTCAAGAGAAAAGAAGATGCCCGGATGATGAGAAGATAAGATTTTCTGAAGGGTTTTTCGTGTAATAACCAACGGATATATTTTAAATCGGAGGTATAAACGCAAACAGTGTTAAACACAAATCGACAAGAAAAAAGCATCAAAAATTAGCTTTATTTCAAATGCTGTGATTCTTAAAAAATAGATGTAGGACCCACCCTCAAAACATAATTTATGTTTTACCAAACATTAAAATTATGGTGCGATCTGGCCATCACAGATCCCACCACAACCCCAAACATGGACTTATTCTTGTTATAAAGAAAGAAGAGGCTTGACTTGTGTTCCTGTACACCTCGAATAATTATTGGTAGCTGGGCTCGAAATTCATTGCATGTACGTGGCAATTAACCTCGACAACATTGAGGTGGGATGGCATAAAGTAACACTAGTCTAGAATTTTCTACCGTCAACCGGCGCACAAAATGCCATCTCCAGCAAAAAAAAAACAGAGAGAGAGAGAGTGAACGTTATCGTAAATTCGAGAAGTTAATTAGATGGTTTTTTCTAATCAAGATTAAATGAGGTTCGAGTTAAATCTATACCAGGAGAAAATATAGCTATCTTGCAATCGAGCCAAAACACACGGCAATTAATCAAAGATTAGTTTAACGTTCGGGGCATGTCTTTTTTTATTCTCACGAAAAATAAAATAAAATTTCTAGTTTAGCTATGAAAAGTAAGACCCTTGTCAATTTCTTCGCTCCCAGAAAAGAATTGGGTGTGACTAGTTCATGGTTCGAACTCTGAGTGTAGCATGACAGAAGGCAAAGTTTGTCATACTCGGGTTAGAACCCGGAACACGATTGTTCTGTGCCTGAATCTAGACACATATAGCTGACAATAATAGCGGAAGGGGTCAGTTTTAGAGATTTTTTTGAGGTCGTCGTCTTCTACAAAAAAAATAATAATAATAATGCAGCGGGTGTGTGAATATTTTACATGTCCACACATTGACAGTTACCAGGATCAAAATTTAATTATTTTAATTATTTTATGAAACGGCTGTGGTTTTCTGTTTCTCCGATCTGTGAAATCATTTCTTCTTGTTTAATCTCTTTTTTTCCTCGGACTCTTTCAAGGAAAGTTTTCTTGCTTCCATAAAATATATTTTCTAAAAAATGAGATTTTTTTGAACTGAAAAATAAATAAATTATATTCTATGAAATATATTTCCAAGTCTTTAGCTGGAATGATAATCACGTTACCATGGCGTTAGAATCTTGAGCGAGACGACAAGAAAAATAATTTGTTATGGATGTACCATCCAGGCATGGGCAAGCACGATAAATTTAACAATTTATTAAAAGTGAATACTGATATGATGATATTCTTTTATGTGCGAATTTCACGTAAAATAATAAATGATAGAAAGATAATAGATAAAATCAATAATATATTTTCAACTCGATCACCTTGATGATATCTCTGAATTATCAGAACATGCTCCACTTTCCCCTCTGCCGGGAAAAATCGACATCACATGTTGCGATGTGGTTGTTAGAAAATAATATAAATATGGAGTTTCGTCTAAGTTTTAGGTGAGGTTTCAAGATATTATTTATATTATTTTATAACATTGTTAAAGAATCATCTTACCTAAAAATTTAAGCTGATAGATAAGACTCTAAAATATTATTTATATTATTCTCTAACACACTCCCTCAAGTAAAAGCTTCTTGGTCTTGAAACTTGCACATAGACTCACTCTATTTTGTGCTTGATTTCTATAAAATAAAATGGGGATGGTGAGATTCGAACTCGTGATCATTGGGTCAACAAGACTATAATACCATATTAAATAATCATCTCACCTAAAAGTTTAAACTAAAAGGTTAGATCCAAAATATAATTTATATTATTCTTTAACCATAAGGGTGGTATTCTTTTTATATGCTTTGTTGGTCTTTTCACTTTATCTTTTTCTCTTGTGAATATTTTTTAATCAATTCGTGATCTTCAAGCTATTTATATATTAAATTAGGGACAATGGTAAAAAAAAAATACACTTGTTTCTGCAGCGATTGCGTAAGAATTTTGTTTTTGAAGAGTGTGATTGAGTTAAAATACACCTCGGTAGACTTGAGCAGTTCTTATATTGAGAGTAGCTAGCTCTTGTTATTGAGACGAGATCACCTATGAAATAAAAAAGGAAAGGTTTATCACTTCTCGTAGATTATTGTTTACTTGAATATTGCTTTGTATTTTTTCCAACCAATATTTTTTAATCAAAGAAGTTTCTGTCTCGCAAAACACTACTTATTTATGATTTTTTTTCAACCAGTGTTTTTTTGAAAAACATCATTTAACCTAGATAACTCGATTTTTTCCTCTTTTTAATTGATTTCCCCCTAATTTTATAATTAAAATTATGTTTTATTGAAAATAAGACTTCATAATTTGTTTGTTTTTAAATTATCTCAATCTCATGACCCTGTAATGATATTTAACATGTTAATTCGGATTGACTTGATTTATTTTTTAATTAAATTTTTTAAAATTTTCACCACTTTACATTAGATTCAATGGGGTGAATAGTTAAAAGTCATTATATACAAGGATTCAAAAGTTTCATCTCATCACCACATGCTAGCGGATGATGAGTAACTTAATTTTAGTATAGAAGCTAGATAACAATCTAGTGGGCTCACATTTGAATCTCGAGTTCAATAGTTCTTGGTATGTGATAGTCAGGTATTTTTTTTGAATTAAAATATTTTTTACTTGAAAAATATCAAATTAATATTTATATAAATTTATAAATTTAACATGTTGATGAAAAACATAATTTTAATATATCATAATAAAAGTATTTTTAAACAACAATCTTCACCTCAATAGTCATCATGCACTAGCTGTCGAATTTTGGCTCATGAACTTGTACTTCAATACCCCTTTGCATGTCATAGTCCCTCGACAAGTCGACAAGTGACGTGCGATCGATCATGACTTTTCAATTGTACAAAGGATAATCATTTTTATATGTTAATGTCAAAAATATTATTTTTAAAATATACGATGATCACTGTGTTTTAATGTCATTACTTACCGATATTATAAAAAATATTTTTTTTATTCAAATATTTTCTATAAAACAAAGGTGATCAGAATTTGTTTGGTGATATATTTGGAAGTGATTTTCAAGATAATTTTTGTAAGAGAAAAAACATTCATCTAGTTTAAATATAGTTCTGAACGTTGTAGTATAGTCTAAGATTGATTTAAGGTTTGCACAGAAAGTTGTTCGATGTTTCTTGGATATGGCCTGGGAAGAAGATGGTGGGTTCAGTCGTTTTCTCAACCAAACAAGAAAACTTACAAATGTCGGGGGGGTTGATAAAGACATTCATCGTTCAGAGCAAATTCACTACAGGCTAGCCTAAGTTTTAATTTTCATGATCTTTTCTCGTGCTCGACAAGTGACTGAACATCTCGATAGCAAACCATAGAGTTTAGCTTTTAATTACTCTAATTACACATTGGATTGTCTTCAAACTCTTAATCTTGTGTGATTTTGCCCATATTAAACTTAAATGACAACTATAAATTTGTGCACCATTTTCATCATGCCTTGTAGTTTTAGGGTTATGCAATTCGCCTCGAAACATTGACTTTTAATTCTATTCAATTTCACCTCTCATTTCAACCAATCAAATCTTAAAAGGTTCGACGTGTTTTACAAAATAATCATAACTGTGATTTTTTTCACCTTGACCCTTGGTTTATCTGAACTTTCATTTTTTTCAATTTCGCATTTGATTTCAATAAATTAACTTTGCACAAGATAAACATGGTCTCAAAAGAATACAATTTTCTTAATTAAACCCGAATCAGACTATAGAACTTAGCTTTTGACAAGATAAACCCTGATGAAATTAATTTGACCAATTTAAATTACAATTAAGTTGTTGCACCTAGTTAAATCTTATAATCAAACACAAATTAATTCTTAAACATGATCAAAATTTTATCTAGTCCATGATTAAATCAAACTGGTCAATTAAAAAAATAATTTTGATAATAGACTTAGTTTTATGCAATTTTGTCCAATAATAATTTGTTTTGACCATGAATCTACATTATGTCTTTGCTTTTTGGCACAACTAGCACAATTGAGCTTTGAATTTTGTTTAAAAATTCTGGTTTTATTTTTCCTCCACGCGAATCCATTTTTTTTTGGATTTAAAGAATAACTCGTAAATGGGCCATGACGGTAATTATAGTGGTTGTAATAAATAATAATACGAGTATTACATTGACAATGATATTAACAACAACAATAACGATATATTTAGTTGCAACGACAATGATACCAATAATTATGTTGTTGCTGCTGATGATGATAATAACAAGAATAATGATCTTGATAATAATTAAAATAATCACAATGATGATATTGATAATGACAACGTCGAGGACAATAATAATAATAATTATTATTGTTATCATAGTTTTGATGATGTTAATGACAGTAATAATATAGAAATATCAATATTAATGTCAACAACAACAATTATGATTGTGATAACAATAGTAATAATTGTAGCACTAATAATGATAATAATAAACATGGTTATAACAATAATAACAACGAAGATGACAATAATAAAAATAAAAGATGCGGCACTAATAATGATGATGATAATAAACGTGGCTATAACAATAATGATATGAAGATGATAATGATAAAAATAAAAGACATGGTAGTACTAGTTATTGGTGAAAATAATTATAGTTATGGCAACAAAAACTACAACATTAATAATGATCGTGATAACAATACCAATATTATCCATACTATCATTTGCTACAACATTATTATTATTAACAATAGTTGTAACGATAGTGATATTATTAATAATGATAACAATAACAATGAAAATTATAAAAATAATAACTGTAATATTCGACCATTCAATGTTATATTTGACAGAAATTGAGTCTCATAAATTTTTATATATGACTTTTTTGATTTAATATTATGAATTAATGATTCAAAAAGTTTACATGGTTGAATGTTATTTTTAATTAATATTAGTTTTTTAAAATAAAAAAAGTTATATATAAAATTACTAAATAAGTTATTCTATAGCGAGTAACTCCTATATACTTTAATAAAAACTCATGGTAATAAAAAAATTAAGATAAAAGATTAAAAAAAATATTGTTTTACCTGATTTATAGCATTACAATTTTGATGTTTTTAATATTTATTTTTACAGTTTTAAAAAATGCAATTCGGTGCGTGACGGGACGCGTGCAAATGACGTAGTTGCTAGTTTCTCCACTACAAAACATGGGAATGAGAATGGAGCTTCATGACGAACAGCGAAGCTTCTCTTCTTATTGCTTCCGCTCCTTAATATTTTTCCATTTCCTTTTTTTTATTTGAATTTTCTCTCTCTAATCTATCCTCTTATTTTTTTGTTCTTTTTTTAACAGTGGTCATGTTAATATAAATAAATATAAACAATTAATATTTATCACGGGACCTATTAATTATCTACCACCCAACCAACTCAACCCACTCTTTTAATCTCCAACAAATCAAATAATTAAAATTTATCCTGCGATGACCTTCTTTTCTCTCTAAAAAACCAAAACAACACTGTTCTCGCACTCACCGAACCCTATCGAAAAATGTCAACCGAAAATGAACACCACGCGCCACTCCTCCGCCCTCTCCAAGACCCTCCGACCCCCCCAACATCCCGCCAAACCACCCTATCCGTCCTCCTGGGCCGAGCCACCGGACGCCGCGTCCCCTCCATGATGGTTAGAGAAACAGCGGCGCGTGAGCTGGGTGAGAGACGCGCCGACTGGGGGTACTCGAAGCCGGTGGTGACGTTAGACATGATTTGGAACGCAGCGTTCGTGGTGGTGTCGGTAACCATGCTGGTGGAGACGGTGAAGGAGAGGCCGGGCACACCCATAAGGATATGGATATGTGGGTACGCGTTGCAGTGTCTGGTGCATGTCGTTCTGGTGTGGCTCGAGTATAGGAGAAGGAACACGCGAGGAGAGAGAGACATAGAGAGCCAACAACAGTCGACCGAGGAAGAGAATGTTGCTGAGAGTGATGACGAGGATGGCAGGGCTTTTTTCACCTCTCCTAGATCAAGGTATACAAATATTTTTTTTGTGCGATCGTTGGTTTTTGTGCCAATTTATTTGGGATTTTTCTTAAAAAAAGAGGATGGTTTTTGTGTTATTTTTTTCCGGGGCAATGATGATGAGAGTAAAAAAATAATAATGAAATGATGTGGATGCTTTTCACTTCAGTTGTTGCTGGTTTTAGTTTTGTTTGATGATATGCAGCGCCGCTTTACAGCTGAGCTTTAGTTCCTCAGCTCACTTGTCCTTGAGAATTCATACCTCATCAAATTCTTATTCATCGGAAGAAAAGATGGGTTGTTTTCATTGCATTTCAAAAATGTTTTTTGAAAAAAATTGAATTTATTTTTATTTTTATTTTTATTTATTTACTTTATATTAAATGTTCTTAGTGTTTTTATATCACATATCAAAAATTAATTTTTGAAAACACATTAAAAAATATCATTTTATATCAATTCATCAAAACAATAAAAAACATACAATAATAATAATAATTTAAAACAAAAAAAATGAATGTTTTAAAAAGCGTGGCTATGCCGCAAAAACAAATAGCCTTACACAATATCTAAAGTGTTGAAACATTCACCAGTGAAAATTTCTTGTTGGTGAAAATGTTGAGGATTACAGTTTTACCGGATGATATGATATCAGCTGTGACACACTTAACCTGCCTTTTCACATAAACTAGTTGGAAAAAGTTATTGAAACTTGAAGGAAGGAGTTGTTTTTAGGATTTCAAAATCCAGTGTAGGATGATTTTGACCAAGCTTAAGATGGTGGAGGATGATTCTTGCTTGAAAATGGGAGTTTTTTTCTTACTCGTTTAATTACTCTCTCAAATAAACAAGTAATGATCACAAGTTTCTTGATTTTTAAGCAACCGTGGTTATCATGTTTGTGAAGAGCTTTGAATATAATGTCTAGCATAACAGTAGGGATATTTCGTCCTTTTAACTGTTGGACTCTGAATATCTATAATCTCATCCTCGTGCCCAACTCTGCTCATTTCACAAAAGCTATGAACTATGTGATTTCATTGTGTATGCAATTATGCACGTGGGAGTGAGCTCCAAAATGTGATATCCTGCTATTTTGAGTAACTTTCCTCTGACCTGCTCTTCTATGTCTCCAATGGTATCACTCATGGCATGCTGTCTTACTAACTTTACCAAAAGGTTTGATCAATTTATTGCACTTTTTTTTTTTAATTTAATGATATCTGCTCAGCGTCACTAAAAGATGTGAATCGGTGAATACGATGGTGTCATTTCTTTGGTGGATAGTTGGCTTTTATTGGGTAGTCTCTGGTGGCGATGTCCTTTTGCAGAATGCTCCACGTTTGTACTGGTAAGCAGTTTACCAATATAGTACTGAATTTCTGTTTCCACGGTGGTACGCATTACCAAACACCACAAGCTCTTTTGAAAGCTTTATGTGCCCTTGTTTGAGAAAATTGAACTGCCTTTTTTCTTCTTCCTCTTTTAAACACAACAATGCTCTATCAGCAATTTCTTTTAAGCATACCAAAACATCTTTTTTCTGAAGCAACCAACAATCCCTCATGCTCTGTGCTAGATTATTTGGCACATAAACCTTACAGATATTTGGATGTAGGGCATGTCCATACTTTTATCTCCTCTGTGCTTTCTGCATGCATTGACGATATATGCATACAAAAACCACAAGAATCTCTAATTCTGAATTTCTGCAGGCTGGCCGTGGTTTTTCTCGCATTCGATGTGTTCTTTGCGATCTTTTGTCTTGTTTTGGCATGTTTGATTGGGATCGCTCTCTGTTGCTGCTTGCCATGCATTATTGCTATTCTTTATGCTGTTGCAGGGCAGGTATGAAGATCAACGTTTACTAAATTAACAATTTGTTGACTTGTAAGCCTCATAGCTGTTGGCATTTTTCACTTGATCAAGTAGGATTTACTGCTAATGACAATATAGGAAGGTGCATCAGAAGCAGATCTCATTATGCTGCCAAAATACAAATTTCAAATGATGCGCGATGAGGAAAAGCCCGGTGTCAGGGCAGGGAAAATGGTTCCCATTGAAAGAAGTAGCGGATCCTTGGGATCTGAGCGTGTACTTTTGCCAGAGGATGCAGTAAGTCTTGTTATGAGAGTTTCCACATTTTCTTAAAGCCTCTGGATCTGCACTGCTATAAACCATGTTTAGTAGGAAATGCTGTTGTTTATATTAGTACGCCATGGAATTTTTCAACCTGCCATCCAATGCTTTGTACTTTTGTTATATATGTGCACCCATGTCTGGATATTGATGCAAAATTATCTGAAAGGAAAATTGAGCTATTTATTTGCTAGCTCGATGTTAGTGAGCAACCACCATATTAGATCATACTTAGATAAGTAGTGATGAACTTGGCCGTTGGTCTATTAAGTAGCTCAATTTATTTTCGGTGAGACAAATGACTGGCTCAGGCAAGTCTGCATTTTCATGCTAGGCTAGTCAGCTTCTTTGGCTAGGAGTCACATCAATGTATTAGGTTTGGAATTAAACAAAATATAAGATTTAAGATTTAATTTTTGCTTGTCTTCTCCTCAAATAAGAGGAGAGGTAGGAGTGGTCTTAAAAAATTATATGCTTTGACGAAGAAAAGTGGAAAGTAGAAAATTGCAACCACCAAGAAATAACTGGAAGAAGATACACATGACTTTTTTCCCAGCATAGTTCACTTCCACTATGATTTTTAAGAGATTTCACTAGTAATTTGGATTTTTGTTTTATCATTTTCTTTCTTTGATCTTTTACCCTGCAGGAATGCTGTATATGTCTCAGCCCATATGAGCATGGAGCAGAACTCCATGCACTCCCTTGCAACCATCCTTTCCATGCTACATGCATTGTTAAATGGCTTAAGATGAATGCCACATGTCCTCTCTGCAAGTTCAACATTCTCAAGGGAAATGAACAAATATGAGAGAATAGATGGCGACAAGGTATTCAGCTGGGTTGAAAAAATGGAGCAAGAACTTTCAATGGGTGCATGCTCATTCACCTTTCAATGAGCAACATTTCCTCTCCCGAGTTGTTTGAGGAGTATGGAAAAATGGAGCAAGAACTTTCGAGCCTTCTATTTATGCTTTAAATTATATGTTTGTAGTAGCCTGCTTAGTAATACGTGGCATTGTGATCGTGGCTCTTTGGTACACCTGTATCAGCCTCCTGGCATTGCATTCATTGAAGATTTGATTTTTCAGGCTTCATGGCTGTGTTCAGTGTTTCTTTTCTTTCCAAGTTACATGGAATGGGTGCATGCTTAGCTTTGCCGACACTTTTTCAGATTCTTATACTCCTTGACTGGTTCTCCTGAACTCTCTCTCTCTTTTTTATTTATCAGAATGCAAGTTCTGGAAAACCTTGTGTGTTTTTGTACGAAAGGAAAGCCTGGGACAACCCACTCATCTTAACTTTCTTCGTAGGTATGTTTCTAGTTTTTTTTTAATTGGAGTAACACCAAGTAAAACTAGTTTAATTATTCTCTTTGATTACAGAAATTGCACCAGTTAACTATATAAAGTGCGCGTTTGATACGATACTTTTGCAACTATTATGAAAAAAAATATTTTTTAAATAAGAAATAAAAGCAGTTTAAAAGGCAGGCTTAAGGGTGTGTTTGGGAGGGTGATTGGAAAATGTTTTTTTATTTTTATTTAAAATTTAATTTTTTTGGTGTTTATAAATTTGATGTGTTGATGTTAAAAATGATTTTTAAAAAATAAAATAAAAATTATTTTGATGTATTTTTAAACAAAAATCACTTTTAAAAAAAAATCTTAACAATACTTTCAGACAGTTAGTAACCGTTACTAAGGCCCTGTTTGTTTGCTAGAAAGTGGTTTCCTTTTGGAAAATGAATTCGGGAAAGTGAATTCTGGAAAATAAATTTCGATGTTTGACGAGTGTTATGGAAAATGAATCTGAAAACACTTTTCGATGTTTGTTTGTGTTATGGAAAATGAACTGAAAAATAATTTATTAATAAATTAATTTTTTTTTCAAGTTTATTAAAATAATGAGGAACAAATCTTACAAATTAAAAAGTTTAATGAGAATGAAATTGAAAATAAAATAATAATTTCATAAATTATCTCAAATAAAATAAATAAAGATCACAATAATAAATATCAAATTTAAAAATAAAAATGAAAGGTGAATAAATTAAAATAATAATAATTAACATTTCATAAATTATTTCAAATAAAATAAGTAACAATAAAAAAAATAAGGACCAAATTTGATAGATAAAAAATTTCAATAAAAAAATGATAAGAAAAAAGCAGATAGCAATTATAAAAATAAAGACCAAAATTAATATAAAAAATAAATTTTAAGAGATGGAATTGAAAAATAAATATTCAAAACAAACTATATATAACAATCAAAAGTTTGAGGATCAAATTAGATATAATCAGCAAATAATGATATGTCTAAATTTTTCACAATTTCTGGAAAATGTTTTCCGCCTAAATTTTCTAGAAAATACTTTCCTGAAAACCAAACCAAATTTTTCTTTGACTGGAAAGTATTTTTCATTGACTAATTTTATGGAATACAAACAAACACATGAAAGTTTAGAAAGTAGTTTTCGAAATTCACTTTCCAGAAACAAACACAGACTTAAGACATATAAACCATCACTCGAATAATGCACTTCACCTCCAAAACTCCCCCGAGTTTTCCTGAAGGAGAAGTGGTGTAATAATGGTGGGTTTTAATTTACAGGACCTCGCGTGAGGAAAATTGAGAGCTAAATTTTGAAACAAAGATTCCAACGGGAAATAGAGAAGAAATCCCTCTTTTAACTCTAGAATACCGTTTTTTGAGTGAGCTAGTGTTTTTTAAAAGTATTTTTATTTAAAAATATTTTTTATATATATTTTTTTAATATATATAAAAAAATCGTTTTTGACACAGGCTATGCCAAATTCGCTGTTTGTCTCCAGTGAATAAAAGATGAAAGTCCAACCAGTACAGAGCGAAACATACAGTACATGCATTGCAGGACACAACACGACGGGCAGGACAAGAGTCAAATAGGCTCATAATTTTTTATGACGGCAAAATTATGCCCTGTAAGTTTCAAAAATTAAGATGATTGGGTGTGGATTTAATAGGTTGAATAATTGAATTATTTTAATTTCTTTCATTTTTTTATTAAAATATTTGACGACTTGGTATAATTAGTATTGGTAATTGATGATAAATAAACCACGGTGGCTGATGACATCAGCACTGATAGATAATGCTTGGCAGACCAATATAACTGATACTTGCAAAAAGATTTTTTTTTGAAAGTATACATGAAGTTTAAATGATTCATACGATATACTGAAATGGAATTTTAGTGATGTGATATTTAAACTATATATATTTTTAAATAATCTATATTGAATTATTATAAAATAATGAGAATATTCACAAGAGAAAGTTGAATTCAGAGAAGCTATAAGTTTAGACATGTTTTATAGCACGTGCCTGTAGAGTTTGTTGATATCGAAGGAGAAGAGTAATTTTTGTAAATCTGAGAGGAAGAAGATGAAGAGAAAATGGAGGAAAGTGTAAAATTTCAAACTTTGAATATATTGTTACTGTTTTCGTTACACACAAAATACGAATGTCTCTTATATATAGGCATAGAGAAATACTAGTGTGTACATGCTCATATGTATACTAATATCCTATCGAGTTCAGACCTCTCCTAAAACAATACCATAGAGTCGAGTTTCTTTTCCAAGCCTCGAGGTTGCGACAGATGAAGAAGGAACAAAGGGGAACTCAAGCCCTTGGTTAGAATATCGACAAATTGCTCTTGAGAGGAGATGAATTGAACAATAAGTTGATTAGCAAGCAACCCTCTCATGCACGAAATGCACATCAACCTCAATGTGCTTGGTGCGCTGATGATTGACAGGATTAAAAGAAAGAGTTATAGCGAGATAAATTGTCACACAACATGAACTGGAGGTCGAGGGATTGAAACACCAAGGAACAAAAGTAATTGTTTAACCTAATCTAACTTAGTCGAAGCAGGAGAGAGCCTCGTATTCGCCTCTGTTGAAGACACTGAGATCACGTGTTGCTTCTTGGAAGACCACGAAACAAGGTTGGATCCTAGAAACACAAGTTGACCAGATCATGGAGCATCGATCATTGGGATCACCGACTCAATCGAGCATCATCTGTATCTTTGTAAGATCCAATGAACCCGTGTGTAATGCAGATCCTAGATGCAAGGTACCCTTAAGATACCTAAGTATCCTCTTAACTCATTGTGAAATGAGTAACCATAGGTTGTTGCATAAATTGTGATATTTGGTGGATCGAGAAGGCAACATCAGGCTCGGTGAAAGTAAGATAATGAAGAGCCCCCACAATACTTGATAAAGAGTAGGATTATCAAAAAGTACCCCATCATCCTTCAACGAAATGTTGGTAAGGAAGACAAGGTGTTGCATAAGGTTTTGCATGTCTGCATATCTGTCTTAACCAAGCAATTCTTGAATATACCGAGATTGAGACAAACATAGGCCTATAGCAATGGCAGTAACTTGAACTCCCAAGAAATAATGTAAACAACCAAGATCTTTAACATCAAACTCAGTAGTAAGAGCAACAATAACATCCCCAACAACGACATGAATCACTTCCAGTGATGATGATATCATCAACATAAACCAATAAAATGACAACATCAGCAGCAAGTGTTTTAACAAAGAGGGAAGAATCGAGTATGTGTGCTCGAAATCCCAAAGAGGGCAAGAAAGATGTAAACTTGTCATTCCAAGCACGGGTGCTTGTTTGAGCCCATAAATTGACTTGTGAAGTTTACAAACCAAGTCGGGACAGTAACATCCACAAAACCAGGAGGTTGAGCCATAAATACTTCCTCTTGTAAAATGTCATGCAAAAAGCATTCTTTATATCCAATTGCCTCAAAACCCAACCAGATCGTGCAACAAGAGCTAAAACAATACGAACCGTAGTAGGTTTAACCACGGAGTCGAACGTTTCACCATAATCAAGACCAGGTTCTTGGTCGAAACCTTGAGCTACAAGTCCGGCCTTATGCCTTGCAACCGAGCCATCATCATTCTTCTTCGGTTTAAATATCCATTTACACCCAACCAAGTTCTTGAATGAAGGCAAAGGTACCAAGGTCCATGTATTCTGTGAATGAAGAGCATCTATCTCCTCTTGCATAGCCTTGTCGCCAAGAGGGATGCTTCATGGTCGTCTTGTAACTCGAGGGCTCGATCAAAGACAAGTCGATGAGTAGAAAAATCCTGAGCAGATACAAGATAAACCTTCTTTTTAAAAATTCCACTCTTGCTGCGAGTCTGCATAGGATGCACATTCAGAGAGGGAAGAGACAGCACCTCAGAGATATCCTCAGGAACAAAAGACCCACCAGATGATGCACTATGTATGATTGTATTTCCAGAACTGGACTGAGGATCCACAGAGGGAGAAAGATCATGCAAGGGAGCAGCAGCAGTGGACCCAGGAGATGATATAGGAGAAGACACAGGAGTAGAACAAGAAGGCATCACAACAACATTCTCAGTGATTGACAATGCACACAATCAGAGGAGACTCAATGAAAGATGATGAAGATTTAGAACCCGAGACTAAGGAAGAATATGGAAAAATCGATTCATTAAACACCACATGCCGAGAAACATATGTTCGATGAGATGAGACATCATAACGAGATATAGCCTTTGTAATTTGAGGCATATCCTAAGAAGACACAAGTGACAGTCTTTGGTTGCAATTTATTGGAATTATAGGGACGCAAGAGAGGAAAACAAGCACACCCAAAAATACGTAAATGTGTGATAGGAGACACAAATTTAAAAAGAATTTCATAAGGTGAGGAATTATTCAACACTCGAAGAAGGCATTCGTTAATGAGATACACGGCAGTGTGGATGGCATAGGTCCAAAGCGAGAAGGCAATTTTGCTTGATGAAGTAAAGTAATGGCGGTTTCAATTAAATGGCGATGTTTTCTTTCAGCAAGTCCATTACTGTTATGGGGTATAGGGACAAGATTTGTGATGCACAATGCCTTTAGCAAGTGAGAAATAATTGAAAAGATTTACCAATGTATTCACCACCACCATCACTTTGTAGAGTTTGAATAAAGCATGAAAACCGAGTATGGACATAGTTATGAAAGGCAATGAACACAGAACAAACATCACTTTTATTAATCAAAGGAAAAATCCAACAATATCATGAACATTCATCAATGAATGTCACATAATATCTATAACCATCCATAAACCTACAAGGAGAAGGCCCCACACATCACTATGAACAATTTGAAATGGTATTACAGACTTTGAAGAAGCTGGAAATAAAAGGGAGCTTAGTAAATTTGCCATGAAGGCAGCTATGACACATATTAGATCGAGAATCAACAGGACATTGGACATCGACCTTATGTAACATCAAAGTAACTATTTTATTAGTAGGATGCCTTAACCTACTGTGCCAAACAGAAGAGAGAATATGCTTGACCCAAGGAGGCTTGAGGCTGCGATGAAAAAGAAGACAAACCCGAACTAGAAGTAGGAGCACATGGCAAGGGATAGAGTCCATCACTGCTGTACCCCCGAAGATTATTCTCCTCGTGGCCTTGTCCTGTACCCAAAAACACAAGGCATCAAAAATTAGTCGATAATTATTATCCAAACAAAGTCTGTGCACTCGACATAAGATTCTGCACAAGCTGGGAACAAACAAGACTGATTTGAGGGAATTTTAGCGGAAGGTGAGGAAAGCATGGAGTTTCCAACATGGAACACCAACAAACCTTCACCAGCAGCTAGCCTGCACGAGTGTCGTTGATGAGCAAAGAAACAACTAGAGACAAATTGTGAAGATCGAAGTCATATGGTGCGTGGCACCGGTGTCACCAACCACACCCGAGAGGAAGAAGTAGATGGATGCACCACAGGAGACATTGATGGCATAGATGAATGAGGTCCAGAATCAGCCAACCATACCTGGAAGGAGAGTAAGAAGGATGAACCACAGTATTCAATGCTTGCATACCACTAGATCGAGATGAAGCAGCAGGAGAAGACCCACTGAAATTAGGGCCCTTGTCATTGTAGAAACAATACCAAGTGGTATGATTTGTTCTACCACAAATGTCACAACCAGGTTTCTCATCCCTTCAAGAAGAACGCACAGTGCAAGATGACCCTCTCGATTACACAATTGACATACCACCATGTTAGAGGCCACAGGTGATGATTTGGTAGAATAATGAGGACGAGGAGCCATTTGAAGAAATCCATTATTAAATCGACCCGCCTCTGTTCTTGTTAAAAACCTAGAACCCCGAGAATCAAATGAAGGACCTCCGGATGGCTGCTGACCAAACACTCGTATTAGAAGGTTTAGAGACATGCATAGCCGAGAGATAATTATAGGCAGGAACAATTGATTCAACAATCTTCTCTTCAACAAGCAATTGAGATCGAAATTGCGTAAGAGAAATGACACTCTCATGACCTCTAATAACACATCAAACGTATTATATTCCGATGGCGGACCATTCAATGCTAAAATTATAATATCTTCATCCGCAAAATTAACCCCAACAGCAGTTAAGTAATCCCTAGCTTCCTTAATTTTGAGAAGATATTGACTCACGTAATCAGCCCTTTTTAATATTCTGGAGATCGGACTTCATTTGAAAAATGCTAGTCTTGGAGACAATTGAAAGCTGTTCAATTAATCGATTCCATAGGTCTCTAGAACTAACACTACCAATTGCACAAGACATTGCAATTGGGGAAAGTGTAGCGATTATCAATCTGCATAAGAGCTCGATCATGCAATTTTCAAATTAAAACATCATCACTATCAATCAAAGATGAAGAAAAAGAGCTATGTGTACCACATTCGTCCCAGCAGATTGAGAAGGACATGGGTGAGTGCCATCCACAAACCCAAAGATGTCGTTGCTCTCCAAGTAACAAGCACATTTGAAAATGCCAATTGAGATAATTTGTATCATCAAGCTTCACATTCACAAAAGTAGAAATCGTGGAAATAAGAGCGGTGATAGGAGATTGTAAAATCTGAAGTTGAGTTGCAGATAACCATGATCTGGATCGGTTGCTTTGATTACACACTCTGTAGAAACTCGATGGCGACTGGAATACTGAAAAAAATACTGAACACAAAGGAGAGATTTTGATTTGTTGCTTTAATAAGCTTAATTGCGAAGCTAATGGATTTGTGTTGTCTGCATGCGAGCATTTTTAGCTCGATACCATGTTGATATCGAAGGAGAAGAGTAATTTCAGTAAATCTGAGAGGAAGAAGATGAAGAGAAAATGGAGGGAAAGTGTAAAATTTCAAACTCGAATATATTGTTACTCGTTTTCGTTACACACAAAATACGAATGCCTCTTATATATAGGCATAGAGAAATACTAGTGTGTACATGCTCATATGTATACTAATATCCTGTAGAGTTGAGCCTCTCCTAAAACAATAACATAGAGTCAGGTTTCTTTTCCAAAGTGCCCGCTTGATATTTTTTTGGTCGATTTTTTTAAATAAATATATTTTTATGTATATTATATCATTTTAATATGTTAATTTTAAAAATATTTTTAAATATTATTTTAATATATTTCAGCATGATAATTCACTTTAAAATTAACTCCACCAGCCAAGCAGGCCTAAAATGAACTTGTAAAATGAGGCTCATCTCCTCTAACAAGCACATGAAATCCGGCTGGACCGGTCAGGTCTCATATGTATAGCTCTTCCCGGTTTAAAAATTAGAGCAAAAACAACCTATTTTTTTTTTATTTAATTTTTTGAAGGGAGAACAAGAGGTTTAAAAAAGAGCTTAATTTGCCCGCCACTGCTAAATCCTATCTCTCTCACAAAACCCTACTGAAGAACAGTAAGATTCCTTTTGGACTCTGCTCTCCTTCTTCCAAAGAGACACTGCTCCCAAATTCAAATTTCGTGAAAGAAAGATAACAAATTGACTTAGGATTTCAATTTCTTCACATCTCTCCCTTGAAACCCTAGATATTTTAAGGAGCGCCCCCTCCCGCTCTCGATCCTAGGGTCTCTCTCTCTCTCTCTTTCCGAGAAGACGACATGTCGTGGGAGGAAGAGGTTGTGATCCGCGATGTCACCAACGCCGGTATCGTCGTAAGCGACCGTATTGGCAGAGAGGTTGCAGCTCAGATCGATCTGGAAGAAGCTCTAGAGGCTTCTAGATACGCGAGCCATCCTTATTCTACTCATCCCCGAGAGGCACGTTTCGTTTCTGATCGTTAAATATCTTAGCCTCAGCAACGTGCTCTCTTTCTTTTTTCCCCCAGTTAATTTGCGTGGGCTAGTAAAATCTCATTGATTGAGTGGGAATAATTGAAAAATAAGTTTATAATTTATCACTTTTTAACAATAATTATAATAATTTTGCTTGCTTCCGTTGGATTCCATTGCAGTGGCCACCTTTAATTGAGGTGGCGGATACTCAGGAGTTGCCTCCCGTACTCGTTGAAAGATATAATGCAGCTGGTGGAGAAGCGACTGCTTTGTGTGGAATATTTCCCGAGGTACGGAGAGCCTGGGCATCGGTGGATAATTCTTTGTTTCTATGGCGTTTTGATAAGTGGTAAGTTCCTCTTTTTAAATCTCTATAACGTATTCCTTCATATTAGTTTTCAATTAGAGAATGAAAACTTGGATTTCCGTGGAGCTCCCGAGCTTATGTGAAAAAGTTTAAGATAACGTTTGTGCACCTGGCTTTGTGAAAACCCGTATTGCTTGTTAAAGTCGGTCATAAACGATACTGCATTGATGCTCCTATTCACTCTGTGACGTTGTTTATGCTCTCATGGCATGCTGCACTGCTACCTTCATTTTGGAAAGATTTCTATGTTGTTTATATGAATTTTGTGCACCTCTCTCTCTCTCTCTCTACTTTTCTTTTTTGAGAATGCTTTTTGCTGTTTATTCCGGACTGAGGTAAATTCATAAGAGTTGCTGATGGGTTGCTCATTACAATTGTCATTAATGGTTGAGATAACACAATAATGCGAGTAGATGGTGCTTATCTTGCTTGTGTGGGTCTTTATCAGTACACTCTCTTTCCCCATCTTTATCGCAATTTCTAATGTTAGTTACCTTATGATGATCTCCTGTAACTGATTGCTCCTGTGCTCTGTCTTATAAAAGCAATTCTCTCCATGGAAGAAAATGTCAACAAAAATACTTGATGTTGCAAAGCATAATCAGATATTACCAATCTGGTTCTGTTGTTTATAGCAGTTATAGATACTAGGGGGCATTATCTCAGAGGAAAAAAAAAAATACAATAAAAGAACTCGGTCTGTTGTTAATATCAAAGCTCATTCTTTTCGATTCATTCACCACTCTTGTTATTAGTTGTTTCCGTTCTCATTTCTCTAATGGTTGTTGTTATGTCTCTAATGTTCTCCTTTGGTATTAGGGATGGTCAGTGTCCTGAATACAGTGAGGAACAAGCCATTTGTGCTGTTGGGCTTGCCAAATCTAAGCCTGGTGTTTTTGTTGAAGCTATCCAGTATCTTTTGGTTTTATCTACACCAGTAGAGGTAGTACCTCTACATTTTTTCTATAATGTTCTGCAAATTTATTTGTTTCAAATGTACCTTTCAGGTCAAAAATCTAGTCATATCTGTTTTGATATTGAGTGATGACAATTTATTGACGTGTCTATAATACCAATAGTTTTTGGCTGTTCTTATACACTGCCTCTGTGTGTGCGGTTACTGAATTACATTCATGATTTAAAGATCCGTATTGCTAAATGAAATTCAACCATTTTTACAGTTGGTTGTCGTTTGCAATTCTATTTTTTCATCAAATTGATTTCTGATCAGGTTGGAATCTGTAAATATGAGTATAATAGAACTTTTTCATGGTGCATTTCATCTCATGGCCTGAGTTCTTTGTGTCATTTGTGTTGTGCAAGGTTGATGGTTTACATAGTAATTATTGTGAAGCTTCCACAACGTGATGTTATGATGGCTTTATGATCTCAAGAAGGAATGCAATGCTTGAGTCCTAACTTTTCCTGTGTTTATCTCCATATTGTTCTTTGCTTCTATTCTTTTGCTGGGAATTCATTGCACTGAATTTCTTTTTTACCTTTTTATTAAAGAATATTTGTTGGTGAAGATCTGCAACTTCTAACGTGAACAGATCTTGCAAACTGTTTTCATTTTTCTCTCTTATGAAAAACATGTCAAAGAACCAGTTGACTCAAAATTGATATATTATAAAGATAGAAATCTACTTGGACAGTCTGGGACATGACATTATATACTCATTCTGTGATGGTGTGACAACTGACTCTTTCCTTAGTTCTAGGACAGGCAGTGGTAGTAGGCATAACTATTTGGCTAGTTCAGGTTGATGGGTTTCACCTTGGGGGCTCTTAACAAAACAGGTTTAGGTGCTCCAAACTGAAATGAAGAGACTAATCAGCAAAGGAAAAACAACATGAGAGAAGTATAAAAGAAAAGGATTCTTGAACTGCATTTCTATACATGACGATGCACATGCCTTCTCATTAATTTTTGCAGTTAATTTATTGACAGTATTAACAGACTGTTCTTTTTCTCAGTTGGTTCTTGTAGGAGTATGCTGTTCTGGGTCAGGCGATGGTGTGGATCCATATGCTGATGTTTCCTTACAGCCTTTGCCAGAGTATACAGTGCCATCTGATGGAGTTTCCATGACCTGCATTGCATGTACTGATAGGGGTCGCATCTTCCTTTCTGGGCGCGATGGACACATTTATGAGTTGCATTACACAACTGGTTCGGGATGGAACAAGCGATGTCGTAAAGTTTGCCTGACATCAGGATTGGGTAGTGTCATTTCAAGGCATGTTTTTTATTCAGTGCTTTCCATTTATGTCATGGTGATGACTTCAACTTCTTTAAGTTTGTATGGGAATTAAGTTCAATCTAAAGTTCACCTTGTATGTTTCCAGGTGGGTTGTACCATATGTGTTCAAGTTTGGAGCTGTTGATCCTATTGTTGAAATGGTTGTTGACAATGAAAGACAGATTTTGTATGCACGAACAGAAGAGATGAAACTTCAGGTTTATGTTCTGGAATCAAATGGAGACGGTCCACTGAAGAAAGTGGCAGAAGAAAGAAATTTGTTCAGTCAAAGAGATGCAAATTACGGAGGTAGAGCATCAGCAGGACCAAGAGCCCCAAGTAGATCAGCAAAGTCATCTATAGCTTCCATCTCTCCTTTATCCACACTGGAATCCAAGTGGTTGCACCTTGTTGCTGTTTTATCAGATGGCAGGAGGATGTACATTTCTACTTCCCCATCTAGTGGCAATAATGGAGCTGTTGGAGGTTTGGGTGGATTCAGTACCAACCATCAGAAGCCAAGCTGTTTAAAAGTTGTAACAACTAGGCCTTCTCCTCCTTTAGGGGTAAGTTGTGGACTTGCCTTTGGAGCCATATCTCTTGGCAATAGAACTTCAAATGAGGACCTCACACTGAAAGTTGAAACAGCATACAACTCTGCTGGAACTCTTGTCCTCTCTGATTCATCACCACCAACCTCGTCTTCTCTTGTCATCGTGAGCAAGGATTCCAGTTCACAGGCATCTGTTTCGGGTAGCTTAGGTACAAGTTCAAGGGGTTCACGGGCTTTACGGGAAACTGTATCTTCAGTACCTGTTGAAGGACGGATGCTTTTTGTCGCAGATGTTTTACCTTTACCAGATACAGCTGCCATGTTACAATCATTATATTCAGAACTTGATTTTTTTGGATTCCAAAGCACATGCGAGCCCTGTGAAAAAGCATCTATAAAGCTTTGGGCTAGAGGTGATCTTGCAATGCAACATGTACTTCCAAGGCGAAGAGTCATCATTTTCAGTACCATGGGAATGATTGAAGTGGTTTTCAACAGGCCTGTAGACATTCTGCGAAGGTTGTTTGAGTCCAACTCGCCTAGATCAATCTTGGAGGATTTCTTTAATCGTTTTGGAGCTGGTGAGGCAGCTGCAATGTGTTTAATGCTAGCTGCAAGGATAGTGCATTCTGAAAATCTTATAAGCAATCAAGTTGCTGAGAAGGCTGCTGAAACATACGAGGATCCAAGAGTTGTTGGAATGCCACAACTTGAAGGCAGCAATGCACTGTCAAACACTAGAACAGCAACAGGAGGTTTTAGCATGGGACAGGTTGTTCAGGAGGCTGAGCCTGTGTTTTCAGGTGCTCATGAAGGGCTTTGCTTGTGCTCTTCAAGGTTGCTTTTACCTGTTTGGGAACTCCCTGTGTTTGTCACAAAAGGTGGTGTAGGTCCTGATGCTTCATTTGAAAATGGAGTGGTTGTATGTAGACTCTCAGTTGGGGCTATGCAAATCATAGAAAACAAGGTTCGTTCTTTAGAGAAGTTCCTCAAGTCCAGAAGGAACCAGAGAAGGGGGCTTTATGGCTGTGTAGCAGGTTTGGGAGACCTGACTGGTTCTATATTGTACGGAGCTGGTTCAGATTCAGGTACCGGTGACAGAAGTATGGTGAGAAACTTATTTGGAACATATCCACGAAGTGTTGAGGCGAATGGAGGCGGGGCAACTAATAAACGTCAGCGATTACCATATAGTCCTGCAGAGTTGGCTGCTATGGAGGTAGATGCTCAATGTATTTAACATATGGTTATTGTTATTTTTTGTGTTTGTTTCCAAATTATTTTTTGTGTTTGTTTCCAAATTATTTTTTGTTCATTACAGGTCAGGGCAATGGAGTGCATCAGGCAATTGCTTCTTAGATCTGGGGAAGCTCTGTTTCTGCTACAGCTCCTTTCTCAACATCATATAACACGGGTGGTTCAGGGGCTTGATGCTAGTCAACGACAGAGTCTGGTTCAATTGACATTCCATCAACTGGTTTGTTCTGAGGAGGGTGATCGTCTTGCTACAATGCTGATTGCTGTCTTAATGGAGGTAAAACAAGTTTTGCAAACCTGTAGAAAATATTTCACTTACATTCTTCTTTTGTTTGCTTTTATGATCACATGTAATATTGGTAGCCTGCATTCTGAAATTATTCTGCATTTTGTTGTTCCAGTACTATACTGGCCCTGATGGCAGGGGAACAGTAGATGATATTAGTGGGAGATTACGGGATGGTTGTCCAAGCTACTTCAAGGAGTCTGATTACAAGTTTTTCTTAGCTGTTGAATGTCTTGAAAGAGCTGCTGCAACTCCAGATCCTGCAGAGAAGGAGAATCTTGCTAGAGAAGCCTTCAATTTCTTGAGCAAAGTTCCAGAGTCCGCAGATTTAAGAACTGTTTGCAAACGGTTTGAGGATTTAAGGTGAGTCTATTGCTGAAGGCAAACCCGGGTACCAGTGTTGTATAATTTATCTATGTTCACTTAGAGTACTGTATATTAAACCTAAAGTGAAATGGGCACACAGGTTTTATGAAGCTGTGGTTCGCTTATCTCTGCAAAAGGCACAGGCTCTTGACCCTGCTGGTGATGCTTTCAATGAGCAACTTGATGCAGCTACCAGAGAATATGCACTTGCTCAGCGTGAACAATGCTATGAGATAATTACCAGTGCTTTGCGTTCTCTGAAAGGCGAGGCCTCACAAAAGGAATTTGGATCGCCAGTCAGACCTGCTTCAACTCGCCCTGCACTTGATCAGGCTTCACGGAAGAAATACATTTGCCAGATTGTTCAGCTTGCTGTCCAATCTCCTGACAGAGTATTTCATGAGTACCTATACTGGACTATGATTGATTTGGGCCTGGAAAATGAGCTGCTGGAGTATGGAGGTCCAGAGTTAGTACCTTTTTTGCAAAGTGCTGGCCGGGAACCTTTACAAAAGGTATTCTTTCATGTAACTGTTTGGGGATCTCTTAAATATGGTGCCTTTTGATTCGAATCCCTTCTGTTATTATTTTCATTCTTCATTTTTTTTATGGCTTGTGATATGTGATTCATCATTAATTGCTAATCTCTCATGTTGTGAAGATTTTCTCTCTCTCCCTCCTCATATGGATGGAAATTGGTTAAGACAAAGAAAGTGGTCCAATTTGAAGGATTTAATTATTTGAGGTGTCTGCTTCAATTTGGCTTATACTCGAGAGATCTGTGTGTTTTTACCTTCTTTTTTTCTCTGTTCTTGTATTTGATGTTCCCCTTACGGATTGGTTTTGTACAATTTATTTAAGCCCGCCCATTTGGATCTTCTTAAAGTAATAAATCATTTGCGATTGTATATGTATTTGCAACATATTTATAAATTTTTACCAGGTTTCTGCCAAATGGATTGTGGGTAATGTCATCTCCAACATTATTGTTTTTGTCTCATAGGTTCATGCTGTTTCTGCAATTGGTCATTCAGGAGCATCAACTGCTATTAAGCAAGCAAAATGTTTTGATCTGTTGGCACGGTACTATGTCTTGAAGAGACAACACATACTTGCTGCTCACGTGTTGTTAAGGTTGGCTGAAAGACGCTCAACTGATGCAGAAGATGCTCCTAGTCTTGAGCAAAGGTTGACATCTCTCTCTCTCTCTCTCCATGTCTCTCTCAATTGCTACTTTCTGCAATTCTTATATCCCAGTGTGTTTTTTGAGCTGGGATGTTCATTTTTTGGTTACGTGGTTGGATGGTGACAGTAGTGTAGTCTACCCTAAATCAACAAATCACCAAATATGGCTGCTTAATCACATAAAACTAAGGAATATTTTCTGTTGTCCTTGCTTAATAACCAAATGAGCCATCCTTCACAGATTTATTACTGCTAAAAAAATATTTCCTATTGTCCTTGCTCCTGAACTTTTATATTCTCAAATCAATCAATTCAGCTTCTGTTATGATGATGCTTAAACTTTCTAAGATGTTCTTGTTAATGCATTAGATTTACATTAGTAAAGTAGTTAAGATATTATGTGGTATTTCTGAGGGTTATATGTGGCCAAAAGTTTTTTGTTTCCTTTTTAGTTTACTAATTTCAATACAAAATTTAGCAGTTATTGGAAGTAAACAAACTGCCCATTTATTTCATTTAGCAAAATTCAAAATTTTCCTTTTCCCCTGTAACATCCGGTGTTTAATGACTTTTGTTTTTGGTCAATGTCAGGCGCCAATACCTAAGTAATGCGGTTCTGCAGGCCAAGAATGCTAGTGACAATGGTGTTGTGTCAGGTTCTACAAGGGGTGCTTTGGACACTGGATTACTAGATTTGCTTGAGGGGAAGCTTGCGGTTCTGCGGTTTCAAATAAAAATAAAAGATGAACTGGAGGCTATAGTGTCCAGGTTACAATCTTCATCTGACATGTCTGAGGCTGTCCAAAATGGATCAGCTGAAGCAGAGTATGAAAAAATTGCAAGGGAGAAGGCAAAAGAGTTATCATTGGATTTAAAGAGCATAACTCAACTATATAATGAATATGCAGTTCCTTTTGAACTTTGGGAGGTAAATCTCTTTCTTCCTAATCCGCACAGTACAAACCAACCGAATTGCTATTACATGCTAGTAAGGCTATTTCATGTGGTTTTTTAATCTTTCATGCCTTGGTCTGTTCGGTTATTAGATTTAGTTGTTTGACGTTGATAGAGAATCAGGACATTTGAGATGAATATGGATTGGTACAGTAGAGTTTTTTTGTTCTATGTGCTGATATGACTACGTCACTACTAGAATAGTTCCATCTTGGATGTTATAGGAATTAGCTTAGATGTGAACATAATGACAGGCATAGATGTTCATGGCAACTGTAGTTCTTAGAAATGAAATAAGCACACTACTTTTCTTCTGTATTGGTAATATATGCTTCTAATTTTCAAAGAACAGTTTGATGAACATGATTCATCTATTGCCTTTCATTGATCTTGCAGTCTTAATACATGCTTCTAATGTTCAATTTTTTTAATGGAAGTCCTTGCTTTCTTTTTCTTCTTTTAGATATGTCTGGAGATGCTTTACTTCGCAAATTATTCTGGTGATGCTGATAGTAGCATTTTAAGAGAAACCTGGGCTAGACTAATTGATCAAGCTCTTTCAAGGGGTGGTGTTGCAGAAGCTTGTTCAGTTCTGAAGAGGGTTGGTTCCTACATGTATCCTGGAGATGGAACTCTTCTACCTTTAGACACCCTATGTCTTCACCTTGAGAAGGCTGCACTGGTACACTAACATTTCAATAATATTTATGGGCTTTGCCATTTATATACTTTACTTTGTACTAAAAACTTTGAAGTTATTTTGTAAACTGCTCATCGCTTGCATTAATATCAAGTGCTTTTTTCTTTTCTTATTTATTTACTGGATCCCAAAAAAAAGTCATTTCCTTGGTGTGTGTGTGTGTGTTTTTGGTTTTGTTTTTATTGACAATTGTTTCATTATGCAGGAGAGACTGGAATCAGGAGTGGAAACTGTTGGAGATGAAGACATAGCAAGAGCTCTTCTTGCTGCTTGCAAGGGTGCAATTGAACCTGTGTTGAACACTTATGATCAGTTGTTATCAAATGGAGCTATCTTGCCACCTCCCAACCTTAGGCTGCGCTTTATGCGATCAGTGCTCGTGGTACTTCGTGAATGGGCGATGTCTGTTTTTGCACAGAGGATGGGTACAAGTACAGCTGGTGCTTCTTTAATATTAGGTGGATCGTTCTCAGTGGAACAAACTGCAGTCATCAACCAAGGGATTCGTGATAAGATCACAAGTGCAGCTAACAGGTCAGCTTGTCCTTTCAACTACTTGTTGCCTTTATGCTAGATGCATTAAACTATACTGTTTCTTTGCCTGAGAGAAAAGGATTAAGTTTACCATCTGATGCTTCCTGTTTTGAAAAGGAAAATAATAGCTTCATTTCTTTTCGTTCCAAAGTTAGAATTTCCCTGAAAACTTAATGCATTCAAAAGGGCTATAAAAATAAGGGGATTCACCAGGGTCAGAAAAAGATGTGCTTTCATGAATTATCCAGCTCTCATGGCACACTGCATACAAGTGATATTGTTGGGATTGACATTAATGTATTGATAATGTTTTGAGACTCAGGAGGGGCTTCCCATTATCTCTTAGTATTGTTATCTTTGGATATGGTTACTTCGTTCCTCAAACAACCAGGTCTAATCCACTGATATAAGATGTGGTTATTTGATTAACCAACCTGACAGCCTCTAAGAATTACCTAGCACCTCAAAATCTCTATACACTCATTGATCTTTTAGTGACTTATTTAAATTTCCCGGGGCATTAGAGGAGTTTTTTTTGTGTGCATGTGGTAGGAATATAAGAGATAACATAAGTTGGCTGTACTCCGATGAGCTATTGTGATGTTCCTGAACTTAACATGGAACTAAGTGATTGTTTGATCTTTTAAGCACTTTTACCGTGTCAAAAAATTATTTCAACCCAAAAGCTTAAACTATTGGCTTTTATATTACTTCCCTTGTACTCGTGAACCAATCTTATGATGCGGTGTTCCCTTGTTATCTTTTATCCCCTTTATTTTTTGTTCTTTGATTGAAATTGGAAGGACCAGGTCATCTGCTGAAGTCGTGTTAGAATAATAGTGTAATTTTATATGGGTTTGTCCTATCATTCTGAGCATTCTGTTCTTGTGGAACCTGGGACGAGCAGGTACATGACAGAGGTGAGGAGGTTGCCCCTTCCCCAGGGCAGGACCGAAGCTGTCTACCAAGGATTTCGAGAACTTGAAGAGTCCCTGATAAGTCCTTTTTCTTTTGACAGATTTTGATTCTTTATAGCTCCATATTCGGTGTTGTATGGAAAGGTCTATTGTTCTCAAGTTAGTTGCAAATTAAAATTTAGTAGGTGAAGTAGATGAAAGTCTCCGATCAATGCTATGCTTTGACCCCCTTTTTTTATTGTTTAAATGTACCATTGAGTCTCAGTTCACATAAAAGGAAAGATGGAATTTGAAGGCTGATTATGCCTGGAAGCATATTAAGAGTGTGTTTCTATGAAATAGGAATAATCTATCTGTAACTGCTAACTGTCAACAACTGTTACAATTCAGTCACGTGTAGATCGTTGAGAAAAAGAAGAAGATCAAGATTTATCCATGCAAAACTAAACTACTAATTCCTAGCCAGGACCTTAACAGATGGATGACCTGGTAGTTTTGTATGCTCTCATCTGATAGAGGCTCACTAGAAAGAATTGCCGACCTCTGGTATACCCTACCCTAGACACGAGAAAGCCCGCCGTTCCCGTTCACATAGTTAAAGCGTGAGAGTACTTTGCTGTGCCATGGGGATTGATGGATGCTCATCTATGTATCCTGAAGCTGCTTTGGTCCATGCTAGTCCTTGCCAGGAGGAGCCAGAAGAAATGATGATTTGTTAGAATCTGGGTCGGTACGAGAAAACCGTAATGCTAGATGCAGCTTGACTTGACAAGCAGGTCAGAATTCAGAGCTCGTCTGATGTTTGACATTAAAATTTATTTGTGTTTTTAGATTATTTTTATGTGTTAATATTAAAAAATAAAAAAATATGTTTTTTTACGGAAAAATATATTTTAATAACAATATTAAGCTAAACAATCTAAAAGTGGCGGTGCATTGCAATGGGGATGGGGGTGGTTAAGTTTTCCCTACTGAGAAAAAGGCATTGGAGAACCAAAATTAAGTTGTGGCCGCTGCTCCCTTGTCCAATGATGTGGAGCAGCGACCCAAGAATTGTGTAGCAGTTTGCACCCTGTCAAAGAGCACCTGCAAGCTTGTATGAAGTATTTCGTTTTGGTTTCTTCTAGGAATGGGTTTTTTTTATTTATTGCTCGGCAAAACTATCTAATCAGTACCGTTATTGTTTTAATTCTTCAATTGAATTCTTCTTCAACAACAGTAGCAACTTGATATTGACATTACCCTATAAAAAGGAAAACTAATTCGCCTGCCACGGGAAGATCGTGATGTTAATACGATTCTGGTAAATTCTTAAGTTATTTTTTAACTTTTTAACTCATGACAAATCCATTATTTTATTTGTTTAGAACTTTGATGAAACTGAATCCAAATTTTGATTAAATTAATTATTTTTTTTATGTTTCTACTTATGCATGACATCTTCAAGAGCTTGCTCCCCAGTCTTATACCACCTCTTTGTTAAAAAAAAAAGTGTTTTTATTTATTTATTTATTTATAAAAGCATGATTTCCGATTATTGTAAGTTATCTATATAAGAAAATGAATTAAGATTTAATGTCAGAAACCGATTTTCACAAGTCATACCAAATGAATCCTTGCTTACAGGTTTGAATTTTAAAAAAGCAGGAACACACACACACACTAGTTTGAATGTAAGCAAAAGGTATTTAATCTTGATGTATAAAGAGTGGATAAGGATACCTTTATCGCTAAATATAAAAAAAACTGAAAAATATCAGCCTTTGAAAAAGAGTATTTTCCCGTGGAATGACTATAATTATTTTTTAAAGTATTTTTTATTTAGAAATATATTATTTTAAAAAATTATCTTTAATATGAAATGAAATTATTTCTAAAATAAAAAATAAAATTTGATTTTTTCAAAAAGATAGAAAGCCAGTGGCTCAAGGCATCTCAAGAAAAAGTGGAAGAAAAGTTTGACCTTTAGAGAGAGAAATAAAAACCCATAGAGACATTAGAATTAAAAAGCCTATCTATGATGACTATTTGACTACCCTGGCACCGTCCATATCCTTTCCATCCAATCCGGCACCAGGGAAACCTAGACCCTTTTTTTTATTTTTTTTTTATTATTGCTGCTTTCTTGTGAGGACCCCTCCATTTGTCGTTTGAGTCCTTCCATTAACTATTCTAAGAATATTATGATGCAAAACTTAACCAGGGTCGTTGCCTGAAATTCTGTACTTGGATATAAAGTTTCTTTCGACAAGAGAAAGGGCAGCACAAATCAACAGTATTGCTATTTTTATTTACTCTTTTTCGAGCAAGGAGACAAATTATATATAAGAAAGAAAAAAAAAGAAAAAGGTATGTTAAGTGTGTGTTCATCAACCTAGTGACAGACAGATACACAATCGCTGAGCTGTAGATGAAGTCGGTGATGATGATCGTAAATTGTTCAACGACATCATGACATTTCAATCTGAATATATCCGTGAAAAATATCAATAGAAATAGACTAATCGATCACTTAAGCACAAGATTAACGACGGGGGCTTCAAGAATATTTCGAAAGATCATTCAGAAACACAGCTGGGAAAGGAAATGTGTATCTCGTATATACCGCGTATAAATATTAGAAATACACCATATTATATTAATTTATTTGTGAAAACTACTCTAAATAGACTTGCAGGGCTTGATAAACAGGACTTGGAATTGGAAAGAGATAAATTCAAGCGCACACATGCTCATGAAAATATGCATCCCAGCTCCCTTCACCATCTAGCCGAACTTGTTGCGTAAAAACAGAAGCAGCTAGCAACTCCTCCTCCTCCTCCTCCTCCTCCTCCTCTGCAAAAGCAATCTCAGCAACCTAGCTCGAGACCTCGTCAGTCAATCAATCGTATTCACGTACAGGTATATATTTAGTGTCTTGCATGAAATTTATATGTATAAATATATATATTTTAATCTATTGGATGGCTGATCGTTTAGTCTTGATCAGTTACACGAAAGAAATAACACAGTGTCCTTTAATTTCTTGATCGGCCTTTCTATCGTCTTGAAAGAATAATCTAGCTGATGTTCGATCGTTTTTCTCTGTCCTTTTTTTTTATATCCATGTGCGTGTGTTCTTGAGAGATATATCATTCTGTCATCGTGTCTTTCATCGGTTAGTATTCTTGCAAGCGATTTGTTGTTTATATGCACTCTTCCCTTTTCCGATAAGCAGTGTTTTTAGGCTTCGTAACGTGCAAAGAAATCACTGACATGAAGATTGTTGACATGAACTGGTTAACTAGTTTACAAAAAAAAATAAAAATCCAAAACCCCTCCAGAAAAATGATATATTTGCAGACAAAAATTCTTGAGATTTCATATTTCTGTTATGTATAGGCAGACAAGCAATTAAAGAATTAATCGTCGGTTCTTAATTACACACCAAGCACGTTATTTTCCTTTTAAAATAGATCCCTGTATAAAAAACAAAAATGTAATGCTGTCTGGGTACGTAATGAAATGACCTCGTACTTCGTTTTAAATTAGAATAGAGAAAATAGATTTATTATGTAGTTTTTTTTGTTTTTTTAAAGAAAAAAAAAACACCTTTGATTTTAATTTCAAAATAATTTTATAAATTCAATATCAGTTAATTATTTTTCTCACGGTCAATATCAAGTTGGAAAAAAAATAAAACACTGTAAAAATGATATGAAACTTGGATAAAACATTTATGTGTGCACGTGATCTGTAAATATTTTTGTTTAGATATACATAACTATAGCAATTATGGCAACACATAGAGAAAGTTATAATAAAATAATTAATTACATGCGAATAATAAGATAGCTAAAATTATATAATTCCTGCATTATGAAGTACGTACAAAATTAATAACATAATAGCATGTAATGATTTACCTTTTTTTTTAATCATGTGATCGTTTACTATTTCCATTAATTATGCGTTTGATCAATATTTTTTTTTCTTTTTTTTATAGAGAAGTGGATAATTAATTAAGAAGTTGAATGACACCAGACCTTCGATTAACAATCGGTTAGCTTTGTCTATCTCTTTAATTTATTTTATCTACGCTGTGATCTCGAATATTTTTTTACTACTCTCAGTTGTTGTTTGTCATTACTATGTTTATGAAAAAAAAAATAAAAAAAAATATTTTTATTTTTTATTTTAAATTAAAAAGTAGTGTTTTTAGATCATTTTAATGTGCTGATGTCAAAAATAATTTTTAAAAATAAAAAAATCTTGTTTTGATGTGTTTCTAAATGAAAAGTACTTTAAAAAATAATTGTAACTGCGCTTCTAAACAGACACTTAATGGACGAAGGGTAAAACACACCCACCCACAACTAATTTTTTTTTAAAGTTATTTTTTACTGTTTTTTATTGTTTTGATATTCTGATATAAAAAATATTTTTTTTGATGTATTTTAAAAAACAATACTTTGATAAGGAATTATCATCACACAAAACAACCCTGATAGCGGACTAAAAGCAAATGATTTAGGCAGTGTTTGGTTACTTATTGATGCATAAAGGATGAAATTAATAGAGACAGATGTGTGTTTGGTTGAAAAGAAAAAAATAAGGATATGAAAACAAATATGCGCCTGTTTAGGAGTGTGATTGCTGTTGTTTTTTAAAGTGATTTTCGTTTGAAAATATATCAAAATAATATTTTTTTATTTTTAAAATTTTTTCTTTTACATCAGCATATCAAAATTATTTTAAAACACCAAAAAAATTAATTTAAAATAAAAAATAAAATAAAAATCATTTTTTTTTCAAAAACACTTTCAAAAAGCTCTCCTAAACACCCCATGTCTCTCCTGTAATTCTATATAGAATTTACATGCTTCTAAAACAAAAGACACGTACGAGACTTGTATCTAATGACGATGTTTACTATTTTTTACTCTTAAAATATTCTTGTAGAAATCTCAATTTTAAATTTGTTCATCTAAAGCGTATATTAATTAACATGATTTTTATTATAGTTTTAAAATTAACCTTGTATGTCAATCCGAGAAGAAGCCTGAGTCATATGTCAGTTAATTCGGGTTAGGACAATAAAAATAAAAATAATTATTAGTATAATTTAAAAAACTATCTCGAAAATCAATTAGGACAAAATCTACACCGCAAATCAAGATGAACATGAGTTGACCAGAGTCAATACACGAATAAAACAAAAAAATATTATAGTCTTAAAATTTAACTCAGTTTTTTTACCACGGTTTTGTCAGGAGTTGACATGAGTTTTTGATCCGGTCAAGTCCAGGTAATCTTTCTCTTCCCTCCACTATTACCAGTTCAGAGTCAGACAGCATATAAACTTATTCATCATCGTTTTATAATTGGAGTTATTATAATATTATTAATTTTAATTAAAATAAAATGATAAAATATTGAATTGTTTATTTCTAGACACGCCAGCTTGATAATAATACATATCAATAATAAATAAATAAATATTTTTTATATTTGACTATATCTTGTTTACATGATATAAAAACATCACCGAATATAATTTCTATCTCATCTTTTCTTGTCGACAACTTTTTCCTTCCTTTTCTTTACCGAGAGAATAAGCAGACGCTGTCTCGTAAGCAAAAAGGGCAGATTTTCAACGTTGCATGCTTTCCCATGTCTTTCAACTCTCGAAACTGAAGGTCTACTCTACACGCCACCGTTGCATTCCTAATGTTTTTGGAAAAAAAATTGTTTTTTATTTTTAAATTTAAATTAATGAAATATCGTATTTTAAAATGATGTATTAATATCAAAAATAATTTTTTTAAAATTAAAAAAATATATAATTTTAATATATTTTTGAATGAAAAATATTTAAAAAACAACCACAACCACATTTAAAAAACAAAAATCCACAGGAGGATTTTCACGTGGAATTTCATTAAACTAAAAACATAATTTATTTGTCACCCTGTAAATGCACTGTTTTTTTTCTGCGAGGTTGGCACGTTAGTAGCTAGCCAGTCTTCCAATTGATGTGTTATTGTCCAGCTAATCATTTTTTTTTTATAAAACTAATAACAAATTTATCAAATCACTGTTCTAGACCATGTTTGTAAATGTTTTTTTAAATAAAATTTTTATTTTTAATTTTAATTTAAATGAATTTTTTCCAGTGTTTTAAAATTGTTTTTATGTGTACAATTTCTAAATCATAAAAAAATATGATTTTAATATATTTTTAAATAAAAAACAATTCAAAAGCTACAATCTCACTAGAAAACAAAACCTTCTAAAATTTGAGTTTTATTAATTACATCATCCGCAGAAGTCAGCGTTCAATATTACTCCATGTATTTAATGAGCACAAACTCAGAAAAGAAAGAAGAAAGGGGTATGAACTATGAAGGAACTAAACAAGCAAAATTAAGTAATTATCCAAAAAAAAAGAGGGCAATTGGCAATTTCAATAAATAAGTACCCCCTCTACGTAGCCCACCCGCAAGTTCCAGCTAGCTAGCTAGCCTGCCTGCCCGCCCTTCTGTCAAGCCATAACATCTCCGTGACCCTGCTGAGCTCTGCTGATCAAGCGCTCCAAAAAAGAAAACAAAAACCAAATTATTAATTAGCAATTAACAAGAAGGGAGGAAAAAGAAGCCGAAAATATGTTATATTATCAGAACTAAATACGAATAAAAGCAAATAACAAAATCGCGAGGGAAGAAAAAGAAAAGAAAATTGGTCTTCTCAGATCTGGAATTTCCCTTCTTTTGATCTCAAAAACTAATAAATGTTCAGATTTGAACAGCAAAAGATGAGGAAAAGGATTTCATTTTCATTTCCCTCTTGATTTCCTTTTTTTTATCAGGGAATTGCAACCTCTCCATTTCTTCTCTTCTCTTTCTGTTTTTCCTGTTTTGTACGGAGATGGCCGACGCCGTGATTCCTCCCGCCGTACTTCGTAATCTCTCCGATAAGCTCTACGAGAAGCGAAAGAATGCGGCTCTCGAGGTCTCTCTCGCTCTCTCTTTCCAATTCGTGTTTTTCGAATACGATTTTGTATTTCTAGGGTTTTGATTTTCTATTTACGCAGGTCGAGGGAATTGTGAAGTCGCTGGCGGCCGCCGGGGATCACGAGAAGATATCGTCGGTCATCAATTTGTTGACCAACGAATTCACCTACTCGCCCCAAGCCAACCACCGCAAGGTTTTTTTTTCCCTTGAAAAACAAGGATGTGAAGTATTTTTCAATTTCATTTTTTTGATTTAATGGCGACATATTTTTTGCATTTTTATTTGTCTCTATGCAGGGAGGATTGATAGGACTAGCAGCTGCAACAGTAGGGTTAACTACAGAAGCATCCCAACATCTCGAGGTCAGTAATCTGAAACTCCTCCATGTTACTTGTTTGTACCTTTTCTGTGACTGGGCTCTAGTTTCGGTTCAATTTTGTTGATAGACAGGCAGCAAGTTTTGAACTTTTTTCAGCATAATTGTGTAGAAACATTCCTAGTTTTGAGCTTTGTATAAACTGTGGTTGGAATTTTAAGTTCATGCTTCGAACTGAGCATAGTCACTTTCATTGGGATTATGCGTCATTTAGTTAGGGTTAATATTTGATTTACTGAACATGGTTGATGGAACTATGTTCGGTATTGTATGGCATTTGGCTTTTGTGCGAAGTTATTATTGTCGTCTTATTTTTTCTTTTTGCAAGCTCCTGTATTATGTTTTTACTTCATTCTGGAATCTTCAAATAAAGAATGTACTGTATGGAAGTCATCTGGTTGAAATGGATATGTGATAGCAGATTTCATTTGAGACGAAAAACTCATGTAAAGTATGGTTAATTGCACAGAGGAAAGATAAAGGGAAAACTGTCCTATGGGAAAAGGATGATAGATGCTCCTGAATAAATAGATAGCATTAACACAAAGAAACTTCGATAAATGTTACTGGATTACGAAGAAAAGTATAAACCACTGTGTTTGAATAGTGGATATAAAGTAACACAACATAACAGTTACGTGAAAGTTAATTTTCACAAATAGAGTGTATTAGACTTTCTTAAAGGTCTCGTATGCAGAAGCAAGAAAAACAAGCTCCACCTTTTGTTTAGCATTCCTAGAAGGAACATTAATGGTTTATGATGTTGCCGTGGCTAAGGGACCATTTGCTACTGCAAGTCCTTTATAGATGCTTTGAGCAATGACACTGGATCTGCAGATTAAATGCAATCTTATATGAAAGTGCAGTATTACCTGGCAAATGCTTTCATCAACAGTTGTCGTGGGTTGTTTATACTTGGAAGGGTTGTTCACTAAGATAAATATGTAGTTGTCTAAAAAGGAGCCTATAGAAGTGCTTATGGTATTTTGTTCCCTAACTTGATTTTATTATTGGTATTATTGCAAGTAGATATTTCTGTGTTTCTGAATCAAAGACCTATTTCAACCTTACTCTAGCCTCTTAGTGCTAAAGCCTAGACAAAAAAAAAGTCTCTCATGAAAATCAATTAAAGACTCACTGCCTCCCCCCCAGATTTTATTGGACCTGGAAACACATTTGACACTCAAATGTCCTTGCTTTCCTTTGAATAATGATACCATACTAGTGAATCTGTTTGATGGCTATGATTTGCTGCAGGATAGAGTCTGGTAAGGTTATCTCACCATATATCTGTACCATCTGCAATGTAGTTGGGACATGTAACACAATCCCATTGCATGCTGTCTAGGCAGTTTCTATATGTAAAACAAACTGTATATGTTTTTGTGTCAACTTGGGTGATCCAAGTGTGATAAAGAGCGGGAAAGATTGAAAGATACTGGGAAGTGCCATTCTGCTGTTTATAGAACACTGATTGGGATTCTATTTTCTTGATGGTCTTCTCTACCGTGGCAAATATTATGAGGCAGTACAGTGCATTAGTCATTTCCAGAAAGAGAAAAAAAAATACTTTGCAGTATTGTTTAAGAATCAATGTTTTGTGAATTAGAGTGATGGAGGGTGTATCAGTCTGCTATATTTTGCTATGATTTTATTCAGCAGCCGAAGAACTTCATGTGTCCTTTTTTCCTCTTTCATTTCTTAGTCTTTTTTCTCTCCCTTTTCATTTGTATAATATTTATATTTCACTATTGCTTTGGATGCATCTTGCCAGCAAATTGTGCGACCCGTGCTTTATTCTTTCGCTGACCAAGATAGCAGAGTTCGTTATTATGCTTGTGAAGCTCTGTATAACATCGCTAAGGTGATAATGGAAATGTTTGATAGCCTTATTTAAATTTTATCCTTTTTCTTTTTTATGTTTGGTGCTTAACATACTGTTTTATACTGACATGCAGGTGGTTAGAGGAGATTTTATTATTTTCTTTAATGAAATTTTTGATGCCTTGTGTAAACTTTCGGCAGACTCAGATGCCAATGTACAAAGCGCTGCTCATCTTTTGGATAGGCTTGTAAAGGTAATAATAATTGGTCTAAACCTCAAAGTATTTATTTGATATGTCGGTAAGGTTGAGATCCTCTTAACTTCTCAAATCTCATATTATTTTACTATAATGAAACAGGACATTGTTACTGAAAGCGATCAATTCAGGTGTGTACAATGGATATGCACTTCAAGAATTAGTTGAAGTCTTTATAAACTATTCTGATAGTTTAAAAGTCCTATGTTTTTATGTTTTTTTTTTTAGCATTGAAGCATTTATACCGTTGTTGAGAGACCGTATGAATGTCCTAAATCCCTATGTCCGACAATTTTTGGTGGGATGGATTACTGTATTGGACAGCGTTCCAGATATAGATATGCTGGGTTTTCTTCCTGATTTTCTAGATGGTAATCCATGTCCTTTGTTTAAAATCTGACATGCTTCTTTGTTATGTACTTTATATTGCTTATTAGTTGATACCTCATCAACTGCTAATAAATCTCAGGTTTGTTCAATATGTTGAGTGATTCTAGCCATGAAATACGACAACAAGCTGATTCTGCTCTTTCAGAGTTTCTTCAAGAAATTAAGAACTCCCCAGTAAGATTTCTGCTTAATTGTAATCTCATCTACTGTAGTTTTTAATTCCAGGTCACTTGCCTTTGAAAAACATTATTCCAGCAATAAATACAAATGCATTCACATGGATTTCTTTATTTTCTTTGTTTGATAGTCAAACTTCTGGCATCAAGTGTCTTGTTATAAAAACAAATCTTTTGTTCATTTTTGTAATTTTCTGACTCGAACAGTGCTACTGTTGAAGTCTGTAGATTATGGTCGTATGGCTGAAATACTGGTTCAGAGAGCAGCCTCTCCAGATGAATTCACTCGGTTAACAGCTATTACTTGGGTAAGTAAATTCACATTTTGAATATATATGCACATGCGCGTGAATTTATATTTATACAGTGTACCCTGTAATTTGTCTCCTTTTACAATATCATCTCTGGTGTATCTTCTATGATGCATGTATTTATCGATGTCGCATGTGTGTGTGTATTTATATTTCTACAACGTACCCTATAATTTGTCTCCATTTACAATATCTTCTCCGGTGTATCTTCTATGATGCATGTATTTGTCGATGTCGCAAGTGTGTAAATTTATATTTCTACAGCGTATCCTGTGATTTGTCTTCTTTTACAATATCTTCTATCATGCATGTGTTTATTGATGTTGCAAGTTGTTTTGAGTTTTTGACAAATTATTGTTTCATTGGAATTATAATATCTTTCTAACAAAATAACTATGCAGATTAATGAGTTTGTAAAACTTGGTGGAGACCAACTTGTTCCTTATTATGCTGATATTCTGGGAGCCATTCTGCCATGCATCTCTGACAAAGAAGAGAAAATTAGAGTGGTAAGCTGGTTTAAACTCTCTGAAAGATGAAAAATCTATGATTAGCTAATAATGCTGAGACTTATTTTTTGGTTTCAAGGTTGCTCGTGAAACCAATGAAGAGTTACGTTCATACAAGGCTGATCCCGCTGAAGGATTTGATGTTGGAGCAATTCTATCCATTGCAAGGAGGTATAACCCTGTAACCTGCCAACCAAAAAATCAGTTTAAAAAATGCTAGCAATTTGCTGTTTAGCAGTGTATCTTGTGAGAACCTACAATTAAAGTGCTGACAACCCTCACAAACTTAGTGATGGTGGTGTATTTGAAATGAAGACTATTATACACAACTAATTCCTCTCAGTGTTTTGCTGTGCATGCAAACAATGCAATCCACAATACAGTTATGATTTTGCCCATGAAAAACAAAGGATTGAGCATATATTCAGGGGAAAGATAGTATTTTCATACTTTATTCAGTGTAATTACATCCGTGCTCTTGGAAAAAAAACATGATAGCTAATGTCTGATTGGTGTTTTCAAATTTTCAGATATTTTGTGCAGTATTATTATTGAATAGCATGTGGGTTCAACTTTTTTTTCTTGCCTACTATCAAGGGGTATTTTTGTTTTTTATGACAGTTTTTTTTTTGGCAATTATCGTGTGGGGTCAAAGGTATTTTGGTCTTTTTATAAATAAAAAAGGGTGATGCTTGCAATAAGTGGGAGGCACCCGCATTCTTTGGGCGGCTCGTTTAGCGCCTCCTGGTAGCTCTTGGTCCCCTTTCAGGGTGGTGTCCGGAGCATTGTGTCACCCTCTACACGGTGGACTGACATGTGTCAGCCGCTAATGCACGAACTCCGGTGACAATTTTCTCCCCTTGTTTTTATCTCCTCCACCTAAAAAGGTGTTGACTCTGCAAAATTGCAAAGTGATCATTGTATCAAATTTGATTTATTTGTTTTTCAATTTTATAACTTGACACTTGATTTTTCATGTTTGTTTTTATCCAATTTGATCCTTATTTATTTTGCTTTTAATCTTTTTTTCTAAATGGGTTTTATTTTTTGATTTCCTCTTTAATCATTTTTTTATTTTTATTTTTATTGAATTTGATCCTCATTCTTATAATTGCAACTCCTTTTATTTTGAGCCCTCTTCTTGATTAATTTTTTTTTGGCAATTTCATCCCACTTTAATTTCATTAAATTTCCATATAATGTTTTGTGCTTATTTTTTAACATGCTTTTAAAACCTGACACGACCTTGTCCTGTCCCGAGTCATGGGTTAAGTCAAATGACCGGGATTACCAGGGTCAATTGGATTTTTATTGTGCAAGAAGTAAAAATAACATTATTTGATTAAAAACAATGACAAAAAAAATCAACAAGTCTCGACATGATTTCCCCTGAGGTTGATTTTTTTATCCAGGTAAAAAGTAAAAATAACATTATTTTGATATAAAAAATAATGGAGAAAAAACTTAATGAGCTTTCACTTGATGTTTCCCCAGCTAACCATGTCATTGATCAACCCTAGATTTTGACCATGTCAAGCCAGGTCATTTCACCTTCTATTTTTTAGGGACTCGACCCGGCTTAAGCATCAAGTTACAAGGTTCACGGGTCAACCCACTTAGTTAAGTTGGGTTTTGCAATAGATTTTTTTTTGAGTTTATAGAGATTCTTGCGCTGTTATTTTTTTTGAATTTGTTTTGTATGAGATAATCTAGGTCACGAGTTTGGAGAATTATTTTGAGTTAGCACCATCATTTTCTTAAAACTTTTTTTTTCAATTATTTTATTTTAGTTTGATTCTTCAACATTTGATTAATTCTAAATCATTCTTTTATTATTTTTTTGTCAATCATCTATTTATTCAAGTCATTCCTTTTTTTATTTATTTGTTTTATCAAATACAGTCAATCTAATGATTCAAATCTCAGTTTGTTTTTTACTTTTATAAATAAACTTAGTGACATATTTGTGGCGGCTATTAATTCTTTTGACTGTTCAGGCAATTATCGAGCGAGTGGGAGGCTACTCGAATCGAAGCATTGCACTGGATATCAACCCTTTTAAACAGACACCGTGTCGAGGTAATCGGACTTTATTGACAAGTCATCAGCATCTGATGCAAATATTGTATATTTAGTTTCTTGTCTGTTTGTAATGCTCCCATAACTGTGAATTAGTTCCAAGTCTTAAAATCACCGTCTCCAAGAGTGTCAACCCATTTACAGTCAAACTTCTGGCTTCATGTTGCTAACACAGACAAGAACTTTTGTTATGATTATGTGGAATGGAAGGAAGGTTCTTTGGGCTTTAAATCCTCTAGACCAGATATGACTAAAGGTTTTTTTTAATGTGAAACAGGTCTTGTCTTCTCTTAGTGACATATTTGATACCCTTCTCAAAGCACTGTCAGATCCAACTGATGAGGTAATCATGTGCATTTGGTTTCACATTTCTCTTTAAGTTTCATCCTTTTTATTTTTTTACTCAAAGTGCAGTCATTTTATAGATTGATAAATTTTATAATTGTAATTATTCCTTTCAAAAAAATTTATGCCAGAATTAGTAGATCATAATGTATTTTTCTGGATTGATTGGCCTCTGTACACTTGTGTTTAATATCCACTCAACTTTCATTTTTTTTTTGCAAACAAAACAAACCTTATTCATTATATGGTTAATTGAAAGCTCAATACTATCTCTTTCAGTAGTTTTGCTTCATACATGTTGGATTGCTCTGGTCGACTAAATGGATCTATTATATTTAAAACTATCCATAATAGTATTCGACTTTCCTTTTTGATCTATGTCCACCCTCTATTCATAGAACACGGGGAACTAAAAAAGCACATAAAGATGGAAGCAGTAGGAAATGTATGAAAATAACCACACCTTCCTGCATTCATTTGGGCCCATTTCTCCTCAATCTCCGGGTCCACTGAAAGCAGTCCCGGTCTTGTGTAAAGAAAGAATCCCAATCTGATTTCTATCCTGCATCACACAGCATGTGCCAATCAGTTTTTTCAGGAACATGAGAATGGTATGGCCAGCTAACCAATGGACATTGCAAAGATTGGGACCTGAAGTTTCTTGCTAGGTGCTCATGTGTTTTGTCTGGGTGGAAGCTGGTGGAAGGGTTTTCACATCACAGTTGTCGGTGGCTGTCTTCTTCAATTTGCTTTGCTGTTTTGTTCATAAATTTACCGTCACAGGGTTTTGGAAAAAGTTGCAAAAGCCGAAACAACTTTACTTTAGTTTAAACAAATCACCCTGCAGAAATTCTTAAAGACCTTATCTTGGAGATCTCTTTCTGAGTGCCATTTATTTTGTTGTGTTTTGCACTGTTTCAAAGTCACGGAAAAGAATGACATCAGGCCTGACCATGAAGGAGGCTGTTTCTTCCTTAGGAGTATAAACTCAATGGCTGGAACTTATCTCAGTTATTTAGAATCTCATTTCCATCTTCTTTCTTTTCTCTGGACTTCTCTTTTCCTTGTAATGTTCCCTGTGGATACTCCTTTTCATTTGCCAACCAGAAAAACAAATACTTTGGATCTCAATCTTGCTATGGTCTATCTATTAATTTCATTGCTTTCGTATACATACAGATCAAAGAAATATCCTTCACTCTTTTTTATATTTTTATGTATGTATATAATTATTTTGTTGCAATTCTGATTTTGTCCCTAGGTGGTGCTCCTTGTTCTTGAGGTCCATGCATGCATAGCGAAAGATCTGCAACACTTCCGCCAACTTGTTGTTTTCTTGGTGCATAATTTCCGCATTGATCATTCTCTTCTAGAGAAGTGAGCCTGTTGCTCTCATCTTGCCTTTTTTTTGTGTTTGTAGTTTAGTCGGTCTGCCGGTCGCAGTTTAAGTGTATCTTTAATCACGAGTCTTATATCTTCTTCAAACTATTTTTTTTTCTCTTAGGCGTGGTGCTTTGATAATCCGACGACTCTGTGTTCTCTTAGATGCTGAAAGGGTCTATCGTGAACTTTCTACAATATTAGAGGGGGAGGCTGACCTGGATTTTGCAGCTATCATGGTTCAGGTTTGCTCATTATTTGGGAACATAAAACTGGGGTGCTTGAGGGCCAAATGTTTGGGAACATAATACTTTTCAGGGATATTCTTTTTTACTTATATACATATATTGCATTGGCAATGCATAACTGGGAAAATAGTGAAGAAGGCAAAAAACTTGAGTTTTTTCCCTGCCTGCTGTTCAATTTTACTTGATTACAATGTTTCCTCTTTTACCCAGGTTTTGAATTTTATTTTACTCACATCCTCTGAATTAGCCGACCTTCGAGATCTCTTAAAACAATCTCTGGTGAATTCTGCTGGGAAGGATCTATTTGTTTCTTTATATACTTCATGGTGCCATTCGCCCATGGCAATTATAAGCCTTTGTTTATTAGCACAGGTAAGTATTTAGGATCTTGCCATGGTCATACCTTATCATCTCTTGTGAAGTTTCAAGCTATATGAATTTCAAGCATTCATCCATCTTTTGTCTATTTTGCAGACTTATCAGCATGCCAGTACCGTGATTCAGTCACTGGTAGAGGAAGATATTAATGTTAAATTCTTGGTACAGCTGGATAAATTGATTCGTTTGCTGGAAACTCCCATCTTTGCTTACCTTAGATTGCAGGTGCCCTGGTTAAACACGGTTCTCCGTTTCCTCCTTTTTGGCTATATTTTATTACTTTATTAGTTATCAATACAAGAATATCACATGGATACATGTTTATTTGGATTTCTTTTGGTCATTTGTGGATTGTCTAATATTTGGTGATTTCATGGATTTCTGACATGCGACGCATGTCCCTTGCAAGATTGTGTTGCAAGGTCTTTTGCTTAGTCTTTCTTGTTATGCTGAGTGTTTCTGCCATTTTGCGGTGCTTGCAGCTTCTTGAACCTGGAAGATATACATGGTTGTTAAAAGCTTTAAATGGTCTTCTGATGCTGCTCCCACAGGTACACCTGACGAATTGTATACTGCTCCCACTTAATTTCTTGATTTTTTTATGTGTAAAGGCTGCAGTTTCACACACACATGCATGTTTGTCTATGGGTCTTTCATACACGAACACGTATATGGTTAGCAAAAATGTTACTCGCCTACCTTTTAATGAATCCGATTTCATTTTTCTGACACTCAGATTGCCTTAGATTAAATATGATTATGGTGCCATTTAACTTTCTTAGAGATTAATTCTGAAGGGAATGCATCATCTAAGGGTGCAGACCATGTATATGTTCTGAATGTTCAAGGTTTGTTTGCCTGATGGACCTTTAACAAGGGTTTTGTTTACCTTTTATGAATGGTGGAAGGTTGTATATAGGATACAATATAGGATACGTGTTTATTTTCTGTTGTCTCTAATTGTGAAGGAGCGACTTAATCTTGCAATTAATGTTACAAAGTAAGGAGCGGTGGTAACCAATTGATGAAATATTACTTGCTTTTCCACCTTTTAATGGCGGTGGTGCTGGTTATTAGAAAAGACGAGCTTGATGAGAATTCAATTGCTTCCTTGGTTCCTTGCTTATGGGATGCTACTAGTGTTACTGCCATGACTCTATAGCTTATTTATTTATTTCATTGGCTTCATGAATGCAGCAAAGTGCCGCTTTTAAGATACTGCGAACTCGTTTAAAAACTGTTCCTTCATATTCCTTCAGTGGTGATCAAGTTAAGCGAACATCTTTAGGAAACCCTCGCCCTCAGATTATACATCACATTCCATGTGGATCACAAATCTCCGAGGATGGTGACATAAACCAGGATGTAGGGGCTTCTAATTCGCATAATGGAATTAACTTCACTTCAAGCCTGCATCAGTTTGAGCAAATGCAACGACAACACCGAATGCATGCAAAAATGCAGGCACAGTCTCGTAATAGTTCCACCCCATCATCGAAGGTTTGTTGAATATCTTCATCTCATTATTTTTTATTATGCTTAATTAAACTACTTCTGGCATTATGGTTTATGATAGGAGTGGAATTTTAGGGGAATTAGGCGAGGAGCAAGAATAACTGGACTAGAGTAGAGAGCACATATAGGGAACTTTGGTTACTAAGTGGCTAGTAGAATAATTTGTGGGCGAATCATTAAGTTCCTTTGTTGTGAGAGGTTCATCTCAGCTGGCACATGATAAAAGGTGGAGTTGGTATTTTTACCAACAAGTGGAAGACATTCTTAGGTATTTGTAAACATTATCAAGTTAATGTTTGGCCATGGTGGCAAAGCATCTAAATCTTAACCGAGTTTAATTTTCTACTTGTCTTTTCACTTTGGCTTCAATCTGCCGGTGCTTTACTCGGAATTACTGTGCCCTATTATTCATGCAGGATGTACAAAGATCAGAGGACTCCATCAAGATCAATTAGAAAAGGCCCAGGGCAGCTACCACTTTAATCATGTTATTCATCGGAGAGGAGAGTAGAGGTGGTGTAACATGTAAAATTGTATATCGTAGTTTGTCTTGTTTTTATGGATGCCAGGATGGTAAAAGAGATGGTTTTGATTGGAGATAAGCTGAGGTTTTCCTGAGCTTTTTTTTTTATTATTTTTGAGACGATGTACATTCATGTGGTTCTGTTATTTTTTATATTGAAAACCACATGGGAGCACATTATTTTAGAAAATGCAGTTTGTCTAGTTCACAGCCCAGCTGTTATGGCCACTTGAAGAAACAAAAAATAAGGAATCAGCTAATTCATGTATGAATCACATCGATCTGTGCCAAATGTATGCTTACACTCGATCGATCCTCATACGTTAACATCTCTCTCTATTATGGCTCTTTAACCATCTTAATGCACCTGGGGTTTACCATGGAAATTTACCTATCCCACATCGGTTTGTACTGGCGATTTTGATTCTTTATATTGGCATAACGGAAGGCCAGCTGGCATCTGGGAGGTGTGGGGTAGGGATCAGCCCTTGCGCCTGTAAACCCTAAACCTGTCTCTCTTTACGGGGAGTTCAATTAAATGGGGGGTCTTTGACCAGTGTTTCCCCCCAGAAGTGGTTTAAAAAAAGAAACGCTGATGCCCCCTATTCCTTGCATGGTAGCTGATTCACTTGTTGACAAATCTCCCCTTGAGAGGAGTATCGAGGTGGTACCGCTTGCATCTGGCCGGTGTCTCGGGGTACTGGATTCCTCGCCTCTCTACCACCTCCCGCTCTTTTAACGAAACTTTGGACATTGTTATGATATTTTGCTTGACCTGATAAAATTTCAGTTTCTCAAGAGTGAGCAAACAAAATCCTAATTGATAGACCCGCTTTAAATGGGGTCTTGACCAGTGTTTCCAAAGTGGTTTAAAAGAAACGCTGATGCCTATTCTTGCATGTAGCTGATTCACTTGTTGACAAATCTCCCCTTGAGAGGAGTATCGAGGTGGTACCGCTTGCATCTGGCCGGTGTCTCGGGGTACTGGATTCCTCGCCTCTCTACCACCTCCCGCTCTTTTAACGAAACTTTGGACATTGTTATGATATTTTGGCTTTGACCTGATAAGAATTTCAGTTTCTCGAAGAGTGAGCAAACAAAAATCCCTAATTGATAGACCCGATAACTACAATTCAAGATGGAGCAGTGAATATTTAATGGTAAACGCATGTCATGTTAGTGATTTCCGATATGGGGCAAAAAACTGTTGCTTTAACTTGTGCTGCTGTAAGATTGCCAGTCAAACTGGTCATTCAGCCGAGTTTACAAATATCCACATTCAGATTACAAAACTGAAGCATGCCAATCGAAGCTTCCTTGAGCCTTACCAGTACTATCTTATCTTGGTTGGAAAAGGAAGGATAAAAAACAGTCAAAGCATCTTATTTACATGTTCATTTTTCAATTAAGTATTTATAAAGCATAGATCCTCTCCAGATCCGAGTTGTACGCATCAGGATCTGATATATTTGCCGAGTACATTGACCAAGAAAACGATTTGCTTCCACCTGCCCTTTTAATGCGCCTCTGGGGAGCACGGAAAACTCCAAAATGCTGTCGGAAAACGAAGTAGCACATGCTTGCGAGTGTCCCAACAAGAATTGGTGCCCCTGTTGAAGTTATGGTTATAGCCATCCATGAACTTTTCTTTCCTACAACCACAAATGCTATTGACAGAAATGCTCCACAAGTACAAGCACAGGCAGCCCACATCAGCTTGTTAACTATGGATACTACCTGTTTCTGAGCCCGGGTGTCCCAGGCCACCAAGGTGATCTGAACCACAACAACCGCTAATGATATAAAGAGAGATGTTGCATTTAAGAGGCAGAAAACTTGAAAACCAACGTTGACAGCTATATTAGCTTTCCCTGTTTCAGCTCCATCCTGTATATAATTCCCAGGTAAGTTGAAGATAGCTAAGAAAGCAATTGAGGCAAAAAGAACAGCAACAACAGTGACAGAGTTGGTTGTATTCTGGACAGCTTCTCTATGGATTTTCCTTAGTTCTTTTGCAATACCGGAAACTCTGCGGTTGGTTTTTTCATTTTGTACAAGTTGTGTATGCACCTCGTGCTTGATATCACTAACTGTCCTCTTAAGTTCCATTGTTTCATCCATTTGACCAACTTGCCGAGCATGCTTGGCACCAGCCTCTATGAGACCGACCTTGATTTCCAAAGCAGATTCTCCATATAGGAGTTTATCAGCCAAATCCATCGCAGTTTCATGCTGATTATTGATGATGTTGACATCAATAGATGTATAGCTCAGCAAAAGGCTTATTATCTGAGAAACAGAAAACATGGTAAAGTATGAGGCTACTAGAAAGAAAAATGATAGGAGAAAACTCCTTGAACAGTAGTGCCTGTGCTACAGAAAAAGATCCAGGGAGAAGCTAGTAAGCTGATAATCACTCCATGAATCAATACATCAGATTCGGTCATTGTATGATACATTTGAGATGAGAATTAATGGCGATTAGATAAAAGACTCACAAGAACGACGAATTCTCATATTTAATCAGTTATTGATTGTTTAAGTACCTGGGGGCGCGATTTCCTTGTGGCTAAATGCACTGCCGTGTTACCTTTCTTGTCACGCTCATTTAGTATTGAGCAATCAGAAAGTAATATCTCTTCCACAACAGAAGTACTCTGACCCTTTACAGCCATATGGAGTGCAGTCTGGCCTTTCTTATCTTTGATGCAGACAATACCAGGATCACGATGAATAAGCACTTTCACTATATCAAGAAGGCCATTCCTGGCAGCCATGTGCAAAGCAGTTTTCTCATTTGTACGCACTATCCTCATCGAGCTGACATCAACATCCAGGATAGCATTCACCACATCCAAGTGATCTTTAACAGCGGAGGAATAGAGGGGGCTAGTATTGGAGGAGTCACATAACTTGCAAAGCTCAGGCCACTTGACCGACAGGTCCTTCACGATGCCTGAAACCAGTATTCGATACCATAAAGAGTTAAACGACCTGCCACCAACTAACAAGTTTACAAAATGCTGGCAGTGAGGCACAATCCTGAACGGGCATATTAAATATAGCTACCTTATCTGAATGAAGCTCAATCTTCATGAACACAATCTCCTACGCCTCTATGATTTTGCAAAGAAAACGTTCTATTCGATTCTAGCCAATTTCAATCAGCAGTGATCTATATAACTTTCAAAGAAAAATAAAGTTGAATTGCTGCTTGGACTGGCTACGTTTATCCAGTAAATGGCATCGTATTATGGAAATCGATTATCCCTCAAATGTGCCCAATCAAGGAAACGAATCATAGCCAAGACCTCCAATTACATAGAAATAACAGTATTACCATGCATTTTAAAAATATACACCGTGCTGTTTGAAATCGCAGCCATGGACCTCCAATATACAGTGGACATCAGAGATGATTCGATGATAAAGAAGCCATTTAAACAAAAAGGCGATAACTTTACAAATGAAAGTCTAGAAGCGATTAATCTTTTTGGTGAACATACCACAGACAAGAAGACAGTAACTACGCATAAAAGTAGAAAAAAGGGCAAAAACGGACTAAAAGAAAGCCTACCCAAGTGACCCTTTTTAGCAGCAAGATGGAAGGCATCCAAGTCAGACTTAGACCTGATCTTAACAGTTTCAAAATCACAGTGCTTTACCAAATAACTATAAACCTCTTCCAAGTTATTATCAGCAGCTATATACAGTGCAGTCTCTCCTGCATCAGTCTGCAAAGACATTAGATCAGACACATCAGATGGCTGCTCCCCCACTATCTGTTTCAAAGAGTCAAGGTCGCCTGATCGGACGGCTGTGAAGAATCCTTGGCGGGCTATGAAGCGTAGGGATGATTTTGATGGCTCCATCATCATCATCATCATCATAATAATAGTAGCATTAACTTAATTGGTATGCATAACATGCGGGTTTGTTTCTTCAACGAGTGTCAAGCATCTCCTTCTCAAAAGTTTTATCTTTTTGAGGTCTCTCTTCTTCTTCTTCTGCTTGGTTGATGTAGAGAGAGATGACAAGTGTAAGTGAAGTTGGGTATTGGAGGGTCGGCTTCTTCTGTGTGATAGTCGCTGGACACGTGATTTGATTTGAATTGATTGGGGTCAACATTTCCGGCATTTTATTTTTTATTAGTCCTTCTATTTTATATATTTGGACAACTCAGTCCTTTATATTGTTAACTGTAGAAATTCTTTTCTTTATTCTCAATTAATTCTTTACACGGAATAGAAGAGTATATTTTTTTCAATACAAAAAAATTTTAATTGTTTTTTTATAATATATTTTTGGTTAAAATGATAAATTTGTGCAGAATTCCTATGACGTGCAAGTTTTCTATAACATATATGAATTTTAAATCGATATGAATTTTAAATTGATATAAATTTATCTGTTTAATAGGTTTCAACGAAATAACCAACATAAAATTATCATAATCATTAAAAAAGCAAGAAAAATATCATAATTATTAAAAAAAATAATCATATTTTTAAGTAAAATAGAAATCTGTCAAGAATAGACCTGAACCCTCAATCTCTCGAACGAAATTTTTGTCTCCCGCCTCATTCATCTTTCTCGAAAATATATATTAAATCTAATTTTAATGTGAATTCGCTAAAAAAAATGTGTTGATAGTGAAATTTGAACTCATGCTCTCGGAGGGGACTTTAATCTGACATTCTTTGGACCATCTCAACTACCTTAATAACCGTTTATTTTTCACGAGAATATATATTAATAGTAGGTGTTACTATGGATTAACACAGTAAAACCGGGACATGTTTTATTGTATTGTTAATAATATCTCAGTCTAGACATGATTTGAACGATGGAAGCTTCCAATGAAAGACTTCCTATAATTAGTCTGATTTGATTTTGTTCCTATTTTACAACTCATTCCACCATAATTTTTTTTAATTCAAGAAAACTCCAATATCTAGAAAACATAATTTTTTAGATTCAGGTGAACGCGTAAAATTTTGGTTGTCACGGACTCTAACAAGAAACGTGTGTCCTAACTCAAATTCGAGACCTGCTGTACAGATCTTAAGTATTTTATCATCACGTCACGTCTCTTGAAACATAACATACCAACATAAACAATATAGATTAATCACATCACTTATGTTCACCGTTGATTTATTAAAAAATTCCCGCTCCTTCTTACAATTTTAGTTCTCAAAGGAAAACAAATGTCCGTAATAGGATAATAATTACCGTCATAAGTCAAAGGAGCTGAGTTATATGTATTCAAACTAAACTATGATTATGGTTAAGAGTTAGGGACTAAAAGTAATTTAATCGACTTAATTTTGGATATAAAATGCTTCAAGAAAAATGATGGGCCACGCCTGTGAAGCACAGGGTGAAGCTAATGGATTCCCTTCGTTAAAGAAGATTCAAGGAGTAGAGAAAATCGCCATGTCAGGTTTCCCCGTCTTTATTTGCTCCTTTGTTATGATTCATCTTAAACCTGGTCGTTGACTTCGGTGCTCATGGCTGAAAATCAAGACCTGCATGTAAGAAGATGGATGTTTTGCTGAAATTTAATTATTTTTTTATATTTTAAATAAATCATTTTTAATTTTTTAGATAATTTTAATATGTTAATATTAAAAATAATTTTTAAAAAATAAAAAAATATCATTTTAATATATACCATCACGAAAATCACTTCAAAACAGGATTGTGTATCTTGTTGCGGTGAATATACGAGTTACAGAGAAATCTGAGAAACGTATCAGCACTAAATGCGATTCATAACAAATTCTATCGTCTTTGAGATTTTTAAAGAAAAATGTAGAAAAAGCATAATGATAATGATAATAATTACGAAGAGATTGTAGCTTGCACGCATTCAGAGAGGACGAGAGATGTCCTTTTATGGTGGGTATGAAAATAGGAATGGCAACAATAATAACGCCTAAACTTTCTCCTTCCTCCCTAACAAACCTTCCCTGAAACTAAATTAAATTTCCACCGCTCTCTTTCATTCCTTTTTTATCTTTTGCAAGGGAAAGGAATGGGGTTTAAATGCCTTTTCAGCAGCAAGAAATCCAAGAATTCGGATTCTTCTAGTGGCTCGCCATCTGGGATGGCTGCTCCGATAAACGGATCCAGATCACCCTCTGTGAGGCTAAGACCCCGAGTTGAAGAGCTCGAGCAAGTTTTCAAGAAATTCGACGTCAATGGAGACGGCAAGATCTCATCTGCTGAACTGGGTTCGTTCTGGCAAAATTTGGGTCATGAAGCAAGCGAGGAGGAGCTGCAAAATATGATAACAGAGTTCGATGCCGATGGTGATGGGTTCATTGACCTGCAAGAATTTGTGGCGCTAAACACGCAGGGGGTGGATACAAATGAGGTAATGGAGAATCTGAAGGATGCCTTTTCTGTTTATGATATTGATGGAAACGGGTCGATTTCTGCTGAAGAATTGCATAAAGTGATGGCCAGTTTGGGCGAGCCTTGTTCAATGGCTGAGTGCAGGAAGATGATTAGTGGCGTCGATAGAGATGGTGATGGGATGATTGATTTTGAGGAGTTTAAGGTGATGATGATGGTGGGTGCCAGGTGGGATTCCATGGATACTCTAGGAGGAACTGGGGGTTAGAGAATTTATGGCGTGGCGGTATTGTGCTGGTAGTGATTTGTGGATCCTGTTTACTTTTCGAAACAAGATCTGCATTTTTTATTTTATTTTTTGTGTTTCAATTATAAATTGGAATTCTCTTGCTGGATAATGAATTTGAGAATATTAAATAAATAAACGTTCTGAAACATGATGGATTGTAACATTGAATTTACACCTTGTGCTCTTGATTTGTTTGTCATTGTCAATTTTGAAGGGGTAAATTAGTTTTTAATTTATATTTTTCACAATCAAATTATTTGAGTATGTTAATTAACTATCTCACCTAATAAAAGATTAATTGATTTTTTTTAGTTTAGTCATTATTCTTTTTTTATATATAATTGATTTTTCTTTTCGATTTAACCTTTTAATTCAAAATTATTCTTCCTCTCTCTCTTTTTTTCTTAAAAAATGATCATCATTATTTTGACTGTTATTTAGACTTTTGAATTATTTTGTTTAATTGGTTTTGAAAATTAAAAACATCATTTGACAATTGATGCTTCATCATTTTTTATGGTTTTGTACTTCTGATTAAAATGGTTTAGGTCACAATTTTATAAGCTAACACGAGTTTCATTTTTGATCTCATTACTCAACATTGAATTTTTTTACAAAATCCAAAACATTTTATACCAATAAAAAATAACAATCGAAATAGTATTGATATGATAAGCTTAGCTAACAAACTCAAATTTGAAGAGCTTAATGTGTTGGGCTCTCGGCCTTACCTTTTTGGCCCAACTACAACGAAGACCCCAAAAAAAAAAAAAGATTCATTACAATCATAAAATTTACAGTGAAGTACGACACCGTAGCCGGCTTCACTTCAGTGTCGCAGAGCTGAGATTAAGGATACCAACCATGGCTGTTTCAAAAATTGTAATGGCCTCGCTAGCCAATTGCCGTCCGCTAACATGCGCTGCCACGGCCACAGCCTCATCCTATCAAGAGCGTCTGGTCCCACATCCACCAGACCTGATCAAATGGGTGAGGCGCGAAGGTGGGTTCGTTCACCAGGCCATTAAAATATCCCAATATGGAACCGATGGTCTTGGTTTGATTGCCTCTCATGATATCCCAAAAGGGTCTCAGCTTATTGCCCTTCCTGATAACATACCCTTAAAATTTGGAGACGAAGACGGAGTTGATGAGGCACATTCTGTTTTGGTAAACCTGGCCCAAAAAGTTCCTGGTATGTATTTTTTCCTCCCTATTCGTGGGTGTCTCTGCAATTTTTGGGGTGCTCGTACTGTTTCATTTTAGAAGACTGCAAATGGGTTTTATTTGGTGGATGGGGGATTTTTACTACAATGCTTCTTTTTGACGTCTCAATTTTGCTCCATCGTGGTCCTAATAAATTTATATTAATGCTAGTGCTGTAATTGTAGTAAATGTTGTATTTCTATCCAATATATCCTCAATGAGGATAACTTAGAAGTCATTGAATGGATCGAAAGCTTAGTTCAAGTTTGTCAGTACAATAACAGCGTGAATATGCTTAAGTTGTTTTTTCCACATAAAATGTTGTTTGGTTTAATTTAAAGCTGCTTCCTTGATGTATGGACCAAGAGTTCATGTTGAGGAAGTAGGAGATGTTGCTATGTAAATTTTTTAGGCTAAAAAATTGCGAGGCTTCCGAAAACTGAAACTCTGGACTTTTTAACCAGCATCTTCTATTTGATATCATTTTTCTTCGTAATGACTTGTGGAATGTATGTCTTTTATCTTCTACTGCCAGTTTTTGTCAAGGAACATGTTAAATCATACGCCAAATTGACGGGGATGTATTTTTTTTTTGGTGCTCTTTGATGGAAATTGCTATTTTTAGTCTTCCAGTAACGTGAAACCTTATATCAGCAGGATAAGGTTTTCTGTACACATCAAATCTGGCTGTTTACACTTTTGAACACGAGTAAATTGAACTTGTGGGATCATTTGACAGATGAACTGTGGGCAATGAAATTGGGTTTGAAGCTTCTTCAAGAAAGAGCAAGGGTCAGCTCCTTCTGGTGGCCATACATCAGCAACCTGCCTCAAACTTATAGCGTGCCTATATTTTTTCAAGGGGAGGATATAAAGAACTTGCAGTATGCTCCTCTTGTTTACCAGGTATTTCCATGAATCAGCTTGACAGTCAACATTTTCCTCCAAAATCAGGTTGAGAATTAATGGTTGAGGTGAAACTGGAAAACCCTGGCACAAATGAGTGCGTGTACCAAATTTCTGTTGAGTGTCATAACAAGAAATTATGTACCTGTTCTTTTGTTTTGAAATCAGCTCAACTGATTCTAGTTATTCCTCTATGGAGTATGGATAATCCTGAGCAGGCTACCTGGTGTCTCATCATATCCTTGTGTGGACCATAAGATGGATGTTGGTTACCGTTGTTAGCTTTGAAAATAATCACAGCTTATATTTCATCATGCCAGGTGAATAGAAGATGCAGGTTTCTTCTTGATTTTGAACAAGAAGTCAAGCGTGCTCTTGAAAACCTGAAACAAAATGATCACCCTTTTGACAGGCAAGATGTAGATGCGTCGTCTCTTGGGTGGTCATTGTCAGCAGTCTCATCCAGGGCATTTCGTTTACATGGAAAAAAGCTTCCAGATGGAACCCGCATTGATGCCCCCATGATGCTTCCTCTCATTGACATGTGCAACCATGCCTTCAATCCAAATGCACAAATTATTCAAGAACAGGATGCAGGGAGTGCAAAGATGCTTATAAAGGCAGGTTTTTGCCATTTCCTTTCTTTTTTTTTTGACTTGCTACTAATTTAAACAAAAAGAAGTGAGAGGTCAATTATTGGTTAAAAGTCTCATGCTTTCTCAAATCAGGTTGTAGCAGAAACACCAATCAAACAAAACAATGCCATACTACTGAATTATGGTTGTTTGAACAATGATCTTTTCCTATTGGATTATGGATTTGTGATACCTTCAAACCCATATGACTGCATTGAGCTCAAATATGATGGAGCTTTTCTGGATGCTGCAAGTGTTGCTGCTGGGGTATCCTCACCTAAGTTCTCTTCACCAGCTCCATGGCAACATCAGTTTTTATCCCAGCTAAATTTAGTAGGTGAAGCTGCAAATCTCAAGGTTTGTGCTTTTCTGTGATGTTCTCACTATTTGCCCCCACTCCATCATCCTTTTTAATTAAAGGAACAGATATTAATTTCGTGGGCTTCTCTCAAAATAAACAGCATCTCTCTCCATGTTTTTAAGTAGAGCAACCTAGCGCCTTCATAAATGATCTCCAGGAATCCAACCAAACCAAGACAAGTCTCATCCGACTGTGTTATGCTACTGGCTATGTTTTGTTAGGATGTTAAAAATCCTCTGATTGTGTCAGGATCAATAATTAAAGCAGAGATGCTGTAAGGAAAAATAAGCAAACAAACTTTGAAGGCATGTGACTCTGCTGGAGACAATGGAATACTTTTCTCATTGCTCTCTAGTTTTTATAATAATTGGAACCACAATACTGTTGCAAAATGATCAGTATCTAGAGCTGGAAGTCAGCCTAAAGGAGACCATAAGCTGCCCGCAGCTTTTCAAAGTTATAATGGTGCTGAACAAAACGAGATTGGCTTTAACTGTTTAAGCAAACCAAATCAGGGTTTATTATTTTATTTTGAAATTGAAGTAATTTGTTAATCTTTTTCCTGTTTGTCTCACATAACAGGTGACATTAGGAGGTCAAGATTTGGTAGATGGACGGTTGCTGGCAGCCCTTAGAGTACTGCTGGCAAGTGACATGGAAATGGTGCGTAAGCATGATATGGACACTCTCAAATCTTTATCAGCTGATGCTCCTCTCGGAATTGCGAATGAAGTATCTGCTTATCGCACCATTATTGCACTATGTGTCATCGCACTTGAGCACTTCCCTACCAAAATAATGGAAGACGAATCCTCATTGAAACAAGGTGTTTCAGCCTCCACTGAATTGGCCATCCAGTTCAGAATCCAGAAGAAATCTGTCATTATAGATGTGATGAGAGATCTAACAAGAAGAGCGAAATCACTTTTGTCCAAGAACACAACGGCTTGTCAAGGCTAATTTGTAAAGGGAGGGGAGTCATTTCAAGTTTTAACGATGTCTTATTCGTTCTCGAGGTCATGTTTCAATATAACAATGTATGCTACCATACGGATTTGTGGCTGTCTCATTTAGTTACAAAATTCTATCTGGGATGGCGTCCGTATCTCCCCTTGATATTGAGTGGGGTGAGTGGCGGTTGTGTCGAGTTGCATTATGCTACACTGAATTGGTAGGGGGAGATCAAATTGAAGAAATATACATCTTTGCATGGTCAATCATCATTTTTACCGAGGGTTTGTTGGGAAATGATCAATTTCAGTGCAAGAGTTACAACTTTACTCGCCACCTCTTGAATTGGTTGAATTATTGATAATGAACACAACTAAGATTCTGCTTGCCGCAAGCCTGCAAGGGAAGAATATGAAACGGTACTGCAGTAATATCTTTCTGACGGGGGAAGACCACTTCCTAGAAATAAATCACTGTACATGCATAGTTGCTTGTTAACAAGATGGCAAATTCTTTACAGATATTTCTTTTCTAATGTCATTTGACTTGTTATGCATGAACAGAGAAGATACTTTTCAAGCAATAAATTCTTGATGACAGGAGTAGAAAATGAATATGAAGGCGATGGATATGTAGAATGTGTCCTATAATAATAAAAATCATATTCAAAGGTTTCACTTAACGGGTTAAATTTTTAGTTAAGTGAGATAATTATTTAATATGGTATCAGAGTTTTGTTGATTCAACAGTTATGAATTCAGATTTTATCACTGTCATTCTATTTGATGAAAAGCCAAACACAAAATAATGTGAGTCCGTGTAAATTTCAAGATTAAAAAACTTTCAATTGAAAAAATAGGTTAGAGAATAATATTAATTATATTTTATAATTTTACCTAACAATTTAAGTTTTTAAATGAAATATGACAATAAACTATTAAGATATTTCCAATCTTTATAGTTTTTCGCTGATATTACAAACCAGACAAACAAATGTTCCCAGATTAATAAGGGGGCTGAGTGATCAAGATGGGGATAACCTTGTGTCAGAACCAAATGGTTAATGCTGAGACAAACATTGGCTAAAATATTGTGAAGATATAAGAATATACATCTGCTCTGATCCGAGCACAGGTAAATCAAAAGTCGATTCTCACAGAGTTGATTATGGTCGTTTTAAGGAAGAAAAGGCCTTCAGCTCTGGCCTTTGGGGCTGAAGTCTTGACTCGAAAGGTTGGCAGGGGAATCTAATATTCTCTCCAGTCTCGAATACTATCCACGAATGAAACAGAAGTGTTGGTTCAACCCATCGTAAAATTGCTATTAAAAGAGAGCTGTAGAATAACCATGAAAATAAGAGAAGAGAGGAGAGCGCTAAGAAAAGAAGCACGAATCAGGAGATCAAAGCTTTCCTGGAGAGGTCCCTATAGCCTTGTCGTGCATCATAAAAGATATGTACATCTGCTGGTTGCGTGACAAAATTCAAGCCATACACAAGAAAATGGTTTTGTTATTTAGATCCCAGCATGCTCAGCTCTTGATCTTCCGTATTTTTGTTGTTATTCTGGTGAATTCTCTGCTACAACTTAGCTGCCTACTGGGATGGGTCTCTCAACTAGACCGAGTGGTGAACGCGATCGCTGCCTGCTGATCCTGCATTTCACAACCCCTCTCACCTCTAACTGCTGTAGAGAGGGATGCTTGACCTTCTCGAATTCTCGCCTGATCTTTATAACCTGACTGTGAATAGGAAACCCCACATATCCATGATCTCCATCTCCATTCCTTCCTCTGCTATCGTCGTTGCTGCAATTGTTCTCCATTCGGAAGTGGCCAAATCTTCTTCACAGATATCACGCTATAGACCTTGATCACCGTCCTGCCTGCCTTGTTGAAGAGACGTGTAGTCAAGCACGCGCTTATATATAGGGGGAGAGGGGGTGAGCGAGAAAGAAAGAAAAAAGATCGCTTCACGAATACTTCATTGATTTTGCTGAAAGGAAAGTGGTGGGTAAAAAAAATAGTTTCTCTGCATTTCGACTTTTTTGAAACCGCGTCGACATGACTATTTATAAAAAGGCTGTTCTCTTTCATTTGCGTGGCTCGAAGTCAAAGAATGGATGGTGCCAGGTGGCAACATGCTAAAGTAGGATAGGTGGCTGCCCGACAGCTTCTGGTTCATATCGCAGAAGCGGAGGAGGTTTCCTAGTTTCATTGGTTGTTGTCTTCACTGGTCTGAAAATCTCTCGTTTGTTTGGCTCGGGATTCCTTCAGCAGGAGAGAAGCTGTTGGTTTTTCGATTTTCAACAGTTTTTATCTCTAGACTAGAATTACTATCTCGATGTTTTAAGCAAAAGCTTTTTAAATTTCAAATTCCACATAGCTATTAATATTATCTTGAAATTAATTTTATCTTTGACCTGCTATATATTATCGAGGATCATTATTCGCTCTTGTCAATGAAATTAATGGCAGCTTCTCTTCCATTATCCACTGTGACGAAATTATTAATAATTATATATCCCAAAACCAATATTTGAATATTAAACTATATATAGCTATTTTTATTTAATTTGGTAATTTATACCACCTCATCTGCCCAATATAACAACCCTCCAGAAAGTTCCATGGCGACCTCGAAATGCCCTTTGAGTCCAGGATAAGAAAAGGGAAAAGGGACCTCGAATATCCGAAGCAAAATCAAGGAGAGACTGTCGTAAACTCCTAATTAAGCAATATATTCGCCACCTGCTAAAAACGTGATACACACCTTTTGATCACGTGAGACATTTGACAGCAAAGTTGCTTCCGAAAATGATTTTTTTAAGTTTGATTGCTCTTTGATGACGTGTTTAGTTACGCCGTGATTGGACGGTTAATAATACAGTTAAATACTGATCATGGTCGGCGCTCCAATCAGTGATCTTCTACGTGAAGATTTTTTTTTTGGTAAAGCTTCTACGTGAAGATTAGAGGACGCAGAAGAGCTTGAATAAAATAAATAATCTTAAAGTCCATTTAATAAAAAGAATGAGCGTACCTTAAGCTAACTTTCTTCAAGAGGTTGCTTCGCATTGCACTTCTCATGTGTGAAGATGAAGCTTCGTGCATGCCCCACTCATTTAGGTAAATAAATAAAATATTAACTCAGTATACAGATTGCTATCATCATGCTTCGCTCCAAGGAGGGATGGAACGTGATATTCTTATTTTGAGGTGGCTGTTTCAATGCTTCATTGATTTTGAATTTCTTTAAATTTGTCCAAGGATAGTAACCTCTCTTCATAGTCACTTTAAAGCGGTTGAGATAGATGTGACGTATAATAATATAAATAATATTTTTAAATCTCACTTAATTGTTTAAATTTTTATATAAATTAATTTTTTGACATGGTATCAGAGACTTAACGATCTAATGGTCATGAATTTGTATCTCGTCACTCTCATTTTATTTGATAAAAAATAATTAACCACAAGGTAGTCTGAGACCGTGTAAGTATCTGTTTCGCATTACATTTCAAAAATGTTATTGAAAAAATTATTATTATTTAAAAAACTGGTGTTTATAGATTATTTTCAAGTACTCATGTCAAAAATGATTTTTACAAAAATCATTTAACTCATTTTTAAATGATTTTTTTTTTAAAAATAACCATAATCATACTCATAGATAAACCAGAACATGCAGCTTTCAATTTGTTGTTTGATCAGTAACAGTTACCACATGGCAGGGATTTTTCTTAGTTATTATTCCGCAATCCACTGTGAATCCGGATTCCGTGTTGATAAATTGGGCTGGGCCCAATGTTTCCTTTTTTCTTTTGGTTCCGGGGGAGATAACAAGGGAGCAGGCTTTGTAATATGGGATCCGTGTTTAATCTTTGGGCTCTGCGCACTCCTGGGCTTTCCTTTCTTAAACAAAGAATACTTTTATATATATTTTTTTAATAGCTAAAGCAGAGTAGAACCAGCTGGTAGAAAAGGTACAGATGAGACCCACATGAATCTCATAATTCAATTCTGGAGTCAAAATTGCCTTGTAAACTATTATCGTTCGTTTTTATTTCTTACGTGATATATAAAATGTCTAAATTAAAGATTTATTCAAGCTTGATACGTGCCCGGCACCCACCCGCACTTTCCACCATCCTGACCTTATTACCAAACATCGATACGCAGCTGTCTTATAATTTTCTGATCTTAGCCACTTGGTTCCTATATTTTAAACACGCATGTTTTCACTAAAATTTCTTATTTACGCGCGCGCATGAGATCAAGAGCAATGATCACGAATTGAAAGTTAATGTGTGTGTGTGTGTGTGTGTGTGTGTGTGTGTGTGTGTGTGTGTATCTTTGTTTTTTCAAACTCCCGCCTGTCCATGAATAGAGTAAATCGATCGTTTTCAAATCTGTGTAACTTGGTAGATTTGATTTTTGATGAGTTAGGTTGGGATTTGTTTTGATGTGAAGATCTTAACTCTATAAACTCATTAGGTTTCGGCAGGTATATAGAAAAATAATGAAGATAAATGGGTTAGATAAAGGAAAAGATAATGAACACACACACACACACACAGAGAAATAAAATTCCGTCTAGAGAAAAAGTCAAATAAATAACCAAGAAAAAGAAAATTAAGAAGAGGTGATCTAACAGCCATGCATTCATTACATGGAAGGTATCTTGGAAAAATTCAAGAGGAAATAATCCTCGATCAATTATTTAGTTGGAAGAGTCCTTCAACTTTTCAAACCATTTCATATTTGTACAGATTCGAAGATGAAACAGTAAGGAGACAAAAGAAAGGGAATAAATTCTCGAGTAGTGGGCGGGGCATGCATGCATGCATGTTTTTTTCCACTACATGTGAGTCCGACCAATTCAACTTAAACGACTCACTGGTCATCTTTCGAGGGCGACCCATCTTTCTTAACCATTTCGCTCCGTTTAACAATTATTTAAACATTGAAAGTAGTGGAGTAGAGGAGAAAAAAGAAAAAAAGTTAGATAGAAATTTATCTGATGGATGCTGTGTTTTTACGGTGCGTGCGTTAGCTTATGATAATCATTCATGGAGGAGTGAGTTATAGAAATTTACAAATGAAACGTGTTTAAACGCACTATATGATTATGGAACCCCTTGAAATTTCTAATCTAGAAAAAATACAAGAGAAAATTATATTAACCTCTGTCTGCGTGTCATTATATTTTTCTAATCCAAGAAAAAACACAGGAGAAATTTGTCATATTGTCTACCGGTCATTACTCGCATCTGGTTTTATTTTAGGTCATCTTTGGAGACTCTGAGCAGTCAGGAAATTTATATTTATGAGGTCATCTGGTTTTAAATTAAGATTATGATCAGCACATCCACGTTCAAGTCTACAAAGGATTCGTTAATCATTCATTCATTCATTTCAGCCAGTGGTTTATTTAATTTCGTCCTCATGGAGTTTGGAATATTCATCACCAACTTTAATTGCATGATTTCGCTCATCCATGATCAAGAATTTGGCTATAGCTACAGGACACTTACCGGAAAATAAATTAGTATTATTAGTAGCACAAAACTAACGAAGAAACTACACGTGTTTATTTTCAGCCACAAACACATTTTATTCCTTGTTTAGATGCTCTATCTATGGTCAAATTCAAATATGATCAACAGCCCCTCTCTCTCTCTCTCTCTCTCTCTCTCTCTCTCTGTGTGTGTGTCTCTATATGCCCTAGCGAGAACATATCACGTACGAGAGATCAAAGTAAATAAATATCAGAGGATTGCAAGAAAAAAGTATACGTATATGAAGTTCTAATTATTAATTTCATTTTACCTGGTCAACAATTATATATATATATGCAGTGCTCTTATGCCTACCTGACAGAGCTAGGTCAACCAAAGAAATCTGCTCGCCGGCCATTTCGTGGCTGTAACCGAAAATAATCCATCAGCTTAGGCTTTTCCGGCTGTAGGGGCCTGTTTCTATATAAATGAATACATATCCACTCCAAGATGGTAGAATGCTAATCGCTCTGGATTAATCAACGCTGTTAGATGAAAAAAACAGCTTGTTGGGACTCACCCATGCATGAAAGAATAATAAACCGCCAAACAAAAATAAATATTCATCGATGCACTTAAAGCTACTCTTAGAAGAAAAACATGGCCATTTCAAGCGCATGAGACTAATTTTTAAATCCAAATAATAATAATAATAATAATTAATGAATGATAATTACTTTTTTCATCATATCCATATCCATTCATGTCGTGAGCTGTTTTTGGATTAACTCGAATTTATCTGTCAAATTCTACATGGTATCAAAACTCAATCATCAAATTCTATAAACTTAGAGCCTCAAAACGACTCAATGATCTAGTAAGGTGTCAGGAATCAAGGCCACTTGAATTATTAAATTATTGTGATCTATTCTTGAATCTATGTATTTTTTATTTAATATATAAGATATTTTCACTAACACAGGTTCAAGAAATGCTACGTGGATTTATTTCCCCTTCAATATTTACTAATTAATAGATTTCTTTAAATAATAAAAAATAAAAAATGAATATTTTGCATGTGCATAAATTTCTTTAAATAGCTAACACATTAAGCTTTTATTTTTTATATGGTTTATTGCATGTGCATCTATAACATTATTAATTCTTCACTCAAATCACATGCAAACGCTAGCTATCGATCCCAAATAAAAAAAACATACCAAATAATATATATATATATATGTATGTATTTAAAAAATTGCTGTGACATTTAAATATCTAAAAACATAAAAAAAATTTAATTTGAAACAAATAAAAAATATTTTTTTTAATAATATTTTTAAATCGTAAAAATAAATAAGGTTTAAGAAAACAATGAAGAAGGAAAGAGAGTAAAACCTATTGTCCCAGGACAGGTCAGTACCAAACTAGCAATGTATGCGTGTGATAAGCAAGTAATATTCTATTCTCTTACCAAAAAAACAAAAAGTAATATTCTATGCAAAATGATAATAAAAAAATATCCGATCCAGTGGCTACTTGCATGCATCCTTATCCACTATCCACTATCCACCCGAACCTAACAGCAATGACCACTCTCTCACACGTGAGTATGTTCTCTCAAGTCAACTCGCCTTCTTCAGACACCCGATTTATTTCGAACCGCGTGGGCTAACCCAGTAAACTTACCACTACGAAGACTTATATATAATAATAGCCAGGAAACGACACAGGAAGGAGGCGAACGTATACCACGTCGATGCCGACGCGTTCATTACACATCTAAGTGATGACCAAACCTTCATTTTTCTTTAACTCAAAAACATATAAATTTAGATACATCCATCTATCTATCTCTATATATAGCAGCTCTACATGCACTCTGTACCAAAGAGAATTTGTTAGATAAAAAGTGATTCTTAACATTTTATAGCCAGGGACCAAATCCATCCTTTCTCGGTGATCTCGATCTTGTTTTCTATTTGAAGCTTGCTCCGTTGTTGTGGCCAGCCAGCCTTCCAGCGTCACCTTTTCTTCTTCTAGCTCTTTCTATTCCAGCCTTCCAGAGAATATATATCGAAAACCTGCCCCTTTTCTTTAATTAGTGGTGGATTAATTTCTCAGAAATTAAAACTGATTAGGGATTGGCCAATCCTTTACCGTAGATTGTCTTAGCTGAAGAACTATAAAAGACCACCTTTTCTTTTCCGATACCAATTAGTCTCCGGAAAATGGCGTGTTTGGTTGCTCGATCGGGGAGGGAGTTGCAGAGATATGACAACATGGGCCGCCGCCAAGTTGTTGGGTGAGCTTAATTTGTTTTCTGCCCCTTTTTTCTTCTGGCTTCTAGTATGCACATTGCGTAAATGCGTGGTCCCCATGAGGTTTTTCCTTCTTGATTATGGCGGCTTCCTCCTCCTTGTTAGATAGGAAGGAAAATAGTTGTTCTTTTCTTTTCTTGAGCCTGGTCCCCATTTATGTGCAATTGTTCTACTTGGGCCTCGTATATGTTTTTTTCCTTTTGATTTCTTGATTCAAGCAAATTAGTCATGATACTTCATTAGAATGAACTCCTATTAATTTTATCGAATGTTTAAAATTGCAGATGCATCCCGTATAGATTTAAAAATTGCGGTGATGGTTCCATCGGTGATGAATTGGAGGTCCTGGTCATCACTTCGCAGAAGGGTCAAACCCAAGGAATGATGTTCCCTAAGGTGATTAATTAAGCAGAAAACTAGAAAATGGCTTCGCATTTTACCTCTCATGTATAACAATACCCTAAAATTGCATCTTTCATTCATGTATTAACGCCTACTGGTTTATCAGGGTGGCTGGGAACTTGACGAGTCCGTGGAAGAAGCAGCTTCCAGGGAGTCGCTTGAAGAAGCCGGGGTTCTTGGCAATGTGGAGGTTAGTTATTTTATTGCCAATTGCAGATTACATTATGTGATTTTTATGAACACGTTTTTAACATGGATGCGCATATACATGGCAGGATGGACTAGGCAAGTGGAACTTTTTAAGCAAAAGGCACGGCACATTTTACGAAGGATTCATGTTCCCTTTGTTTGTGACAAAGCAGCTTGATCTGTGGCCGGAGAAGAGTGTCAGGCAGAGAATCTGGGTATGTTACTTTAGTTTCTGCTGCTGTACCAGGTTAAAATCATTAGTTTGTGACGATATTGTGTCCTAATAATTTGATTACACGTGAAAACAGATGACCGTGGATAAAGCCAGAGAAGTGTGTAGGCACTGGTGGATGAAGGAGGCCTTGGATATATTAGTCGAGCGGCGTACATCTCTGCAACAACTGCAGAAGGAAGAATACGCGCTGTCATGCTCTTTAAGCTAGGAAAGATCAGATTATTTGTAGATAACAGATTCAATGGATCATGACTTCATGGAAGCAGAAGACGGATCAAGAACTAGTAATCAGACCAAGGCGTGCGGCGCACGATTGAAGAAATTAAGAGAAACTGACAACTACTGTTTTCTTTTCGGGAGGCTCCTATAATAATTAAATCAAATCAGTTGAAAAATATGAAATGTAAATGTGTTCATTTCCTTGGTGAGAAATTAAATCCTTCAATTTTGATGTCATAAGCTGTCTAATTACTTGTTCATAGTCGCTGCCGTCTTTTCATTGTCTGCCATAAAGATGCGAGTCGTGTGCCCTTATGTCATACAGATCAACAGACTAAACCTTATCTCAACCTCGCTCGAGACATTTTTTTGCCGCAGTATGTGCATGAAATTTCTTCGGGAATATAATTTATATTATTCATTCTCTAACTTGCACATACCTGTATTATTTTATGCTTAATTTTTATCAAATACAATAAGAGTGGTGAGATTCGAACTCGTGATCATTAGGTCAACAAGGTTTTGATATCATGTTAAAAAATTATTTTACATAAAAGCTTAAACTATTAAGTAAAATCCTCATAATATTATTCTTTAACATCTATAATTTCATTTCTGTTCCCTAATAAAATCCCTCCTCATCAGAAATCACTGCCTTTTGACAGGTACTGCTGATGTCTGTTACAGGCTCAACTTGTAACCAGGAAACAGACAGTGTTTTATGGTAGTTTTTTGGGCTTGGAATCAAGATGAAGGAAGCCTCTTGTTAACTATGCGGACCATAATGAATATTTTGGAGCAAATAATCCTAAATAGAGGTGCCATGTGTTTGCTTAATATGTCCATCGCATTCTCAACGCCTTTCTTTTTCATCCCTCAGGTTCTGCAATGAGCCTTCGGTGATTCCATATGTTTTAAGTCCAGGACAAGATGCGCATAGTGCCAATCCATATAGCATCTCATTTGCTTGCCAGTAGAATTTTAAACCTCCAAAGACGCCATTTATTTTATTATCACGAGCTGTAGTTACTAGTTATAGCCTTAATTAATGCTATCAAACTCAAGGACATGATCGCGTTTATACGTTTATAATTGGTGATTTCCTGTTCATTCATTCATTGGTCCTGCCATCAATAATTCATTGCGCATTAACTGTAAGGTTTGGTATTTATGCTCATGCATTTTGGTGCCACCGTCATTAACACATCAATGAATTAAGACTAGTGATAGGCCGGGATATACGCTCTCTAAACACTGTTAAGCTCCAGTGTTTAGAATTAAACACAATGACATGCCTCATAATAATAATAATAATAATAATAATAATAATAATAATAATAATAATAATAATAATAATATCCCACGTACTTCAATATACACGTTCACCTCAACTCAAGTTATTATGGCGATCCAGGGCTTTCAACTTGTAATAATAATAATAATAATAATAATAATAATAATAATAATAATAATAATAATAATAATAATAATAATAATAATAATAATATCCCACGTACTTCAATATACACGTTCACCTCAACTCAAGTTATTATGGCGATCCAGGGCTTTCAACTTGTAAAATATATTGGCAATTAATGAGAACTTGGAGAGGTTCGGTCATGACACCTAGACCTGAGGGCACTGGTTTTGAATAAAACAGTTTTGTAGTTCCAAAAATGAGCAATCGGAACCCATATACGTGAGCACTTCGATCGCACTTTCTTTATATAAATAATCTCTTTATTCCTCGGCCCTGCTTACTAGAGATATTTGTTCTTATTAGACAAATCGTCTTCTTAAAGCCTCTTGAATTCTACGAGGACAACGATAACCTCATTTAATTTTGGTAAATGTAATAGATGGGGCTGATCTACTGACTGTTTTATTCTCGAGTGCCAAATTGTTGTGTCTCGATCTCTTTTTCTACTTTCCATGTTTTGTTTTTTGACAAAATAAGAAGACATATCAAGTTAGGCTTTCATCGAGGATCGATGATTGTAAAATCTGAAAGTTAGTGGTTCGTTCGTGTGGCTTAACTGAAGTGCCTTTCTCCTTCCTCGCTCGCTCCCTGCGAATGTCCTAAGTTAGCTAGTTTCTCTCTATGGACTTGTGCTTACAAGGTTTATGAGTTTGATCTCCATCCATCCATGTTTTTGGTTGTTGATCATATCAGACCTTAAATCTTAAACATTTATTGTGTAAGTGTTTTTTTCCCAACATTTTTTTAATCGTAGTGTTTTGTTTTCTAATTTATTAGTAGAGCAATTAATAGAAATGCATTAGCATTAAATCAACGGGAAAAAAAACATTAGTTATCTTTTGTTTTCAAGAATTAAATACATTTGATGAGCACACAACTTCCCTATAATATATTAAGACTAATCAATTACTTGTTATAATATTAAAAGAATAGTTAATAATCATCGTTGATCATCCTCATTTTTTTTTTCGAATTCATCTTCTTTGATCATCAAAGACTTTTATTTTCATCTACTCTATTTTTCATTTTCTCAAATATATATATAGTTAACAAAAGGATTAACCACGTGGGACGGTTAGTTTTATTAAACGACATGTATTCTACCGAGTGTATGGGGAGCCCATGCCACATACTTTACTCAGCCAGCAAATTCTAATTCGAGAAAGAAGAATGTAATAAAAAGAACAAGTACTACTTCACATGTGGACCTGAACTGCTCGGCTAGAGATTTGAGACGCTGTTGTCGGACCCAGACTTCATTACTTTCCCTTTTTTATTTTTATTATTTTCTAACCTCTCATCACTTCCATTTTTCTGATCTTTAAATCTAGAATATATAATTATTTACAAGTTGAAATCCGACCTCCTTTCGCTGAGTTCAACATTCAGTATCAATGGGTTCTGAAGGATCGAGTGTTGTTGGTAAGATTACTCTCTTAAGGACAAAAAAACCTAACTTTCCATGTTAGATTTCGTTGTAGTCATTGTTTATTCACGAGGTTAGTATTCTGTGTTTCTTTGCACTTTGCAGTATCTGTGGTGTCTTTGAGATGGAGTTTTGCTCCGAGGCTTACAATTAATTACGGTTTTCGAGTTACCATTGAGTATGGTCTGTTTTTGAGTTGTAACTCAGGATGATCCGTTTCTCTTAGACCTTATTTTTCCCTGAGTGTTGGACTGGCTTGAAATTTATTGTGTTTGGCTAGATGCTTTTCCTTTACAGCATCTATATCCTTACACGAGCATAAAGAAATTATCTTGAAGTAATTTTTTGTTTTGCCTTTGAAGGCTATTTTCTCCACTCCTGTACATGATAAAATGCTGTAACGCCTTATAAGATGTGGAATGCAATATGTGGAAGGGAGATAATGCCGATTACAATCAGGCACCTTTGCTCGAGTTTACTCGTGCATCTCGAGATTTTACAAATCATGACCGCTGGCTTTTCGAATTCTTCGGTTTTACCTTTAGAGAGTAATTTTAATATGGGATGCGATACGTGCCTAGTGGAAGAAGTTAGATGGTATGAGTTGGTTGAATTGAAAGCGATCAGATTTAAGAGGCCCAGAAACAATTGATTGTTTTGCTGATTTGGGCAACGATGCAAATCGTCCCTTGAGTGGAAAAATGAAATCCTACTCGTGTTGTATATCAAGTGAGCTTCCTTATAAAAAATAGTATTGATGAAATACCACAAATTTCTGCCCGATGATTTTGTATGTATTTCCGCAAATCCTCCAACAGTATCAACTCTCCCTCCCTCCCTCCCTCCCTCTCTGTCTGAAGGTGTGTGTCTTGGGGGGGAGGGTTTAATTTCTTTTTCTATTTGATGATTCCTATAATGCATGCATGCATGATTACTATTTTGTAACTGAATATTGCTGTCCTCTTCAGTGCCTAGGAACTTCAGACTACTGGAGGAGCTTGAGAGAGGAGAAAAGGGGATCGGAGATGGAACTGTCAGTTATGGAATGGACGATGTTGACGATATCTACATGCAGTCATGGACAGGAACTATAATTGGCCCCCCCAATGTTTGTAGTTTTTTTGCTGTTCTCAATATTTACTCTCTTTCAATGTTCACATTCATGTTTCATGCATACTGGATTGCCATTGCATGAACTGGTTTTAACAATATGCTTTGTTTAAATTGCACCAAAGTAGTAGATTCATGTTGCCAGCATGTGTATGTATGTTCATGGCCTTATAGGATGAAAATTCTTGCCTTCATCCTTTAACTATGCTTTAGCTGGTGTGGGCTGCGGAGGCATAAAAACAAGGTTTTTGAGGAGAGAAGTTACATCTCTCTGTCGATATGGATATTGATTTAAAGTTTCCAAGATTATATTCGTGTTTATACGTGTGGGTTCTTCAATCAAAAAGTTAATGTATATGAGTTCACATGTGTTTTACTTATCAATTAGATTTTCGTTTATTGTCATAATGAGCTACTATAGGATACAGTGCAGTTGACTGACAAAGGAACTTTCTCTGATTTGAACATCCATATGAGCAAGACAAAATAATACCTTTCTCTGATTTGAATCACTGGAACATTAGGGAAAGGAGAAGTAATTCTAGGTAGTGACAGCAAAGACCCTCCAATGAAATCTAAATAATAATTTATCCAAAGACCTTGGAATATGCACTTGCCATGATTCTAATTTTTTTTTCCAATTAAAATACTTGAAATAACTGAAAGATACCCCCAAATTGTCAAAACTTAGAACTACATCTGATGAGGTTTGGAATTTCTTTTTCCCTTAGCCACATCAAAAAGATTGACCCCTGCTTCACATGCACGTATCTATAGTCAAAACTAAGGAACAATAATGTTTTGACTCATGCTTTTTGGCAGACTGTTCATGAAGGGCGTATCTACCAGTTAAAATTGTTTTGTGGCAAGGATTATCCAGATAATCCGCCAACTGTGAGGTTCCAAACTCGGATAAATATGGTTTGTGTCAATCCTGCTAGCGGAATGGTAGGTGATGCAAATTTTAGTTATTATACTCTAATTGATTGAAAATGAACTAACTGGCAACTGAATTTGCAGGTCGAGCCTAGTCTATTCCCTATGCTCGCTAATTGGCAGAGGGAGTGTACAATGGAGGATATATTAACTCAGTTGAAGAAAGAAATGATGGCTCCACAAAACAGGAAGCTCTCCCAGCCTCCTGAAGGTGTGTCTATTTTGCTTCTGCGTATTCTTGGTGTATCCTTTTTATTTGGTATTGATTTTCTAGTCAAGCAAGAATAACTTCATGGAATTAGCAACTCTTGTTTTCACGGGGAGATGGGAAGGAGTGTTTAAAAATGATGAAATGCGCTGTTTTGGAAGTAAAATATAGACACCACCAGTACACAACCAATGCAAAAAATAAAATTAAAGTGCAGATCAGTTAATAATTGTACCTCGTGAGCTTGTTTTACTGCACAAATGTTTGAAATGATTGAAGTAAATTGGAATTTGCTAGGAGTTATTAGATGGAGTGAAACCCGATACGAGTATCATGCATTAGCACTGGCACTAAGTCAGGATGGTAAGCTGCGGAATTATGAGCAACTGAACAACAGGCATCTTCCCTGCAATGCAATTGCTTACTTTATGCATATTTTTTTGTAAAAATCTCAAGAAATACACAGTAATCATGAGCTGTGTGTGCAGGAAATGAGGAGGCAAGGTTTGATCAAAAGGGGCCAGTTCTAAAGTGTTGTATTCTCTGAATCATTTGAAAGTTAATGAAAAGTATTGTATATAGATACACTATTCCTCCTGAAGGCTTAGCTCCAGCAGTATATAATCTTTTGTATGAGAAAGATAACTTCAGCTCTATCAAATGGTGGCTAAATAAATGGATCCTGATGAACTATTAACACCCTGACCACTGAGGTTCTGCTGTGTGAAAACTGATTCCAGCGAATGACTGCCTTTTCTGTTTCTCCCAGGTTGTGTTGACAGACCAAATCCATTTTGTCTGCTGCATTGAACTATGCTCTGTAAAATATAATAGCGTGTTGCTTACATATGTGACCTTGATTCGGTAGATAACTTGTTTTTTTCCAGAAAATATGCTTCCCGCGAGATGAGGCATCGCGGGCATGATAGTGTGAACTTGGAAACTAAGCGTTAGAAGTGGATGCCACCCCGTTTATTAGCCTCATCGATAGGCTTACGCACCCAAGAAATGCAAATCCCGCTCAGCAGTTTACATTAGTCTTGAATTGTTTTTTTTTAATGGGTTTTTACGTATTAACATGATACTCTTTTTTATTATTTAAATAATAATTTTTAATATCAGCGTATTAAAAAAATAAACTTTAAAAAAACATGTGAAGTGAAGGGTATTTGAGAAGAAAGTGTAAAATTAATTGATGTTTTCCCTGTCCAAGTGTAATTTAAAAAAGCATATTGAAATTGACTCGATTGATAATTGTAAAGGGGGGAGTGGCGCTCTGAAAGTGATGGGCTTGTACATGTTTGTAAGCAATGGAAAGCTGTTTACGTGCCTGCCTTAGGAAGCAATGGAACTCTTTGCTTGCAAACCTTAACCATGTCCGAGAATCAAATGCGATACATGCCACATTTATTGCGTTTGGGATTGTGAGCTAATATATTAATAAAACATATATTTAATAGAAGACAAAATAAAAAAAATAACAAGTAAAATAAAAAATAATATTAAAAGAATAGAACTTTAAAAAAATACACCCTAGCTCGTGATCTCAAACTTGTGACCTTTTTCATGGCACACACCAGTACACCACTAAGCTGCATCGTAAATTTATTAACCAGATAATTAAAGAAATAAATTATTTTTTTCTTAGACATGCAAGTTTTTGTTAATCAATTAATGGAGCCACCCGTTTAATAAATATCGTAATAATAATAATAATAATAATAATACAACGAATCAAAATAATTTAAAATTTTAAGTTATTAAATGAGATATTATTATTGGTTTTATAGTAGTGTTTTATCGGGCTCTCAAATGAAAATCTTTTGATTTTAAAATTCACGCAAATTCAAATTAATTTGTGATTTAATTTTAGCATCATAGTATCATATAAAATAACTATTTAAACTCAAAAAAACTAAATTGTTAAAAAGTTATAGTTATAATAATAATAATAATAATAATAATATTCTTAACATGTATTGATTAGATTGGTGCACTAAAAAAGAAAGGATATTATTCACACTACGCTGTTGTGAAATGAAAAAAGAAACGATTACAGAAAGAAGAGAATGCAGGACGCTACAATACGCTGTTATTTGCAATGGATGCCATCGGTTTCCTACCCTTTAAATACATCAGAACAGAACACAGCCTCTGTTACCCATCTCTTTCTCTGATTGCTTTCACAGTTTCATCATACAAGCATAATTATGGCTTCCTCCAAGTCATCATCCATCGACAAGCAACAGAACGGTAATGGAATTTACTTTCCTTACTTCTTGCTCTGTGCATTTTTATGGATAAAGTTAAGACCATTCTTTTCATGCAGGAAAATTTGTGCCAGATGATCAGAACGTACTGCAGCAGCATGTTTTCTTCTTTGATAAGAATCAAGATGGCATAGTTTATCCATGGGAGACATTTCAAGGTGTGCTCTCGTGTTTTTCCTTTTCTTTTGCTTTCATTTCATCCCCACTCTTGTTTTTTGTCGAAGAAGAAGAAAAAAAGAAAAAAAAACCAACAGATGGGTTCATTTTAACCTGGATTTGTTCACTAGCAGGTTTTCGTGCAATTGGGTGTGGCGTCTTATTATCCACTGCCAGTGCCTTTCTGATCAATATCGCTCTCAGCCAGAAAACTCGACCTGTACTCCTCTCTCCTTCTAATTAATATTTCGAATCCGAAGTAATCGTTCCTTCTTCTTTTTTCGTTTCAGAAATGGAAAGGGGGAGTGGTAATAAACAATACAAGATCACCATAGGTGTCGGCGAATTATTGACATGCAGCTAGTTTGGTCTTTTGGTGTATCATTAGTTAAACTTGTTTTTGACTAGAAGTTGACTTAAGCAGCACTGATCTTTTCATCTGTCTAGTTTTTCTGTTCTTTATATTTGTTCAAGATCGTAGAGGATAGATAACCGCGCGTGCTTTTAACTTACTTGGCTACAAACCAACAAGCTTGCAAAAGTGGTAAATCTGCTGTCGTAAAAGGCTGAAAGGATGAACTGTTGTCCTGGAATATGTTCATAGAGTGACGACCAAGTCATCTTCCATTACATGTTTTGTCATTGCATATATATTGTAAAGGGATGATTTGCATGGTGTTTCAAATACATTTTAAATTAAAAAAAATTGAATTTTTATATCATTTTAATGTCAAAAATGATTTATAAAAAATAAGATTATTGTAATGCATTTCCGGAACAAATACACACCGTCAGTTTTTTTTCCCCTTAATTTTATGTGTGCCTTTAAAGATTAATAAATCTATTTTCCTAGAATTGCAAGATATTTAATTTTCCGTAATTCATCCCCATTTCGGGATTCTTGTAGCTCAATTATCAAGTTAATAATAATTGATTTAAGAACGAAGATGTGCAAGGCAGGCATGTATAAAATTTGGACAGCCTACAAATAATTAACAGACACTTCACCTTTTATACGTGGAATTTTTCATGTATTAGTAATCATAATATTTCCATGTGTTGCAGGGGAAGTTTCCGTCTCTGTTTTTCCCTATCGAGGTTAAGAACATCAACCGAGCCAAGCATGGGAGTGATTCGGGTGTGTATGACAGCGAAGGAAGGTATATATATTTATATCCCTGCAGTATGATTTGTTTTACGCTCCAATTTATTCATAAGTTCTTGCCACGAAACATGGCGGCTAAACACTGTGACAAAAATGGATTCTTTCTTCATCGTATTATATCATAGGATTCCTAATTTGTCTGCCAATTAATAGATCTTCTTTTTTACACTTGACTGCTGATTGGTTGAGCCAAATGAGATCCTCTTTTATTCGTTAGAAAAGCTCTTAATGCATTGAGTTTTTCTCTTTTCTTCTGCTGGGGTCATAGAGCCATGGATTAGTAGGTGGTGAAGAGATGCTGCTTTGGGTCCTCTAAAATTTCTTGTCGAGTTGATGTCCATTTTATTAAATCAAAAGCTAATAACATGAGACTTTCTGGTTCGGCACGTAGCGCAGTGAGAGCGATGTATCGAGCAATGGCGGATTAACACAGTTAGTGCTGGCTAATACCACTAAATGGCTTGTTTATTTGATTTTCATATGTTGATCTCAGGTTCGTGCCTGGAAAGTTTGAAGAAATTTTCAGGAAACATGCACGTTTGCATCCAAATTCCTTGACTGCAGACGAACTGATGGAAATGCTCAAGGCTAACAGAGAGCCTAAGGACTTCAGAGGATGGTTAGTTTCTCGTTTCAATTTTGAGAATCCAAAAGTAATTAGTAAATTATTTCATGCCATTCAAAACATGAAAGGGTAATCAAATGTTAATCTGTTTTTTTCCCAGGGCTGCTTCCTATGCCGAATGGAAGATCCTGTACGGTCTCTGCAAGGACAAGAATGGTTTGCTTCACAGAGATACAGTCAGAGCTGTCTATGATGGAAGCCTATTTGAACACATGGAGAAGGAAAGAACTTCAGCCAAAAAGAAAGCGTAGTTTCACTTCCATTTACCAATAATTAATGGATACGTTAATTTATTTCCATCTTCGAATCATTCTGTTCGTCAGCCAAATAAATGAGTCGTGGGAGGGGAAAAAGAGATACATCGTCACATCAGGATATTGCCTGATATATTTATTTTTAATTAATGTTGTGTTGTGTTGTGTAAGAAAAGGGATACATATTTGGTAGATTTGGGTGCTGTATACGTACTTTTCCAGTTGGCCATGCTTCAAGGATGGTCGTTGATTCCAGTGATGTGTGAATTGCAGATTGTTGAAGTGTAATTTGATGTTTGATAGTGCCATCAATTCTTTATGATAAAGTAATATCGCATGCAAACCCGTACGTGCCAGGAAGGAGATGCTGATGAATGTGCATGCCATCAGCAACTATATATGAATGAAATTTATGTAGCAAGCAATTGCGACGTCCCTCAGCAGCTCCGTAGTATTATTATTATTGGATAATTAAGAAGCTTTCTTGGCTAAGGCTGTCCTTGTCCGTCGAAGATGCTCGACTGTCACTAGGCTTTCTATCCACCGGATATAAACTCGTTAAAAAAAGGAAATTTCGTGTGAAATACACACACAAACACACACAAGGGGTCAGAAAGGGTGGAATATATACATTATACAGGGATCGGATCGAATAAAGGGTGGAATATATACAGGGATTATCATTTATCAATGCTGGCTTCACACAGGATTCTATATGGTTACGTAAAGTCAGAGAACAAATCAAGTGAGTTGGGGTTTCTAAAAATGTTATCGAGTTAGATGTGGTGATGTGTATACTCAAAAAGAAGAACGAATAATCTTATAAGAGATTGAGATTATCAGGTTGGTTGAGATTTTTGGGAATTTCACATTTGAGTCTTGTGTTTGTTAATATGATGGTTATTACCGATTTATATGGTTATTAATTTTAAAACTGATAGAATTAATTGAGGTGCACATAAAATTATCCGAACATTAATATTAATAAAAAAATAATAATTATATACCTCAACTAATCTCACAGGGTCTAAAATTAACGACTATGTAAGCCTCCAATATTTATCATATTAATAACTATAAGGTTTAAACTTGAAATCATAAGAAGAGTAAACTTTTTAATACCAAACTCTTATAGCTGGACACCTGTTAAACGAGAGAACAATACAAGTGGAAAAAAAAAGGATCTTAACGTTTACGGAATAATTTGTCAAAATTATAAGTGTGAGGACTGTTTTGTATTCTAGTATCAATTCTTAGGACTGAAGTAAAATTCTGAATAAGGCAGAACAGTGAAATAAAATAAGAATCCAACGGCTAAAACTGTAATATTCTATGTAGCACTGAATCATGTTCCTGGTACTAATTCCATGACTGAATATCACTCATGCCTACATCGGCAATGGAGCAAAAGCCACGACGATGAAAGAGTTGGATTTTGAGAAGCATGACTCAAAGGTTAGTTGATAGATAAGGATCCAAAACATGGTTACCCCGCCGCTCTTAAAGACTTCTATGATCATGAAAGCAACAAGCTACACAATAATATAAATCTAGTTATATATAAATCATATTTTTAACCTCACCTGTCAGTAGCTAAGTTATTGAATTGATTATTTGATATATTATTATTCCTTTAAGTTATATAAATTTCAAGTTCAAATAGTTTTTACTTACAAAAATATAGAAAATAATACAATTCACATCTTAATACGTCATCTAACAAATCTAACGACTTGAACTATTGAGTATAGCTCCGAGTTACTATCTCGAGTACATCCCTGTTCATGCTACTTACCCATGAAATAGATGAAGTTGTTGAAGATCATAAATAAAGCAAAACATTTCTGGGGGGACAAGAAAAGGAAGGGCACTGTTATTCGGTGTTTTAAGTAACAGCAACCTCCTTTAAAGAACAAATGTCTACCTGGAATTATAAACTATTCGAACTTATTGTACAATCTAGATTGGCCAACACATGTATCATTTGGAAATGGTAAATGGGTACAAGAACGCATTGTTTTTGCCGAGTACAATCTGTTCAAACAAGCATAAAAGAGAGGGGAAGGGGATGAATAGAAACTTTAAAGAAAGATTATCACATGGCCCCAACTCAACAAGTTGATTTTAAAGCTTACACTGAAACCAGATGCAGGAATTGAACTTGCGATCTTCCACCACACTATTGAATCAAATCAGCGGCTCACTAATCTCAAGGAGTTCATTACAGAGACCTGTAAAAACAGAGGAATCAGTTTCAATGGGTCTGAATTTGATGAGAGACGAAGGAACCAAATCTTCAGCATCAAGTGTAGTGACTCTCTCCCCCACTGAAGGAAAATGAGGGATAACCCTCCGTTTGACTGCTACAGGATGTAACAGCTCGAACTCCAAACCAGGGTCTTTTAGCGCTGAGCTCACAAACTGAAAGTAAACAAGTTTACATCATATTTAACTCAGAGACAAAAGAAGATTTCTGCATCAGTTCTAAAATTATAGGTACAACATAATGCACAAAAGTGGCTGGTTCAGAATAAATTTCGTTTGAAGCAAATTTCCTGAAAACCATAAATATAATTAAAGATAAGTAGCAAGTTCTCTTTTCACGGGAAGACAATGTCTCATCATGATGAGCAGGTGTCAATTTAGAACACTTTGTGAAAAGAGTTGAGGCAACGTTGGACCTTTTGTTTTAAAATGAAAGGGAAGTCATACAGTAAGGTAGGAAGCATGAAAGAGATTTCAATAAATCAGATGATAGATTATTATAGTCAAGAAAAAAAATGAGAATGAATGGTTATCAGCAACAGGAATTCAGCAAGAAAAAAAAGAAAGTGTTTAAGGTTTCTTGAAATAATTGCAAGTCAAACACCAGAACAATTCAATAAATCCAATCAAAAGTTCCAGAAGAGTAGACCAGGCAAGATTGTGAGAAAGCTGAACGGATTAATCCATCCTTCACATGATTGCAGCAGTAAAATTGCAAGAGTAGGAACTTTAAACATGAGTTTACCAGTGGAGAGTCCTGTCTTAGTACAGTAGAGTATATGTATACATGAAAACTGGTGGGTCAAAGAGGAAGGATTCTGGAATACCATACACATGTTGTGCCCATGCAATTATTGAAATATTTAATTGAGACACAATTCAAAAAATTCCCAGGAATGAACTCCAGCAACAAAACTGTTTCTGGATAGAATACATTTTTTTTTCTTTTGAGCATTACAGAGTTACATATTAGAACTTCTTGAGATGTTTCATCACCTGATTTTCAGAGGGTGCAGCCAGAATATTTTAATCTCTTTTGTTTCTATAGATAAATATTTTAAAGTTGATAAGCACTGTTGGCATTAACAAGAGAAAATGACCTTTCCTGTTTAACTATTAAGTCTCACTTAAAATAAATGTTGCCTCTTGATACAAAGAGATTTGGCGTTTTAGTTGCAAACCATGAATGAAACAACTATAAAAGCAGTTACGATGACTAACCTCGTAGAGAGCAGTTGTTGATTCCCAAGGAGCAAAGACACCTTGAAGAACCACTCCATCAGGAAATTGGATACGAATAATAGTCCTTTTGTATCTCTTCCTGGCAGCTTTTGCTTGCTTTTCTTTGTAAGACTTGGGAATCAAAAGCTGAGATTCTGCGATCTTCTTCTTCCTCATATCAGTTTCTCTTTTTATCTCTTCAGCAGACAGGCTGTAAAATGAATCTGGCAGCTCAATTCTTGCTGCTACATTTTCAGGGACAGAAAAAAAGACCCTTATCTAACAAAACCGAATAAATGGATTAGAATGCCGTGTACTACAAGGACAATTTGAAGACATGGGCTGAGTGCACCATGAAAACACATATAAACATGGCTACAGAATCAGTAGACAGTGCTGCCATTGGAAGTAAAAAAACCCACAAAGATACACGTATTAAACTACTGATGAGTGACCATGGGAAAACACCAGAAAGCATGCCCCTAGGCCAGTAAACCCTTCATGCCCTTCTCATTGGAGGAGAAGTAGCAACCAATAAACTAGATGACAGTGCGTTCTTAAAGGAAGAGAATTGAAGTAGAGAGATCAAGAAAAGACAGTGGAATGGGGGGTTTGACAGATTCCTAGTTATAGGCAGCAATCCTCCACAAATCCAAGCTCACATGTGACGTGTTTCCATTCCTTATGCACTTGATTCAAAAAATGCAGAAAACTCACGAATCTAAGCTGGATAGGAATTGGCTTGTTCAATCATTCTTACATGTGATAGACATTACATGTTTCATAAATATTTTTAGTCAAACCTTCACATAAGAACCTGCTATAGTAATGAGCTAAATTATGCTTGAATGTGCCAGAGAAAGAGCATCCCTGAGTTGAACATCTTTTGCCATCTTTAATGCACAGCTATATAACTAGTTTTGAACCAAGATTTCATTCGAAGTATTACTCTGCTTTTGGCGTTTAAATGCTTCAAGTTCAAAACATCGATAATCAAATTTCTACAAGTCTGTCATAGTATGATTTTGGAATTCTTGCAGAGGATTTCTACAAAAACAAGAAACAGGTGCCAAAATTTTTAAGAACGCAAAAAAGAACAAAAATAATTTATCAAGCAAAAACCTTCACCATACCTGCCTGTCAACCTTCTTTGGCTCAACCTGTTCCTCTGTCTCAGCTGGAGCATCAGATGGTTTACCCTCAGCCCTCGGCTCTTCCTGCCCCTCCTTCCTAGGTTCTAATAATCGTATCACCTTATTAATCAAACCAATTCTCTCCTCATTAGGAGCTTCCTCCAGGATGGCCCACATTTCTCCACCCTCCTCCTTCAATCCAAACCCAACAATCTCCAATAACTCAACCCCTCCAGAAACCTCAATCACTGCCTCTCTTATCTTTGGATTTCCCATTCTAATCCTCCTAAATTTTGCATTCGCAGGCTCCCTGACAATATTCCTCAGCAGTCTAAGCACAACCTCCACCGATCCCTCCAGCGGCTTTCCTGACAAATATGCACTAATACAAGTCTCCAATTCATTCCCACATGACTCTTCTGCCACATTACCATCACCAACTACGCGATCATTACTTTCAACTGAACTATTAACATTACTGTTATTGACACAGGTTTCTACATGTGTAGAGACCTCTTCTTCTGATCGATACGACTGCCCACAAATTGGGCACTCAAACACATTCAACGAGTATCCATTTTGAGATCTTTTGCCAGTAGTGATCAACGAGTCAAATGGGTCGAACCCATTCGTGGTTTTGTTGACAGAAGCGGGCTTGTTTTGATCAAGATTGGATCCCTTTTCAGGCAAAGGCTTGGAATTTGAAGATGAAGTAAGAGAGGAAGATGGGTTTGGCTTGGGCTTTGAAATTGGATTTGAATTTACAGGTTGAGAGTAACGGGCATGGAGAGGATTAGTAGAACCTGATGATGATTGAGAAGGAGTAGAACCACCACCGCCTAAGACACGGCCTTGGCCCTTGAATTTAGAAGGAGAAGATGAAGAAGAGACTTTCTTCATCAAACCTTTGAACTTGTCTTTCATGTCATCCATGTGGTTGATCCCAATCAACGAACAGGGAACCAGGAACTGTTTGTAACGATGCGAGGAAAGAAAATATATCCAGATGATCCAAAATATAATGAAATAGAAAAATTTAAAAAGGGGAAGAGGGTTGACTTCAGACTTTGGGACCTCGGAGGAGGAGACGCGGTCAGAAGAATAATGGGGTTTGGTGTTTTGGCCGTTGGATTGCGAATTCAGAATATTCGGTGGTTGGGTGAGCTTCGGCGTTAAGCAAACAATCTCTAGAGTTATACCACGCCATCATTCGCCCACTTAGCAAAACGGCAATGCATTACCAAAACTGCCTGCACCATTGCCGTTTTAACAAAAAAAAAATCTCTTTTTTTTTCGGGGCTTCAACATTTTTATTTTCGAGTTCTTAGGGAAAAACCAACTTGGAGCTTGTTTCTTGCTCGTCGTTCTCCGGCTAAACTTCTGGATTAGATAAAGCTTTCCTAGGTTGCATCTGGGATTGTATGGACATCATTTTTATGCTCGATCTTGGTCGTTCATCGAAAAGCAAATTGTGGTGTGATTTTTGTTTTTATAATTTTTTAAAAAACATTTTAGCTAAGGTTAAAAATAATTTTTGAATTGTTTAATTAAAATTTATTTTGAATTTGAAAGGAATGAAAAATAGTTTTTTATGTGGTTATGAAGTTTTTTAGATTGTTTTTTCAACTTATTAAAATACTTTAAAAGATTTAAATATATATACACATATTTATTTATATATAAAATATTGTATTAATGATCATAATTGTATAATGTAAATAAATTGGATATTTCTTTTTATTCTCTCATCAAACTATTTGTAATTCCATTATAAACTAAATTTATATATGAAGATCTCTGTAATTCTTGACCATTTGATCAAGGAATAACATCCGGTAAAATATCGTCTGAAATAAAAATTATGACGGAGACAAAAATTATATTTTAATATATTTATTTATATTTTAATTAATTTTTTATATTTTTAAATTATTTTAAACCCCGATGAAACCTATATGCTTGTAATATATTATTTTAATATTATTTTATAAACCCCCTTGAAACCCTCAACTTCCAATATATTATTTTAAATCAACTCTCTGCTTCCGCTTTCTTTCTCAACTTCTAATATATTATTTTAATATTATTTTAAATCATTTTTCAACTTATAATATATTATTTTAAATCAACTCTCCACTTCTCCTCTGCTTCCCTTTTCTCTCTCTGGAACGCACCTAAAAGTAGCAAAATGTTGCTTATTGCAAACTACAGGTTCGGCTAATTTTTATGTGGGTCTCACAGCTTTTCAGATTGCTTATGGTTTATTATCAAACACAATAAAACTGATTCTTACTTGTAAATTGAATCGCAATGTAAAACACTGATTCTTACTCTAACCGTAAATTGAATAGCAATTTCAAACACCCACTAAAACATAAAATATAAAGTTTTCTAATACTTAAAATTTGTAAATATAGAAAAAGAGAATGAACATGCATGAAGTAATAAGTTTGTAGTTTGTCCGGCTTAAATTTCTCTCACTTGTAATTTACCTAGCTAGCTTGATTATATTCATCTAGCTTAGATTTTTTTGCTAAGCTTTGCTTAAACTAGTATAGATTAACCTTAAACAAGATTTCATTTCTTAAATGGTAACAAAAATATTTACAGATATTAATCACTTCAGCGCTTATCTTAAGGAGTGGTGTCTCAGTGTGAAAGAGAGATGCGCAACTGATGGGCAGGTTAGCACTATCATGGATTGTTGTGCTCGCGTGTGAAAAGTTAATGTCTTCCCTCCATAGAAAAATAAATGTATAGCTCCTGGAACACGAAAAAATACATCGAGATGTGTCATCAAATATTAGATAACTCGCGATGAAGGTGTTAGGGATGGAGTGGAAACCCTTTTTATGCTTAGGACATGTGCTAGGATGTGCTAAAAAAAATTAAAAGGACCCTCCACAAAAGTTCTAACATTTTTTTAGAGCTAACACAGTATCACGATCTAACTTGCACGCACCACGAATAATTTCCGATTCACGCCAATGAACAGGTAAGACACCGCGAGGATGACAGACATGCCTGACAAGACTTGAACCTAGGGTGGAAGGAAGACAAACCCTTCTCTGACCAACAGGTCAAGACCTTGTTCGCTTCTTACAGTTTTTTTACTCCTAGGACAACAAAGTCGTTCACTTTGTAAAAAAAATAAAAGGCCAATTTGTCCCCACATAACTAAAGAATTATTAGAAAATGACAAGAAAGAAAACTTAATAGATTTCATCTCTAAGAGTGATTAAATTATTTTGATGTGTTAAGCATATTAGAAAAACTAAAAAACCTCTGCATGAAAGTTTTCATGTTTCTACAAGTAACAAACTCATTTCACTCTATCAAAGATTAATTTATCCCTGCATCAATCATAGTGAAAAGGTAATTAGTCCTGTTATATATGTCTATATTTCCGGCACAATAGGTGCCCATGTGATCCACACATCCAAGGCATTTGAAATGTGTTTTCATTGAACAGTACACGCAAAAATGAAGGGAAACAATGACGGGTACGGGAACATAAAGTGTTAATCATGTCAATCAAGCTTGCAGCCATAAAGGAAGAGGAAATTGAGAAATAATAAATAAGTTCGAGAAATTCTAGTTCCCTAGTTCTAAACTTCTAATAATGCAATGGGTTTTGCTACTGATATTCACAAGTGCATAGTTTCGAGCAGCTTTGCTTTGACCGCACAATACCCATCACCTGAGGCTCCTAAGTATTTGAGTCATCAGCCAACAAGGTCTTGGCCTGTGGTCAGAGAGGGTTTGTCTTCCTCCCACTCTAGATTCAAGCCTTGTCAGACACGTCTGTCACCCCCGCGGTGTCTTACCTGCTCATTGGGCTTGCAGGATGTTCAGTAAGCCCGGAGATTAGTTGTGGTGCGCGCAAGCTGGCCCGAACACCCAGGTCATAAAAAAAAAAATAAGTATTGAGCCATCAAAGAAATGGTGAAATTCAGGCTGAAAGGATGCAAATTTGACTAGCATGGGAGCGGTGGTGTGGTGGGAAATGAGAATTGGCATGAGATGGTAGATCTGCTACTGGAGGGTTATCTTGGCCTAGTAGAGATGAATTTCAAGACAGAAGATCACAATAATAGAAGATCAGCTTCAACAAACCCGTCACTAAACAGGATGCTAGATAAATTGCCAAGTTTCCAAACAACTCTGACACCCACTGATCACAGACCCAAGCTAACTTAAAATCCACACCAAGAAGACCACCACCACCACCTCTCCTTATAACCTGGTATCAATTCCCTCTTCTGATCTGCTCCTCCAGCCCCCGGCCACTGCACTAAGAATTCACATATCCCATCACCAATGCAACTGATGAAAAATCAAGCCTCTACAAGTTGCAGCGATGACAAAACTAAAAGGAATTTCAAGGCCAGAGATGATAATGTGAGAGAACACGTATGAAGAAAAGGTTGTCTCGGGGCCAAATGAACAATATTTCCAACATCGAGAAGGAAAGGAGTCGCTGTGAGTGTACATTTGACGAGTTCAGGATGGAAAAAATAAAAATCTTTGGATCCCATCATCATTTTCCTGGCTGAACGCTATTTTTGTATGGTGATGGTTGTCCGAGAAAGGGATCGGAAGAGACTAATATAGCTATTGGTCAGAACAAGCTACAGCTTGCATTAAGTTCACAATCAGAGTTTTGACATGGAATTGCATGGCTAAAATTGAAAACCCACGCCTGCCCTCCTCCTACCCTAATATACTACAGATTCATCCGCATTAATCAGTACAAAGAAGCGGATAATAAAACTGCCTGATACAGTTCTCGCGATTTCATCAATTTACACTTTCAAAAAATGCAATCCATGTTGTGATCAAAATTGGAACGAATTCGACACTCGGGAAAAAAACTCCCAAAGCGGTTAGGGAGAAGCTGCATATTGATAGGTCTTGACATCCAAATCAAACATAGTTACTACCTACACGCGAAAAATAACTGAATTGAAAATGCCAGTTAAAGTCTCATTTAACAGTAGTGATCCATTAAAATAGTAAACAAAATCCATTTATATCCATCATCATCATCACTTACTCCTTGATCTTGAGCCTCTCGACGCGCTGTTTCAACTGCTCGATCTTCACAACAAGATGAGTGACCGAGTAAAGAAGCCAGTAGAAAATGAGAGCAGCACCGATCAACAACGCATTCCTCTGGCTTTTCATGATAGATTTCTGGTGACGGAGGTGCTCGGTTGGAGAGCAGGACTCACCCTCGCAGTCCGGCCTCGTCTCATACTTCCAGTATATATCCATCAGCAGAAACAGGCAAAACGGAACCACCGACATAAACGGCTTCAGCAGATTGCGCATCACAGCGATCAGTCCCTTGCGCAGTCCGTCGAGGCCTGGGATGGTCAGGAGAAGGACCATGACTGCCTCTGCGCCTGCGGCATAGCCTAGTACTACCCACTCAAGTGCCATTGCTGCTTGGAAACCCTAACAGATCTGAATCTGATTGGGAAATTTGGGGATTGGGGGTTTGTGTTTTTCTTCGGAAGTGAAAGCCTTTAAATTATCTTTTATTTTTTTTCTTTTTCATTGAGAGTTTGTTTACATGGTTAAATCTGTTATTTTATTAATATTTTTTTTAAGATATTTTTTATTCTTTCAAATTATTTTAGCATACTATATTAAAAATACTTTAAAAAATAACTCAATACTCTTTAATATAGTTGCAAATGCTACTGTGCTCCTGATAAATAAATAAATTAAAATTCCTTGTCCTTCGTTCATAGTGGAAGAAAAATTGTAAGGCAGCCAGAATAAGAGGAATTCAAATAACTCATTCAAGGAGATTTATAACACACAACGAGATATTTTTTCTCTCTCTCTCTTTTCCCCTTGCTATTCTCAAAATGCATGTTGACTTGTCAACAAATCTAATTTGTCCTCTCATTTTATTGTCATTTCAAATCTCATCCTTGTTTTTTGGTTGTTATATTCTTGTTTTGAATACTTTTATGAAATTATGTCGTTTGATTATTTCCACCATTCAAACAAAAAATATAAGTTATAATCTCATATTTGTTTTTAAAAAAATTACCCTCGTTTTTTAAATTTTAGATTCTTTTGTAAAATTATTATTTATTTGATTTTATTATTTGACACTCAGTTGATTGAAAATTCGGTTTCATGTGTTTCTCGTTGGGTGATCTTATTTTCATGACCCAAGTCACGAGCTTGAAAATTTCACTCGAGTTAACGCAAGTTTGTTTTTAAGGTTTTTGTTTCATATTGATTTTATTTTTCAATTTCATTTCACATTAGCTTTTTCTTAAATTAGGATTTGTGATTTTTTTTCTCAACTTGAATATTCCAATCCTGACACTTGAATCACAAGTTGTCACGGGTTGGATTTGTTTTAGGTTGTTTTTCTTTAAAATTTAATATTTTGTGAGGTTTTAACTTTAATATTTACTTGTTTTAGAATCGGGCTTTTATATTTTTTTGTTGGTTTATCTTATATTGGGTTATCTAATTTTGTTGTTTATAATCACGAGGTTTGGTGGACTTATCCAATTTGCTTCTTCTTTTTGTTTCAATTTCTCTTATTAAATTATTTTTGTTTCAATTTCTTTTGTCCATATTGATTTTATTTCAAATCCGACATGACTAATCAGGTTGACCTGTATCGTGTCTTTTTTTTCCAACTTCGATCTCCTACATTGAGTTGGCTAGGATTTGAGATTTGCCCTTTCTTTTCTTTTTTTAGTCTGGCCAGGTTTTTTTTTGTTCAGTTATATATATTTAATTATTTATTATTGTCAAAAAATTCTATTATCTAATTCTAATGTATCTGGTTCACTCAAGTCTATCATCCGAGTTATATACAAAAACTTTTCTTGAAAAAATGTCAATAACATAAATATTATTTTTTTACATGCAAAAAAATAATAATCTGGTCTTGCTTGATGCGTAGCGCAGCCACGAACATCCAGATATACTAATGGAGTCTAGTCCATAACCATGCAGATCGTGTTTAACCGGCTTGAACTGCCTGTACAACTTTCAAGGGAATGTATTTTTATTACAGCGTGGCCATGCCGATGTTAGTTAGCCGGTTCGAACTTGGGCTTAGCTCTGACGGTCCAACGCTGGCCCTAGACGGCTGCTTCTCAGATCCAGACCATGTTTTATCTTTCGAGATAGAGTTCGGAATACAGCTAATATTGTTCAACTAGCTATATTACCCGCGCGTTGTCGCGGGTTTTTTTATATATAATTTTATATAATTAAATAAAAAATAATAAATTTATATGATATAATTAAAAAAATTATAGTTTATGAGATAAAATGTATAAATTTTTAAGTACAGTCTGTTGCACAAGCATAAATAACATTTTTTAGAATAAAAGTACAACGTTATAAAACATCATAAAAAGCGCTAACTATATAACATGCGGATCATTGAAAAAAAGACGTATGTTGACATGAAAAACGAAGCCAAAACCTTTCTTTAAAACGTGACATTTAATTTCTCTGCTAATTAAATCAAAGACTAACAAAAGTAGATAAAATTTAATAAAAGAGAAAATAAAAAGTTATAATAGATTCTAAAACAAAAATAAAAATTATTAAATGATTATTAAGGAAAATACAAAAAAAAAGGCAAAAAAAAAAGAAGAAGAAGAAATGAAAAAAAAAGGAGTTGTAATCATAAAATAAAAGCAAAAAAAGCAAAAACAAAATGGAGGGAAAAAAAGAAGAAAAGGAAAAATTAGGAAAAAGAAAAAAGAAAAGAAGGAGCAGTAATCATAAAATAAATAAAAAAATCAACAAAAGCAACGCCGATTATATGTTTTGTAATAAGTTTTTAGTATTATTTTATTTATTATGAATTTATATATATTCTTTTAAAAAATAACTTGTACCACCACGATAGATGGCAAGCTTCTCTCGCTTTTGATTTTAATTCTCTTGTTCACATCAAACAGCTTATCCTGAACCCACTATTTTCAGGGAGCATCGTTACACGCCCCCTGGTTCATATGGTCATCGAGCATATAGTATCTAGAAGCTTCCACTGTTTTCGTAACTAATACTTCCTTCGATTATCTTACAGCTCAGCTGGAATTCATTTGGCCTCGACAGCAGTTCAGTGATTTGGACCGTCCCATGCATCCTGGACGGCTCATGTGTTAATCAATTATCTTTATGATTATTTTTTAGAGAACTTGACCGTATATGAAGTTTAAAGTTTAAACTGTTTTCTATTTTAAAACCCTCCCTCCCTCCCTTTTTTTTAATTTTTTTAGAAAATAAAGTAAATTTGGAACTTATATTTATTTTTTTATTCCCCATTCGAAGTAGACGGAATAGTAGCCGAGCCTGTATCAAGGTCTGGACCTCTATTGATGGTGATGTAGTCAACCATGACTGGTCAGTGATCACCCCCTGCAGGACGCCCATAATTATTAACCAATTAAAAAATATTAGAAAGGGAAAGAAGAAAGCCCGTCATTTTCTTCTTCAGCTACTTGTTACATGGTCTAATACACTTTGACTAAATGTGGAGGAAAAAAAAGGGGAAGAAAATTCAAATAATAACTACAAAAAATAGAAATGAAATAGAAAGCTGCATCGGCGAAGAAAGGGAGCCCCTCTCTCACGCAAATCCTCCTCAAAGCAAAAACCACCCTCTCTCTCCCCCCTCGTCACAAAAACATACTCACCGCCATTGCCAACAATCAATTCTGCATACACTCTTAGCCCTTGCTCACTCTCTTTTCTCTCTCAAGAAACAAATAACTCGGAGACATGTCTAAAACATTAACGATGGCACCTCTTATCTCCCTTCTAACAATCACACTTCTTACAACCCCTGCAATTTCCTCCGTCGACTCTTTTGTCTACGGTGGCTGCTCACAGATAAAATACACACCAGGCTCTCCTTACGAGTCCAACGTCAACTCGCTACTTACCTCCCTTGTTAACTCAGCCACCCTCACCGTCTACAACAACTTCACCATCAAGTCCCCAACATCACAGGACACCCTTTATGGTCTCTTCCAGTGCCGGGGAGACCTCTCCAATGCTGACTGTGCTAGCTGTGTAGCTCGTGCAGTGAGTCAACTCGGCACTCTTTGCCTCGACTCGAGTGGTGGCGCCTTGCAGCTTGATGGGTGTTTCGTAAAGTACGATAACACGACGTTTCTTGGTGTGGAAGACAAGACGGAGGTGCTGAAGAAGTGTGGGCCGTTGATTGCGTATGATTCTAATGAGTTGAACAGGCGTGATGGAGTGCTGGATTACCTTGGGACTGGTGATGGGTCCTACAAGCCTTTCAGAGTTGGCGGGTCCGGGGATGTTTCTGCTGTGGCACAGTGCGTCCAAGACTTGAGTGCGAGCGAGTGTCAGGATTGTCTGTCTGAGGTGGTCGGACGGCTGAAAACTTACTGTGGGGCCGCTGCTTCGGGGGACTTGTACTTGGCCAAGTGTTATGTTCGGTTCTCCAAAGCCGGGGCCCACTCCTACGGCGGAAATGGTAAGCTGTTGCGCCACCGGCCGGCCGGGTGGTGGTTTAAGGTTTTTTGTTTTTGGCTAAATGTTTTTTGGTTTAAATTAATGAGTAATTAGTGAAAATCCCCATCTTGAATGATCTTGAATTTACCTAATTTAAACACCATGGCAAACCTACATGTGAGATTGGTGCTGTAGTCTTACATGGCTATTTGGGTAAATTTCACATTGTTCAGGTTTTTTCTTTTCTTTTGTTTTAGTAATTTCCCATGTATCCTTTCCCTTCTTTTGTTTATCTTGTTTTGGTTTCCCCCTTCTGTGTGTCTGTCTGTTTGAGAGTGGTGGGAGGTTTGAAGTGTTTGTCACTTGTCAGCTAATGATGTTTGCTGTACTAATTTATATGATGACGAGACTGCCTTCCTGGTGTGATCCGATTTCTTGACGCATAGTCAAGGTGAATGTGGAAGTGTTTAAGAAGATTTTGGAGCAAAGTTCATTGAGTTTTGGCACTTCTTTATTCCTAGAGGGGATAATTTTAATTTTTTTGATGGATACTTAATGCTTCAATGCTTTTTCACTGGAGGGTTTGGTAGTGGTTTTGATCATCGGTTTGACATCAATTCCGTATTTATATTTATATATTGTTATAGATTTGAAGGTCAAAACCCAAAAGGGAGAATCTCATAATCCTGGTGTATAAATGCATTGTTAAAGTTGTTTGCACACTGTTCATAAAGAAAAAGGCCTCTAAAGTTCTCAGTTACCACACCATGATATAATCAAGGCCCCACTTCTAAATTAATGCCTAACTAGTATTCAAGAAAGAATCCAATGCAAATGTAGTTATTATGGCCTTTGTTCACAGTTTTTCTTCCCAGGTGTTTGAAATTCTATAAAGGTGGAGCAAAGCATATTATTACTCAAATAATGTTGGAATTATTACTACTACAATTTCCAAAATTATATGGACATGCTGTTCTTGAAGATACTAGCATAATGAATCTTGTTTGGCAACTAAGCTGAAGCAATCAGTATATTCTCTCCCCTATTTATGGAGAATGATAGCAAAAAACCATTCACATATAATTAGGTTCTCTTTATTGAGATGATCATTCGGCAACTTATAATTTGTAATCGATAGCAAGACACAGCGATTACCTAGGACTGCTAACTATCCTGTCATTGTGCAAGGATAGTGAGATGGCAACTAATTGTTTGATTTTTACCTTTAGCTGTAGATAACGAAGACGACGACGATGACGACGAGGTCGAGAAGACACTTGCAATTTTGGTGGGACTTATTGCTGCGGTTGCACTGCTCATTGTATTCCTTACTTTCTTAAGAAAAGCTTATGGAAAAGGTAAGCAAGCTACTTGTTTATCTTTCTTTGCATATTTATAGTTCTCTTTACTGTGATCCTTGAACGTTGTCAAAACTTTTCAAAATTTTTAGGTTTAGAAATTGTCAAAACTCGTATTATATGTGTCATCTTTCAAGAAATTGTCGTATTATACGCAGGTGGTAAATGATTGAATTCAAGAAAATATGATGATCCAGGAGATGGCTTTTCTTCCTTAATCCCTCTGGTAACTTGCTTTGCATTATGTGGCCCAATTGCTTCCCTTTTGTTTTTGTGGCCTCGATTTCTCTCTCTCCTCTTTTTCTTGAAGTTTCTTTCAAATTTCTCATAAAGAAGGCTTGGAATGGTAAATAGGAAGATGTCCATGGAAACAAGTGCCTTGAAACAAGCGAAAATAAAGTTAGCAATGGGGTGAAAAAAGCCCAAGGATTCCACACTCTTCTTACTTTAATCTTACAACGTTGCTTTAATGCTAGTTCTGTCTCTGGCTGTTTTGTATATATAGTGACACTTTCGTGAAAGTACTCTTTGAAATGCTGTAGTCAGTGCCTTGTTGGGTGATAATAGAGCTTTTATAGTTTATTTTCATCCAGATGTTGTATTCTTACGACTTGTTAAATGTCGTGTCAATGCAAATGTTCACTTTCCTTTGAACAAATCCTACTTTCATTGTTGTTAAAATCCTCTTTATTTCCTGTCATGTGTACTAAGCAAACTGTTTCCTTCTTTCCTTTTCTTTTCGTTTATTTTTTCTTTTCCTTTTCTTTTATCACAAGCAAACTGATTTGGGTACACAATAGAATATGTGGGGTTAACACCAAGATAGAGTTTAATAGATGATCACTATACTATACTTGAATATTTATACTTTCAGATAAATCTGTGTGTACGTGTTTTCTTGCTTGTCTATGGAATGGTTGGTTTTGGTATTTGGAACTGTTGTTTTGAATGCCAGCAAGCCATTTTTTTTTCCTGGCAAACGAAAGCTTACCAGTTAAGGGATTTGATGAAAGTGGCTAATGATGCAGGGTAACTCAAGCTTGTCTAGATCCCAAGAATAGTGCTCATGAAATTTTAGCACTTATGATATCATCATGATAATGATCAGGACAATATTCTTAGAATTTTTTTATAACTTATTAAACTAATTGAGGCATAATCAGTAAATTACATGGGACAACTGGTTTGTTAAAGAATCAATAATGAGGATCATGGATGAAACTAGTGGGTGATGAAATTCATGAATAGGGCAGAGTATTGTCTCCCTCTCCTCCATTCCCCTTGGCTTTTAGATTTGGAGGTTTTGTGCCCAATCTAGTCCTTGACACCACTACTTCAGTTTTCTTCAACACGCTTGGATGCAAATTAAGATTCTTTCCCTCACTCTCCATGCCCCTGCATATGATTGAGTGGATTATACCATATAATGAATTGCAATCCCTGCCACTAGTTCTTTCTGAAGCCCTTGTTTCCTGAACTTCTTTCTTTCTCCTCTTATGAGAAACACGGACCTTGATGGCCTTAATAAAGGAAAAATATGAATGAATCGACTAAATTGACAAGAGGTATAGCAATTTAGGGGGGGCAGATTTGAGAACTGCTGCATATCATGAAGCTCAAATAATAAAGTCTGAATTTCCTTGCATTAGGATCATCGTTTCAGCCTCAGCTCAACACACAAATATGCCATTCGTGTGACAACTTGTGCTCAATCATTTGCTCATAAATTCTCTGTCACAAAATCTCAGCATGGATTAGCTCCACTCCCTGTGAAGGTCCCCCCACCCCACGAAACTTTCTTTATCAAACAAAGTTATTCTCTTGGGAAGCTTGTCGGAATGATCGGCTTGCTGTTTATCAAATTCAAAAAAAAAAAAAAGTAATAGACAAGTGCTCATGGCCTGCTGCAGCTTCAACGGGGCGTGTCGAATAAGTTATTTTCTATGGTTAAGCACCCACAAACAAGAAAAAGAAACCACAAATTACCAATCATCTGGCCACCAGGGCTAGCAAGTAGAGGATAAAAATAAAATAAAGTAATCATGAAGAAAGCAAGTGGGTATTTTATATGATATGTTATGTCGATGTCTATCATGATTCTATGGTTCGTGGATCCTATAAATATTTAAATATTTTCATATATTCTCCACCAATATATTTTAGACCACACACCCTGCAATATTGATGTTGTTCCATGACCAACATGAAGGGATATCCGACATCCCTTTCCGGTTCTTTTTCTTGTTTTTTTTATAATTAAAATAAGAAAATGCTTTGTAATCCTGTTTCCCTGTGATTTTAAATATATAAACAATAGAAGGGCCATCGATATCTGGGAGCAATTGTTTCTGTTGAATTCGACAACAATCGTTCTCCTGAGCAGTAGGGACAGAGAAATACTGTGGTACGTAACCCTGTTTCAAATTTTTTTAATATTAAAAATATTTTTAGATTATATGTTAATATTAAAAATATTTTTTTAAAAAAAATCATTATAAAAAACAAATTACATATTAATTTGATTGGATATATTTCCTGTGGCAAAGAAATTTCATGTCATATTAATTTTCGATGTCAATTATTAATGATCATTTAATTTCGAAGCAAATCAAATTGACCGATCTCTGTATATTCGCAAGAAAGACTTCTCATGGTTTGGTTGACCATGACCTAAGTACCCTTAACGCGAAGTTTCGAATCTTTATTGTCTACTTCCAAGACAAGACAAAAAAATTGACTGAAGACTTTGAAACTTGCAAACACTACTGCATCACAATTAAGGATATTCTAGACATTTAGTAAAGTATCAGCTGGCTAGTGGAAGAGGAAGAAGAGAACGATGGTCACGCTCGTAATTAATGGAGCTTATTATTATTATTTAATTTACCAGCTTTCATAAAGGATGGTCTCTTTAGGTTTTGGGCTTAACCTCCCGACCAAATCGTTGTCATTTCTCCCTCGAGATAAGGTGTCTCGAGCACCTCACAGCTCCATGTTTCTCGAATTGGCCTGTAGCTGGCTTGTTTTTGTGACCATGTAATGACCGGTCCATATAACTGGTCAGACTCGTGGTTTGTGATTTTTGCCGATCATATCAAAGTTTTAAGGTTTGTTTAGTATTAAAGTTGTTGTGGTGGTGGTTGAAGTTGAAAAAAAAAACAGTTTTAAAAAAATATTTTTATTGTGGTTTAAAATAAGCAGTGAAGTGTTTAGTTAAAATTGTGGTTAAGTGTGAGGTTTAAAAAAAACAGTTTTGTGTATTTTGTTGTGAATGTGTTATAGTGTGGTTGTGATTGGTTTTGAAAGTGTATTTTGATCTTTGTAATAAAAAAAATGCAATATTACCTCTTTTTGTGACATTGTTTTCAATATTGATCTTTTTTTATTGTGATTTTTTTCACTTTTAATTGTTTTGATAAAAAACTAAAAAATTCCAAATTAAATTAGGTATTTTTTTTTGTTTTGATAATATTTAAATTAAGTCATGACAAGCATGTAATAAATAAAAGATTATTTGGATTAATTGATTTTGACACAAAAGTATTTGTTTTACGTCAAATATTTCAAAGCAAAAAAACTATGATCCTATTTGCTATCAATTCACAGATGCAATATCATACAGAATTCATTGACTTTTTCACAACTCCATGCAACACGAGATCATATTCATAATTGCACATTAATTCCTCTAATTCGTCATAAACCCATAACATCATAGTGTTCACAAACATGTCAGAACACACATCGAAGCTCCTAACATCACAAACGCAATTTTGGTAGAAGTGAGCAGATGTGGAGAAGAGGGGAGTTAGGAGATGGGTTTGCAAAGGAGAAGAGGGGACGTTGAGGGATTTTGGTATTGTCGAGTTTGCAAGGGAGATGGGTCTGCAATTTGGGAAGATGGGTTTTGTTGGTCTGAAAAAAGATGAAAAAAAGAGAAGTGAAATTGTCGAGTTTACAAGGAAGATGGGTTTGCAATTTGCTGGGCTGAAAAAAAGATGATTTTAAAGTCGACGTGGTTTGGTGTCGGTGGAATGAAACAAAAGTTGAAAAAAAGCTACTTCGACCCACTGCACACAAAACGCTGGGTTGGAACGCAGAAATGATGGGCCATAGGAACCATTCACATGGTTTAATCCTGGTTCCCTACATTACCAACATGGATTGTACCACAAAACCAAACGGGTACGCCAATTATGAATAACCTTCTAGTAAAACTACAAGCAAGTGGAATAATGCATGGTAAAATCCATCAAAAAAGGATCTTGCTTGAAATATTTTCAACTGGGAGGACAGTGCATCACGTAATTTCTACCATATAGTTCTATAAATGTATGTCTGGAATGGAAGAAGAGTATTTCCAGCAATCTTAACCCGAACTAGGATGGCAAGAAGGGGATTCATATGGCTGGCTCGAAGAAATTGATTGAATGAGAAATCATTATCATATTTTAGTAGAGCATGAAATAGCTGGATGGGATGGGAAAATCGCTCCATATCCAGCTTGAGTAAACTGACTCAAGTCCCGAAAATGCAAGAATGCATGCCATCCAACTTTGCAAACCTAAACCTCGATCAACTAGCTCAAAATAATATTGCTTTTAGCAATTCTTGCAGCAACCGAAGATTGCTCGTGGATAAAGTTAATCATCATGACCAATCACCAATCGGAATGAAATGCGTGAGAAAAAGGAAACTATTTGCGACCCCCCTCGAACCTTGGCCATTCAGTTCAATCCAATCGGTAGCTAGCGTAACTCTGTTAAAAATTTAAATTATTAGATGAAATTTTAGAATATAATTTATATTATTTTTAACACATTTCTAATTTTAAAGTGAAAGTTATTTGGACTTGAAACTTGTCCATAGATTTATATTACTTTGTGCTTGATTTTTATCAAATAAAATAAAAATGATGAGATTCAAACTCGTAAATGTTTAGTCTAACAAAACTCTAATGTCATATTAAAAAATTATTTACCTAAAAATTTATGTTGTGAGATGAGTAGCAGCGTTTAATAATTTAATTAATAAGAGTTGATATTGCGCTTTGGATTATCCTCTGCCTTCTCCTGGCTATAGTTATTATTTATTAATGATGGCAAACTAGTAAATATCATCGTGAGCTTGCCATGCTTCTTAGGTTCGTACAGGACCACATCACATGGGGAATCTATGTTCGATTCTCCAGATCTTGAAGCACGTGACTTCTTTGAGGGACACAATAATTCGACATCGAGCTTGTGATGGGCTCGGGGTCGTTTTCTACTTCGGAAAGGAGTTTTTCCCCCAGCGGCCCAAAAGACTCGGGGCCCAAATAAGTGATGTTGCTACTTTTGGAGAAAGACATTGATTGGAGCAAGCCACTGCTAGCGAAAGAGATGCTCGGTCGAACTTGATAATGAAATATTATTCGAGTATTGGAAAGTGAAAAATCCAATACAAAAATATTCTGTAGCTTGCAATAGATTTTCAAATGATCTTTATGAGCCGTCACAAGCTATTTATCTCTTAAATATTCTAGGCAAATTAAACTGATTACTGGTGTATATAAAGACGAGTTCAGAAAAAATAGGATGTGATGATAAAGAATTTGTGATTTTTATTGTGTATTTTGAGCTCAAGTCAAGGCATGTATTTTTTTATAAGAATATGATATATTATAATGATTTAAATGATTTATATACTAAATCATTATATTATAACTTTTTCAGTGAATATAATTCAACTTAAACTATATAAACCCTCTTGCATTGAAGCCTATTTTGATTGACGACCTTCTTCTTCTTTTTTCTAACTTCAGCAATCATGGTATTAGGTTTTTTGATCGGCATTCTTTAATTATAATTCATTCAATTTAGCCGTTAGATGTCACATACAAATCACTTTTTTGCTACTTAAAAAGTCTCGAAAAGTCATAAGAATATGGAAAGCTGATTTTTCTTTATGATAACTTTTATATGTTTTATTATGATATTTTTTTGGATTTTATTTTATTTTTTTTCTTACCCAAAATCTTACAATATGTATATATAGAAACATATGACAATTATTTTCATGTGCTATGTCAAATATGATTTCAAAAAATAGCACTTTCAAAAAAAATTAAACTATGATTTCAAAAAATAACTCTTTCAAAAATAATTATAATCACACTTTCAAACAAACACTTAAACTATTATAATTCTTATCGTTTACAATTATGATACTTTTTTTTCTTTTAGAAAAACCATTTAAACAAAATAATTTAAATTGTTTTTTCAGTATTTTTAGGTTGTTTGATGTGATTTGTCGAAAATAATTTTTTTAATAAAATATTATTTTAAATAAAAAAACACTTTGAAAATAATTTTTACTATAATAAAAGAGAGATCTGTAAATCCCATAAATTTATTAATGTTTTTTTAAAGAAACTCAAGCATACAGCTTACGGTGACAACTTCAAATCGCTTGAATCCCAACTTAGTTCCACTCCAAAGATAGAGAGTTTAGTATGTTTTGTGACCTAGCCACTCGGCTCATTTATGTTATGTGTGATGGAATTTCACTAGGCTTTTCCCGTGTCTGGGAAATTTATTTTCTCTCACTACCTGGATTTCCAGAGGTGGTTTGAATTATTAGATTGATTTATCTTTTATTCCAATCCTAATTTAATATCAAAATTAAAATGTTAGAATGTATATTTAAAATAGGTTTTTGGTTTTGTCATACATGATTATTATCATTTTTTTATGACCAAATGAGCGAGGTAAGACATCATGCGGGATGACAGCGTACTCAAACAGGGAGAGAACCAGGGTGTCACATGAGGGAGGCACCCCCATAGACCTGCTGGGACTCAAATCTTGATCTCGAAGAAAGGGGACGCCCTCCTCAACTCCTCAACTGCTGGGACCGAACCCTGTTCAGTATGATTATTATCATTTTAATTTGATGGGAAAAACAGAAAATAGTATGGGAATACGAAGGTTGCATTTTTCAGTATGCTCGTACCTCCCTGTGTCTTTAAGTCAAGGAATCCATTAACTGTAATTATAATTAGTTATGAATACGTTGTATTTTTTTTTACAAGGATACAGTGAATCGTATCAATACAGTACAATGACATGCTGAGCCAAATTAATATAGTACAAGGACATAAAGAGGATAATAAAAGCATGTCATGTGTCAAAAACTTCGATCTCGACTAAGAATGTAAGAAGCCTTGAACATATCGTGGACGGATACAATAGCTTAAAGAAATTACATTGAAATATTGGACCGTGTCGATATAATATATGGTAATTTTTTAGTCGACTCTAAGAGGAAAGCTCATGAAAAGAGGAGATGAACTACAGGAAAAACTAACCAGTTGCAAAAAATATCTTGAAGATGGCCTGTCGTTTTAGTTTTAAAAACACTCAAACTCGGTCATGAATTCTTCACATTTATTTTTCTGGTTTCATAGTCAAGTAATACGCTGGCGTATTTAGCCTGCATGTATCTAAATTCACCTTTATTTTTAGTTTGGAATTAAACGAGATTTATCTACAGCAATACCAGAGAGGATTTTTTTTTACATGCCTTGCTGTTTGATTTTTAGAGACAAGGAATCGAGAATATACCTAAAGTTTCTTAGCATTATTTTATCAATTTACGAATATTAGATCAACTGGATATATTTGTTGAGAATAATATAATTGATCGAGATCGTCATTTATATGCTTAAACTTTTAGGTGAGATGATTCATTGACATGATATCGAGTCTTGTTGACCCAGCGGTCATGAGTTTGAAACTTACCACCCCTATTTTTTTTTGATAAAAATCAAGTACAAGATAATATGAATCTATACAAGTTTCAAGCCCAAAGAATTTTCATTTAAGAGTATGTGTTAGAAAATAATATAAGTTATAATCAAAATCAATTATAAATCTATATTCTAGATAACCTCATAATTTCTTAATAATAGAAGCTTCGAAATTTAATAACATGTAAATTTTATATTAAGATTCAAATTGAGTGAGAGTGTCCAGGTCAGAAGTTCAGCAACGGATTAAAAAAAAGAGGTTCGTTATACTAGACGCGTGTGGCAAGCATTATGTATATTATATATATAATTATCATGTGCTATTATTATAAACAGTTTCCTGACGGAAGTATGTTAATCAAATTCTCAACTATAATGATGAATGCAAGTTTGAATACCTCGCGATATATCGTGGGATGAAGAAGTTTTGTTATTGATGTAAGAAACTGAGTGTTGCTAATATATTTTTTATTATTATTTATCTCCACGAGAAATTTACAAAATAACTTTCTGGATTTCAAAAAAATGATTCTCACGTGAATCTTAAATTGTCCACGCGGTTTCCCTGCCTTTTTCAATTCGTTTTTTTTTAATTCTTTTATTACATATTTCTTCAATAACTTGTTAGAATTGCAAATAAAAAGATTTAATAAAATAATAAATATAATTTAATAAACCTAATATAAAAAGATCGCATTAAAAAGCTCGGCTGTTTTGGGTACAAAATGTCAAATGATAGGTGTGTTTCCTGAAGGTTTTAGATCTCTAGAACATCTAATTTTTTTTCGAGCGTTTAGAATGAAACTAATTGAGCATATGGAATATATCTTTAACGCGCTTCATCTATAGTAATAAGATGTATTGTTAATTGATTGTGTTTTTAAGTTGTATTTTTAATTTATTATTGTATCTCTATGTATTTAATTTTTTTAGTATTTTGATATGATGAAATTAAAAATATTATTTTAATATATCTATATAATTTGTTTTTTAAAAAAAATCATTACTTTAAACACGTGATATTGGTGGGCAGAGACGACGCGGCCCGAGAAATATTTAGCATTTTTCGTCAACGTTGACACATAACAACTGACAACTACAGAATAGACAATACGTGAGTACTGCTGTGAGAGAAATTCAACAGAATTTTGACACGTGTTGGCGCTATCCTTTCCGATGACTATCAAACAATTGACCTAACGGGGATAGTGGTTGCATAAATGTTTTTCATGCTTAATATGATATTATATTTTATTTTTTAAAAATTACTTTTAACATTAGCACATCAAAAAAATTTAAAAACAATAAAATCTATTTATTTAAAATAAATCAAAACATTTTGAAAATTCTTCCCAAACATCCTAGATAACACAGACCGTTGCTTTTAAGAAATAACGGCACGGTAGAATACATTTCAATGAAGGCAATAAATTGAAGGGAGCCACAAACGTTTTTCTGTTGTCTTCCCTGACAAGGGATATAGTGCAATGAGGAAATGATACCAGTTCACTTTTATGACTGAAAATGCAGAACATATATAGGTTGTCATTATTTAAAATAACACAATGAATATCATTAAAAAAATATCAACAAAATAAATTTATTAACACCGAAAATGTTTATCAACAACAACTTTAAAGAGTCACACCAGTCTTTTTTAACAAGCATGTCGTCTATCATGGCTGGATGACAAATATGATATATTTAAGTTATTATCGATAACCTTATTTATGTTATTTAATTAATATTGCTGACAAGTTATGCATGTTTTGTTTTTAATAATACGGTGGACTATTTCACTAATTATTTTTTAAGAAATTGTGTTATTTTATTAATATCTACAAAAATCATGCTAATTCTAAAAATAATCTATGTACTTATTCTATATGTTTTTCAGCTCAGCTTAATAGTGTATTTTATTTTATCGATATTATTCTTTTTATTTCATATTCCATAATTAAAATAGCACGTTCATCTACTCGGCACAATCATCAGCATATATAAAACTGTCATTTTCAATAAAGATCGCTAAAATAAACAAAGTAACATGTAGGAAATTAATTAATGATACCGCATGTGCCATCTCAAAACCAGCACCTACGCTGAGGATCATTATAATATAGTAACACACGAGTCAGTTACCCCACGCTAGGATCACAACAAATGTCAAGAGTGTTTTTTTAATAGTAATGCTAAATTTTCACGTTATAGTTAGTTTAACATATATATATTTTTTAAATATATTAAAAATAACTGTTACTATTATTTTCAATACTTTATTCATTATAATTTTATATTATTTTAATGTGCTGATAAAAAAATAAAAGATTGTTTTTTAATATATTTTAAAACAATGTCTTTTTTTTAAATCGTTACGAACCAAACAGATTATAAATGTTTAGCTTAAAGAAATAATAGAAAAAAAACCCCGAAAGGCTGTGTAATCATCATTTATAGAAGAAAAAAAAGAAGCTTGAGATGAATTGCAGATCACTCTTTGATATTTTATCGCGATAAATTTGTCATCTGAGTATCTCAAGTCACTTACATGAGCTGAGACAGCAATGAAAATGATGTGAGCTTATTAAACCCCCGAGAGAAACTCATCACGTGAAAGGGTACACGTGTCAATCTCTCAGCCGAAGAGACGAGTTACAACCGACAAGTGGGCCAGTTTCAGCAACTTGCTGGTAATGTGTCAATTAAAGATTTTCGCACGTGTTGTATTATTGATGTAAGAAACTGGGTGTTGCTAATATATTTTTTATTATTATTTATCACCACGAGAAATTTACAAAATAACTTTCTGGATTTCCCAAAAAAATGATTCTTACGTGAATCTTAAATTGTCCACGCGGTTTCCCTGCCCTTTTCAATTCGTTTTTTTTTTAATTTTTTTATTGCAGATTTCTTCAATTACTTGTTAGAATTGCAAATAAAAAATTAATAAAATAATAAATATAATTTAATAAACCTAGTATAAAAAGATCGTATTAAAAAGCTCGACTGTTTTGGGTACAAAATGTCAAATGATAGGTGTGTTTCCTAAGGTTTTAGATCACTAAAACATCTATTTTTTTTCCGAGCGTTTAGAATGAAACTAATTGAGCATATGAAATATATCATCTTTAATGCACTTCATCTATAGTAATAAGATGATTGATTGTGTTTTTAAGCTGTATTTTTAATTTATTATTGTATCTCTATGTATTTAATTTTTTAGTATTTTGATATGATGAAATTAAAAATATCATCTTAAAAAAAATTATTTTAATATATCTATATAATTTGTTTTTTAAAAAATCATTACTTTAAACACGTGATATTGGTGGACAGAGACGACGTGACCCGAGAAATATGTAGCATTTGACACATAACAACTGACAGCTATAGAATAGACAATACATGGGTACTGGTGTGAGAGAAATTCAATAGAATTTTGACACGTGTTGGTGTTGATCCTTTCCGAGGACTATCAAACAATTGACCTGTTTGTGAATAGTAGTTTCGGTAACTTTTTAAAGTGTTTTTCATGCCGAAATATATTAAAATAATATTTTTTTATTTTTAAAAAATATTTTAACATTATCCCATCAAAAAAATTTAAAAACAACAAAATATATTAATTTAAAATAAAAAAAATATTTTTTTCAAAAACACTTTTTGAAAAACCTTTCCAAATACTCTAGATGACACAGACCGTTGCTTTTACGAAATAACGGCACGGTAGAATCTATTTCAATGAAGCGATAAATTGAAGGGAGCCACAAACGTTTTTAGATAAAGATCTTTAAAATAAACAAATTAACATGTAGGAAATTAATTAATGATACCGCATGTGCCATCTCAAAACCGGCACTTGCGTTAAGGATCATTAAAATATAGCAACACACGAGTCAGTTACCCCATGCTAGGATCACAACAAATGTCAAGAGTGTTTTTTAATCGTAATGCTAAATTTTCACGTTATAGTTAGTTTGACATATATTTTTAAAAAATATATTAAAAATAATTTTTATTATTATTTTCAATACTTTATTCATTATAATTTTATATTATTTTAATGTACTGATAAAAAAATAAAAATATTGTTTTTAATATATTTTTATCAATGTCTTTTTTTTAAATCGCTACGAACCAAACAGATTATAAATGTTTAGCTTAAAGAAATAAAAGAAAGAAAAAAAACCGAAATGCCGTGTAATTATCAATATCATTTATAGAAAAAAAGAAGAAGCTCGAGATGAATTACAGATCACTCTTTGATATTTTATCGCGATAAATTTGTCATCTGAGTATCTCAAGTCACTTATATGAGCTGAGACAGCAATGAAAATGAAGCCCCCGAGAGAACTCATCACGTGAAAGGGTACACGTTTGAAGCTCTCAGCCGAAGAGACGCGTTACAGCCGACAAGTGGGCCAGTTTCAGCAACTTGCTGGTAATGTGTCAATTAATGAGTTTCGCACGTGTTGTGTTACCGTACAAACCAGTAGCTAAACTTGATAAACCGGTAGCAATCACACCTCGTATGTTGATAATTCTTCAAAAATTAACGGTCAAGATCTTATACAACCTTTTATAAAAAAAAACACTATTGCTTTAAATAATAGAAGCTTTGTATGGTCTCCTCTCTCTAGTTTTTCTCTCTAAGAAGTAAGAAGTGTGGTCTTTTGAAGAGTAGAAATTGATTGATTGTTCGTATGGTAATTGGGTTCGTCTTTCGAGGTTCGTTTTAGCTACCTGAATTCTCTTTGCAGTAAGAGCTAGTTCTTCCGGAGAGAGTGAAATGGAAAGAGATTTTTTGGGTTTGAGTTCGAAAGAACCTTTGGCTGTTGTTAAGGAGGAGGTAAACGCTGATGGGTGTAAAGAGACAGGTATCCTTTTCTTATTCTTGCTTTTGTTTTGTAATTCTAGCATCAAAATGAATCTGTGCGCGTAGTTTTGTTCGATATATTTAGAATTAGCTGTGATATGAAATCGTGTAGCTTTGCTTTTTCTTCGATGTGGAAAATTTTCTCCTTTTCATGTACCTTCTTTTTTAACAAAGTCCTTTTCCTGTACCTTGTTAATTCTGAATGCATGGCTGGAGAAGCCGCGAGTCTGTGACTGTGATGTTCGGATTGATAAATGAAAAGAAAGGGTAGCTGCCTCATACCATTGGGAATTATGAAGTTATTTTTTTGATTAAAAACGCAATTAAGCATTCTTGTTTGGTATCATTAGGAAATCTTTTGCTTCTTTGCTAAATTTATATGTTTGATAGTGTGTGAGTACAGGACCAACATACATGCAGATTCAATTTTGGATTATACATAAAACTTAAGGTAGATTTTTTCAGTTTAACTTTAAAGAGTGCCATCTGGAGTCTGATTCAAACAGTTTGAGCTTCCTTTTCCCTAATCTGATGGTGACCAAAGTTGAATGTTATGTTACATTCCCGGATTTGTTTTGAATTAAAAGGTTGTGCGGGTTGCTAATCCTTTTGTTGAAATTTATATGATTTGCTATAGGTTCAGGGATGCAGTGGCCCTTCTCTAACAAGGTCTCTACCCTTCGTCACTCTACGGCTGAAATCCAGGTACGGTTTAATTCCTTCCCATCCCTTGTGTTTAATACTATGTTTACGTTGAGTAGTTGTTTGGCATCAATGGAAAGTTAATTAATAAAGGCTCCTGGAGTAAACAACTTAGTAGCTGAGTCTGCATAAAAATTCTGTAGGAACAAACTTTATAACTTCAGTTTGCTATTTAAAATGACCTGGACGAATATTTCCCTTGGAGATAGGGTTTAAGCAAAAGTTTATCATCAAATCCTTTTTTTTTCTGTATATAAGAGCTAATATCATTATTCCCCTTGGATTTTTATCATCTAGAAATTATTCAATCTCAATAGACAAGGTGGGACTCATTTTTCACTGACTGCTTATCCTGTGCAACACGACGTGCATTCTATGCATCATCCTCATGATGTGAAGATGTTTCCAGTCTCCAATCATGCAATTCCAATTTCTACGGGCAACCACATCTTCAAAAATCATTATCCAGCAACTGTTCAGAATATGGCTGGGACTACCACGAAGCCACAGTTGCTAGGAGGAATTCCTGTCACAGCTCAACATTTAACTCTTCCAATGGTTGGTTCTGTTACTGGGGTAACAGACTCAAGGTAAGGTATCACTTTAGTCGTTAAATGAGCACATCCAAATATTTTGCACAATGAACATTAATTGAAACATATTTATGGGAACAGTGTCAAGGCATCTGGGTCTCCTGCTCAATTGACCATCTTTTATGCTGGCTCAATCAATGTCTATGATGATATATCACCTGAGAAGGTTTTGTTTTTTGGTCTCTTTCTTCCATCTAAATGCATGTGTTCGGTTGTTAATTATTCATTGTCTAATGGGAAACGGTGACCCTAAATTTGGTTTCTTATGGAATCCAATGCAGGCTCAGGCAATCATGTTCTTGGCTGGAAATGGGTCTTCCATCTCATCTAACTTGGCACACCCAGCAGTCCAAGTCCAGGCATTTAGCTCTAAGCCAGCAGCAGCTGATCCTAGTCCCGTCAACCAACCTATAATGTCCACTCCACCATGCTCTCGTCTCTCAAGCCCATCACATACTGGTGCCCAATCAGGGAGTGGGTCAACTAGTACTGAGGAAATCATGGCAACTAAAACCACAGGAGCTGTGACCACTCATCCAAAGACAGCAAATGTGGTGGGATCTGTTACTACAACCACCATGATACCATCTGGTATGATCTTTTTTTCTCTTGAAGGTGATTTTCTAACATATATTGTCCCCATGAAAAATTTTCCAACCGAAGGATTTTAAATTATGCAGCACATTCATTGAGAAGTTGTTACATAGTATACAGATTAGTTTTTTGTTTGTCTACATTTGGAATGTATAATTGATGGCCAACCTCTGTCACCGCAGTCCCTCAGGCTCGAAAAGCATCCTTGGCTCGGTTTTTAGAGAAGCGCAAGGAAAGGTGAGTTCTAATTTAAGGAAGAACTAAAGATGCTTGTTTACACTTTCACTTTGACCATAATGCTCAAATCTATTTCAAAATTATTAATAATTACATCTTAAATGGTGAGCCAAAGCAAGGACCTGTGGAGATGCACTACTACTATGTGAAATCTAGCTAAATCGTCTGGCTCCTGAATTGATACTTTTTTTGTGCATGTAGGGTGATGAATGCGGCACCATACAACCTCAGTATGAAATCTCCACATTTTAGCAACCCTGAAACCTATTGAGTTAGTTATCTGCAATCTCTGCAGCCTGAACTAGTTCTCTCTTAGCAAGAAAACACAGTGACCACCATGCATGAATTGAATAATTATCGAGATATTGTGTAGCAATTTAAATGCGTTTTATCTCGTAGAATAATTGTAATCACAACTCTGTTTGATCGCCAGACTTAGCTCTCATTCTATTGTATTTTACTATACACCGAGGTGCACAATTCAGCTGCTTTACTGTTCTATTTATATTTATATTTATATTTATATTTATATTTATATAAACACTAAACAATGAAGCAACTTGTATTTTTTTTTCCATCTTTCCATCTCCTTTTATTTTAAATTGGTTTTTATAGTTTATTATATTTGCTTTTTATGATATTATTGTATTTTCAAACAACATAGATAAGACTTGTTTTGTTTCTCAACGTGTGCGCGCCACTTGGCATTTGTAGGACACCCTTGTGGTTAAGATTCATGCTTGGAAATTAAGATTCGCAGGAGGTGGGATTGGAGTGAATGGTTACTCCTGTCGGGTTTTTCAATGGATTATGAATAAATAATTTTTTTAAAAAGTTTGAAAATATCTTGAGTGTTTTTTAATAAAAAATATATTTGATGAAAAATGTTGTAGTATACACTACCCAATATAAAAATATAAGCTTTTTGATAAATCAAATTATTCTTTTTTATTATAAATAAAAAAATCACAGCGATATTAAACATATGAAAAATAACCTTCAGAGTTTTTTTTTTAAATAAGTTATATTAGTATTAAATGCAAGCATGATCCGACACGTTTTTCACATGAAGCTATAGCTACAAGTCTACAACGACAAGAGCTAGCTAACAGTCAAATCGGTCCACACCAATAAAAGTCATGGCAATGCCAGACAAGCTCTAATGTGATAGAGATAAAGATTGATATTTTACCAATATTTTTTTAAAGTAGTTTTAGTTTTAATTTTTTATTTATTTTTTAAAATTTTATTTTAACAAGATAATTTAAAATATTAAAAAACAATTTTTATCGAAAAACAAAAAGGTCTTTCCTCTCATAGTTTGTTGTATAATTTTGATTATTTTTTAAGAAAAATATTTTGGTTTTCATTTTAAATTTTAAAAATAATTTTTTTCATAAGAAAATCAAGATTATATATAATCAAACCAAACAAAAAGATTCATTTTTAATCTCAAAAAATAAAAAAAGTCGTGAGAAGTCTCAAAATCTCTTCATTTCTAATCCATTTAAACTTATTCAATTTTAATATCATTCTGATTGCTCTTCATTTAATTTAGTTTATTTTTAACAATACGTGCATAGTTTTTTTTTTTAAAAAATTAAATGATATATATTTTTTATTTCTAATAATAACATTGAAATTATTGAAAAACACACAAAAAAATATCTTAGTATATTTTCAAGTAAAACTTATTTAAAAACAAAACAAGTTAGAACAAACACCTTTTATTCTACATCTAGCAAACTCTAAAGATTAGACGCTTACTGATTTCAAATTTTCACCTTCATATATATATATATATAAAAAAAAAAAACATAAAAAAGAGAATTTTACGCCTCTATCCAAAACGCCTAACCTCCATGATCACCCACCAAGAAACCCTGGATCTCGCCCTCCAAGTCTTCACAACGCAAGGAAACATTTACGCGAATCAAGAGAAGAATTTAACACGAACCTTGTATGAGTTTGTTGAATGTTTTTGTGCATAATAAAAGGTATGATCTAATGGGTTCTGTGATTAAGAACTGCAAGGCTAAATATGGGGTTTTATGTCTAATGTGTTTAACTTAGTATTCGATTAAATATTATTTACAGATTCAAAAAAATATTTTTAATTTCGTTTATATTCTGATTATTTGATATGCTAATGTCAAAATAATTTTAAAATAAAAATATTACGATCTTTATGAAGAAAACACTTTAAAAATCAACTACATCTTAATCATGTTCGGAAGAAAAAAAATCCAAGAAGGCAATGATTTTCAAAATTATTTTTAATTAAAAACATATTAAAACACCTTTTTTAATATCAATATATTGAAATCATTAAAATAATATTAACTTAATATTTTTAAACAAGATACAATTTAAAAATCAACTGTAAAAGAATGTTTATGGCTTTCATTTTATTTTTCCTTTTTCTCCCTTCCTCCAGTGTAAAAGAATGCACACATGTCAGCCTAAAAACATTGCATGTCATAACCAATAATAATTTCATAAACATATTGTAAGAGAATATAATAACTCAACAGATTTATACAAGAACATTGTATGTGTATCAAATCAATATAGTACAGAGACATTTTTTAGTTTTAATTTATAAGGAAACGGATTGCTAATCCACTGCTTTACTTTGAATTGTTACTTTTAAAATACAATCGTTTCTACATATTTCTTTATATAAAAATATTATTGTTATTGTAGAAAATATTGCTTGAACAACAAAGCACTCGTATTTTTTTTTTAACAAATAACAGCGAAAATTATAATTAAAAACACAAACATTCAATTATTATTGTGAGAGGGTAATCTAAAAATTATTTATCTGAGTTTTATCTAGAAATTTAATATGATTAAAACATGACGCTTTCACAAAATTCTGATTCAAGTCAACAGTCCTTTCGCTGGCGATGATCAAATTCCACACCTTTACGATATTCACAATCATATAAGCTAACAACTGGGGAGAACAATTCTGTCATCACCTCTTGACCCTCAGATACCTTGGATGCAATTTACAGTAATGTACACCGCCATCTGCTCTACAGCCCTCAAGGGATAATTCTCCTTCTATCGTTATGGATACTGGTAGAGGATTTCCTGCACCAAATCAGACGATGCGCAGAGCAGTACCCTTGAAATTGGAATGTCTTTTCCATCACTCTGGGCTGGAAGCAGCTGGGAGTAACCTTGTGATACTCATCATTCACTCTTAAATATCTTATTTTCAAAGAAACACAGCAGTGAAATTAAAGAGCCCCGGAGATATAAAGCTTGTTCAATTTAATAACGATCTTTGTTCAGAGGGCATTGTCATCTCATGTTTGATTAGTGAAGAATGCTAAAACCCAAAGGTCATGGGGGATTCTGGACAAACTCAAACCCAAAGGTCATGGGGGATTCTGGACAAACTCTGGATGGGTGGCAGCATATATAGAAGAATTCATATCAGGTTTCAAGTGAGAAAGAAGATGTTGCAAATCTGGACGCAGTCTTTCTGCTGCACTCCCACAGAGGGCAAGAACCTCTGTTTTAGGCTTGCTGTTGGGCTGAACAGGACCTCCCTGCCCTTCATAATGGACAACGTGATGGCTGACGTACACGAGTTTTGTCAATGTAAGTTCTCTGAATATATATATATATATATGGAATTTCAAATCATATAAATGGAAGTTCCAAATAGCCAATACTCACAGAAAGTCAACGAGATCTGCAATTTCTGATGCTTCAACAGAAGTTGATGTCGGTGAATTCCTCCCAAAAACATCGACCATTGTATTTAAAAGCAATGAGAGGGTCTGAAATGACGGTCATTAAAAAATCAAACATAAATTCAAACCAATTAGAAAATATTCAGAAGGCAATGTTCTCATTGTGAAACACTGGTTTCTAAAAATTGTTAATTGACTTGCCAGGACATAGAAAATAGTTTCAGAAGGCAATTTTCTCACTGTCAAATTCACATCGTTTTTGCTTCTTTTTTATATGTTCCTCATCATAAGTGTGAAGAAAATATATACATGAAGGCAACAACGGGGATGCTATCTGAGTATATCAATTTATGAGATAAATGAAACAAACAAAAGTTTCTCTCAGACTTCAAACACCAAAGAGAAATTAAAATGGAAAATTGCACGGTGCCTAAAGTGATAATGCCATTCGAAGCTGAAATTTTCCCTTCTAGTTATAAATGTGTTTTCTTTCCCTTGGGCATGTTGAGCTTGACAGATTATGGTGACAATAATTGCATTTTTTATCATCCCACTTCGTGACATAAAGAAATCTCATCTTTATCACTAGATGCAAGAACTAAGACAAAATCACATAGATTGCATTTTTTTGCGCATGAACATCACCTTTGTAAATTGGAGCCTCACTATCATACCTTTATCTACTAGAGAACTGTCTGCTTTGTAGAGCTTCACTGTTTATAACAGTGAAGAACTTTTTTTTCTTAAAAAAAATCAATTTAGCCCCCCCATTTTTTCAAATCAATCCTCAATTTTTATTATTGTCGCCTGGTTTGTCTTTAGATCAACCAAATTGACCGGGATCATGTCGAGGCAACTACAACACAATTTATTTTTTAACCCAATTTAGACAAGTCAAGAGTTTTCTTTCCTGTTCACTTCATCTTTTTTTTCTTCTCAATTTTGTACTTGCAACTTTTTTTTTACCAGTCAGGTTACCTTTGAATTAGTCGGGTCAACTGGGTCATGTAAAGTCAGCTTCCACGCGATTTAGTTTTAACCCAAGTTATGCAAGGAGTTGGATAGAGGTTTTTTCCTTTCATTTTTTTTTCTTAATTTCATCGGATTTTTTATACAGGTTGACCATGTTGCTTTTAGACTGATTAAGTCAACTAAGTCACGTCGAAAAAACTCACATCATTTAATTCAAACCTACACTAGACAAGGGGCTAGGTTGATAGGTTTTAAGGTTGACCTGCTAAGCCGAGTTTAACCTGAATATTTTTTGCTATGTTCATTTTTTTTATCTGACCCACAACAATGTGTGTGCTTGTAAACTAGCTGCTCTCTATTTCTTTATTCATTAAGAATTTTATACATGTTTACTCACAGCGGTCATGAATATCAACAATGTCTAGTCTTTAGAATACAATTAACAGCAACAACCACCCTCATGTAGACCAGATCAGATAAAGTATATTTAGTATGAAAGTGCATGATGCACCTAATACACTAGACCCTGCAATTGAAAGGGCAGTAAATTTAGAGCAGAAAGCAATGGTTGTTACACATAGAAAGTCATCTTCCTGGCAAAAAATTTCACCCCATTTCTCCTTAGTTCAATCCTCTGTTGACAACCATTGATTGGCATCTTCTACTCATTTCCATCTGATTCAGAGTTACATAATCACCTTCTAATTTCTATGTTAGAACTTATGACATGATTTGCAAAATTAAGAGGAAAAACAGTACCCCCCCCCCCCCCCCCCCCACACACACACACACACTCTTTTCTTTACTTCTCTCAACAAATTCAAGACACACCACCTCATATTTTTCTATATCTTAGCAGTTATCAAAATATAGCTAGTTCACACCATCAACTTGTCAACTCTACATAAGGTGATGGAATAGCTTCTTCTTTTTTTTAAAAAAAAAGAACCTCTTGGAAATCCAAGCCTCAATTGATTAGTTATCACACGAGAAGTGTAGATTTCTTAGTTTGGGGGTTTAATGTTCTAATTCATTGGTGATTTTGTAAGCAGGGCAGAGTTAAAGTCCTGCATCTTTCCACAAAGATATTTGAAATTTTGATTTAGCAGAGAAGTTCCTGGCCTTACTTAGGAATTACTTAGGAATTTGGTATTTTAATCTTTAATGGTTTATAGTCCTATTCCTAACCTGGTCATGTTAGGACTCGTTATCCATATCTTACTATGCCTTCTACTTTTGGTAAAGAAATCAAATTGATAGACTGAAAAGAGCTAGAGAATCATGTTGTTTACCTTGCAGCTGAAGTACACAATAAAAAATATTTTAAGGTTATTTTGATGTCTAGGAACCTAGAGGTCTTCTTCTACTCATGTTCTTCTATTATTCCCTAACTACCATCCCTTCTTGCTTGAAGTTCGCTCCTACACTCCCTGTGTTACTGATAACAGTCAAATCTGCATCCTATTTCATCTAAAAAAATCCTATACAACCCTAATTCAACAAAAACCAACCCTAGCTCACACAAATCTTTTGTGGACATTAATCCCAAGTTGTCATAAGGTATTATGACTTTACTGGCCAGATATGGCAACTAAAAAGTAAAGCTCGGGCATTTTTCAGTTTATTGCCTAGTGCCTAGTTACAAATTTTGTGGATTTAATAACTCAAGAAATGCATGGTACAGCCATTCAAGCATATGATGGGACAAGTTCATCACAGACTAAACCAGACAAATTGAATTGTCTGGGGCGTGCCATAAACACAATCACGCCTAGCAAACATCTAAGAGATAAAAACTAACGAGTGGCATTTTATACCTTATTGAAGAGCGTGTGAGAGTTAGCAAGTCTTGGGAGCAATGGACCCATTATACGGAATGCTATCCTCAGCATTGCAACTGATGTTATTGGCCTCAGATGTTCAATAATAGCATGTGTTCCTTCTAGCCATTCCTGTGGGAGGTTACTAAAGAAAGAATGCAGCAGGGCAATTATGTTACCTGGCAATACAATATTTATAACACAGAATCAGAGCACAAGACAGAAGTACTTGATATATATAACATAAAATAGGCGATGATGGCAGATTAAGATGAAAGAATGCATGCCTTCCAGTTTCAACCATTTAAGTTCATTTGCAAATATAATACTTGTATTGATCTGAAAATTCTTTGTAAAACCGCTAATAATAACATTTTATTTAATTTTTTTGGCTTCAATAAGATGGCCATAACAGTAAACTACATCAGCCTATCAGATCCAATGGAATGGATCTACTTCTTAAGAAAACCGCATATCATATCTAAATCAGAAATAGCACTCGTTTCATTTAGGAATAAGAGCTGGGAAAAGGTGTGCCAGCTGTTGGACAAGGAAGGGCATCTCTTCTCTCCCCTCTATTCTCTCTTTTATACATAATGGAGTAGGAAGAGGAGTACTCTCCAACCAGTAGTAGTAGTCTTGTTTCAATATATAGTACTTGCTTTGTACTTAATGATATTGAGTCGGGATAGCCCAAACACGCCTATCACGCAAAGCATTTTATTTATGATGTTTCTCCTATTGTTGAACGAAAACCCTGACCATCAATCATCAAAAGACTGATAAATGAAAGGCACCGTTAAAATGCATGGCTCTTGCCTTGAAAGCTAACTTGTTAAATGTTTGATTAACTAAGAAATATTTTGTTTATTGATTTGAAACATAAATAACCAGCAACAGAAACACAAATACTTGGTAGCTCTTCAAGTAGAAAATCTTTCTAACAGCATCCTACACTGCCTACTAATATCAATTTTACCCAGTATTTAAATTCCATTGGTCTTTTGTTGTGGTGTGACTTTGGGTTTCTTATCCAAAAGAGAAATATTCCATAAGATTTGATCTCTGATATTTATTCATCTGCCACCATTCAATGGGGTCCAGAGACAAAAGGACAGGAAATACAGGTGTGATTTTTTAAATAAGAATGAAATAATTTCAAATCACATGACATGTCCGGCATGTATCTGGGATACTCACATTTAATGATAACAATCATAATAACAGCATCGAAATACAGATTGCATTACTCTAGCCTATTTCCTTACCAATCCACCACAAGCATAATGTCAACAACATTCAGGGGTCCTACAAACAACAACTACAAAGCCTTAGCCCCAGACAAATTGGGCTAGCTATATGGTTCTTTCAGTACCATTTAGCTTAATCATAAATCAAATCTTCCTCTGCATCAAGAGTTAAGATCTTTCAGTATCACTTCCGTTCCATTATCTTAAATCTTCCTCTTTTCCTTCCTTTTTACAGTCCCTAATAACTCCTCTGAATTGGGACCTTCGGCATCCTCCATTGGGGAATGACCAAACCATCGTAGTCCACCCTTCTAATTTTATCTCCAACATGTGGCGGCATGTTCATTTCCAATCTTGTCCGTTCTTGTCTCACCGATCTCAAATCTCTACCACGCTCATGTAAGGGTACTTTGTTACTTTTATTTCCAACATTCATTTCCATAAAGCCAGGCTAGCTTCACCACCATTCTATAGAACTTTACGTTTCACATTACAAGAGATATTAAGCTGGCATAACACATCCTTAAGACTCATCCACTCCAACCTCCTTGCTTTTATTCCATGAGTTAAATCCTCATCAACTTCTCCAAATGGAGGATACAACCCCAATACCTAGGATTGTATTTCAATTCCATCCAATCTAACATCTCCTTCATTCCTTTTACAAGAGCAAAGCTTGCAGTTCATATATTTCATCTTACTTCTACTTCACTAAAACCTTGACTTTCAAGAATATTCCTCCGTAACTCCATCTTTTGGTTGACTCCTACACTCTTTCAATTAACAACATAGTCGACAAAAAGTACACACCAAGGTACATCAGCTTGTATGTGACTGATTAGCTCATCCATGGCGAGAGTAAGCCTACAGCAAACCATTGGTGTAAACACTTCTTCTTATCCACTCTCTTACTTTCCTCACTTCCTTTGCCCCTTCCTTCTTCTCTCCTCCTTGTTTCCTATGTTTCTATAATCATGTCCTACATCATGAGGACCCTTGAAGGTATGGTCCATGACCTTGGATTCATTTAGGACCTCTACTACCTCTTAACACGCCCTGTTATCTCCCCCCACATGGTAGCAGTATTGCCTTCTAGGTACTACTAAGCAAATCAACGCATAAAGTAAACTATCACCATACTCGAGATGCGATTACTGTATTGTCTCTGAGATGGTTCGTAATTTATCTCATTGTGTGTTATTGATATAACATGACTTGGTCTACAGAATTAACAAGATGCACTTTAGAGTCATCGGCAAAAGTAAGCCAAGGTCATCAACCCTTTCTACTCATACAAGTTTTGCAAGAAGATGGATGGGGCTCAAGTTCACAGAATTTAGGAATGTCCTGAATTCAACAACATTTTAATTAAATAATTAGCATAAATATGAAAATCTGGGCACCCAAGCATGTTGAGAATAACAAGAGGAAAGGATGAACAGGACTAGAGGAAAACTTAAATAGCATACCGATTGCTGTTGAGGTGTTGTCTTGAGCAGCCCATGTTGGATCCAATAAAGCATAGCCAACAGCAGAGTCTAGTTCCCCAAGTGACCTTTTGCCATCAGTAAGCCACCAACTCTCTTTTATTATACGTGATGCCTCCGCATAAAGGTGCATGTGAAAATCAGGAGGGAGCTGGGCTAGTAAGAGACCGCAAGCTTGGATCAACAAGCAAGAAAGTTGTTGGCAAGTATAGCCACTTCGTAAAACAAAATTTGAAGGATTGATTCCTGAAACTGAAGGGGTTGATCTGCTTCCACCCAGTGAATCGGTACTTCCCCCAGAAGGCGATGTTGGCAAAACTGATCCTTGTACAACACAATTTGGAGCTCCATTGCTAGATTGAATTAGAGTCGGTTGTATATTAACAACAATCTGAACTAGAGAGGGGATAACTTGAGATGCAGCTACTGGAAGTGAGAGCAGTTCTATGACAGCTGTTTCAAGAACCAGTTGAGTATGAGTTCCAGGGTCCTGGATTTGATAGAACGCCTTCTGACCCTCAGAAGCATTTGTTGGACCAGACTGAGAGGCTGCTGATGTCTTGGTATGTGGATTGCGCCCTGAATTATTTGAAGCATCTCCAACTGATCCATACTTTGAGTTGGTATTTAGTGGGGGTATCACATTATTCACAAGCCCTAACAAAAGAGTTGCAAAATACTCTGGGGGCGGGCAGATGACAGGGTTTGGTGAGCTAATGTGCTGTGGGAATGACTCCGAAAATGGGATCTGTGACAAGTTTATAATCAACAAAGACGCATACAGAAAAAAGAAAATAGCATTCCAAGGACTTGAAACGAGGAAACAAAGAAGAAGAAAATAATTGTCAACACATAAACAACATCTATCATACAGCTGGGTGCTAGACTGGGTGATTAGTGGAAGTGGGCTGGAAATGGGGTTGGATGGTTAGTGGTGTTAGGCTGGATGGTTAATGGAAGTGAGCTGAAAATGGGGCTGGATAGTTAGTGGTGTTAGGCAGTGTAGTTAGTGAAAATGAGCTGGAAATGGTTCCCCATTTCCACTATAAATAGATAACTAGAGCAAGAGAAAAGGGAACAAAAGAGCCTTGTGTAGAGTAAGAGAAAAGAGGGTTGCAGTTGCAGCTGATATTTTTCAGCAAAGAAAGTGTAGTTACAGCAGCCTCTTTTCGATATAAACTTTCATTCAAACAACCTACTTTCAATCTTTTATGTATTTTAACAATAACAACAGATTGAAAGGAAGAGGAGCCATAAATACCTTATTAATATCAAGTACTTTCAGTATCCGCACAATGAGCTTTCCAGGAAGATGACCATAGAAGTAGGCAAGTATATCACGAACAAATGTGAATCTTAGCGGGTGATAAGCTAAAAGTGGAGAATACATGGCCAGAACTCTGTCTGCTGGATCTACAGCATCATTCTCGAGAAGTCTATAAACAATTAATGGAATGACTGGAAGCAAGCGTGCCACAATGTCATCAAAAAATGTGGGATACCTGCAGAGCTTATAGCAAACAGTGTTAAGGAAGCTGTAATTCTTGTATTACAATGAAATTTCAGCACTGCATTATTTTTGTCACTTATACCCTTTAATCCAAAACATGATCAAGATTGAAATCTTTTTATTATTATTTCTTATACCCTGTATCTAATACATATCATGCTGTATCAGGTGCGTATCTATATCTAAAAGAGCTTGATGCATTTATGAGAAGCATTTTGGAGTACTGATGCTTCCTAAAAATTTGCTAGAGACAACAATCAGCCACCAATGCTCTAAATTATCATGAGTTGTAATTTCATAAAACATAATAAAACTCCAAGTAGAAACATATAATCTAGAAGTATTTACCTGTCCTTCCATGATAGATGATTTCCAAGTGCCTTTGACAATTCGAGACGCTTGAACAGTCCTGAGCAAATCCAATGCTCAGGATGCATACGATTCGCACAGAATAATTTCATTCTTGATTGAAGTTCCTGCCTATCAAGCAAGCTAATCTGAAACATGCATTATGATGCATTTCAGCGTCATACAAGAACAGTAAACATCTAAAATATTTTTGAACATATGCATGATATCTCAACCCATAAATGGATAAAATCAAACAAACTCCCACCAAATTGCAATGTCATGCACAAGAAGTTATGTTTAAGTGCCAAAAGTTGCCTTCATGCAAACCGTGTCACTGAAAACCTAGCAACCTTAACATATTATAACAAGTGCCAAGCTAATCGCACAACAGGTATTTGGCTTTAAAATAAACACTCTTGAAAGTTTTTTCCTCACCATAGCACACAACCGAGTATGTCGTGTACTTGTCTTATATACTACTTGAAAGTTATGTAACTGGCTGCTGGTTTGCATAAGAACCAGAAATTGTCAGAGCAGCAGTTGGACAGATAACTCCACCATTAGAATCCTATTATTGGATTCACTGTTTCCATATACAGAGGTCATTCTCATAGTGCAAACCCTCATCTTGGAGCCTTAGATCCGTCACTGACTAGAAAATCATGTCTGCTTTTTAAGAAGTCTTCAATCTTGCGCCTCCAAATCTGTCCTCAGACTTTCCCCTCTGACCCAAACCAAAAATTAGTAGGTGTCCCAAGTCTTATTTCCCAGACAGCAATCATATTCTCAGTTGATTAGAGCGACGGTAATTGCTATATGATTAGAGTGACGGTAATTGCTATACTAATCATCTTTCAAACACTGCCGCAATTATGTCATATTTGATGGAGCACACACGAGCGCACAAAAGAAAAGGATTAAGAAATGCGCATATACAAGATCAAATTGTGCAGAAAAGCATACCACAATACGCAAAGCATGGGGATCATCATCACGGTCAGTAAGTGCCAGAAGCAAAATATCCAATGGCAGCAACTCGTGAGTCCAAATGAAAAAGGCAAGGTTTGCACAGGTTTTCAATAAAAGGTCCTAGGAAAACAAACAAACAGGCACTAAATGAACTAGCACAACAAATAAGAGCTGTTAGTCCATACAATTTGAAAGAATAACCAGGGCAGAAGATACAAACCTGTAAGGAATGCCCATGCTGAAGTTCCATATGAATGTGATGAAGTATAACATCCACCATTGTGTATATATTCGCTGTCACTTCTTCCGGGGAAAATTCTCTCAAAACACGTGCCTGAACTCCATCCACAGACACAAAATTAGTCAGGGGTCTTATCACGGAAAGATAAAGTTCTAAAGAAATGATGATTTCTATAGGAACTATCACTTGTGCTAATGATGTTTTCCCAACAAACAGATTAGAAGAATGTAGCCAATACCAGATTTCCACTATTGATGTTTTCAAGGAGTCCCTGCATCAGTATCCATGCGCCAGCACATAGATATTGTCTGTGTTGGAAGAAACTATGATTGATATATGTCATCACATAAGTAGGATCAGCTGGTGGTGATAGCAGCTGGGTACATTGGTTAATCACTGTTGTTTCTGCCTGCAAAAACAATGGAAATTTTAACAGTGAGTAAATTGTCAAGCAATCTGAACAGCAGGCATGGAAATATTAAAAAAAAAATCATTTCAAAAGGTCAAACTCTCTGATTAAGAGTAATACAAACTTGCAAGTTAAAACTCTGCATTTATAACTTGAAGCTCTGGTGTTCTCCTTCAATGGAAGGTGGAAATTTAAGGGAAAAGGGAGGTTACTTCAGGACTGGCTAACAAATCTTCATCCAATAAAAAGAACGAAAATAATTCCAAAACCAATAAGGTTTCTTAATGGTTTCAATAAAACCTAAATGGTACTAAATTGAAACAGGATAAACTAAATTCATTATTGAATATCTGCTAACTCTGACCAAATCTGAAAACCACAAAAATACCCATGAATATCCTGCTAAATTAGTCTCCTTTGAACTAAACCAGACTGATAGGTCGCTTCTTTAAAATATAATGCCTACTTATGTAAGGACCCATTCTCAAATCATGTTAACTTTGCCGATATGCTTCCCTGCTCCACTGCACACAGCAAATTAAACCCCCCCCAAAAAAAAAAAAAAATCCACCCAGGTGTTAGATTTCTTTTTCCACAATGAGGAGCCTTGATCCATTTTCAAGTCCTGAGAGACACATTGATAGCCCTCCATTCACACTTTCATCCTCAACAATACCAATCAGCAAAACATGAAACAAGTAACATGATGAAAGAATTAAAAAAAAAAAATGGCTTGCAATGATTGACCTGTTGCCAAGCTTTAATAGACAAACCCCTTTTATCTATCCTCCCACTCAAGGCATCACGAAGGAGAGTAGGGAAGTAGCTTAATGTGTTTTTTGACCATGTATGTTGACTTGTTGCCAATATCTGTTCTAACATAGTTTGAAGATAAAGCATGTGATCAGCGTCAGCAATTCCACGTGTTTTTATGATGATGGCAAGAGTGACTATTGTTACACGATTCAAAGTTTCAGTAAATTCAGTGGGGCCCTGAAAAATATTGAACAAATCTTAGATTTTGCAGAAACTAACAAAAAAACAACACAGGCTACAACAGAAATTCTTCAATTTGAAAATGTAGTCTTTAACCTTTCCTTCTCTCTTCACTGAGAAAAAGTCCCTTTGTGATAAAATGAGGTTCATACACAAGTTTTCAGCCAGCCTAAATACACGGTGATCTCCTCGTTTGCCCTTTAAAGTAGAAACTATTTTTGTAACATCATACATTAAGGCTTTGCTTTTCCCTTGATACCTAAGAAAGAAATGAAACGAACAAGTGTGATTTACAGTTTTTAAAAAAAGAAAAAATCATGGAAGCAAAAAACCCTTGAAATTATTATTTACATAATTTTAAGGTCCATTAACCCAAGCAATAGCACTCAAAATATTATCTACATTAAGCAACCAAAGTGCCAAACAAAATGTGGCGTATGTTTGGGAAACAAACAAAAGACAAAATCCCTGAAGGTAGAGGTTGTCCACAGCTAAAAAGATTCTGAGCAGAAAACTCTGGACGCAGACTTTAAATATATTCCAAAACCTCAGTAATTTCAATACATAAAGCAAATTAACACCAGTTTGAAGGAAATGGGATAGCTTCACAGGATGGAGTTGGCAGATATTACCTGTAAAGTGGAAGCAAGCGATAGTTCACAATTTCTAGCACCAAAAGAGTCACCCCAGGCTTGCTCAATATTGATTGATACCTCTGTGCCAAATGCTTTACAAAGAAATTATAATGCACATCATAGTCAAATTAAAATTACATCACCTCACAAAATATAAAGATGAAAGAATGCACAACAATTAACTTAAGAGCAGAGACATCACAAGGATTCAGCATCCACGAACATTTAAAGATCATTTGATCAGCCATAAGGAATGCACTAACATCAGTTCAATAGCATGAAAATGGTCGATGTGTTCATCTTACCAATTTTTTAAGCACTCACAGGCAGTTCACAATCCATCAAAACATGAAATGCAAAAGAACAGCTTTCCTTTCTTACTAGTAGATCAGTTGAATTGAAATTGTAACATGCACTGCAAGTACCAGACAATTTTTTAATCTAAGAGTCAATTTGGTTAAGGTTTAAAACTGAAGATGAATTGTTATTAAAGTATTTATTCACGGGAGAAATCATTAAGGGTATAAGAGTGAATAAAAAAGCTATTTTCAAACATGTTTGGTAGAGGCTTATAGACTCGAGAGCATAAGACATTCCATAAAAAATTTTATATATATAACATGTTTTTTCAGGTCCCAGCAACTAGGCATAAGTAAATGAGAGAATCTGGGAGTTAAATTTTATAATATAAGCTTTCCCCCCTTAAGGACTTCAACTCACTCCCTTGGAGAGTGATATATTTACACCCCCTTTACCCCACTTTTGGGATAAATATTTATCTCAATCCATTTTATTCACTGAACACAGATAAACTTTTCCCCTGAAATTTTTTAATGGCTTTAACCACCTACCATTCATAACCAAGGCTACCAGGGAACAGAATATAAATAAGCAGTTGTGACCTACAGTGATTTCATGCCGATATCTACATGAGAATCAGCAAACAGGAATGCATATTATATGATTGCGCTTAAGAGAGATTTTAATATTTTTTTCCTGTATGTGCATGCATCACTGGGATGAGTTTATCTGCAAGGAATGGTATACTTCCAGTAGTGAGGGTAAGGAGAAATACACTGAAGTGTGACCGAAACAATGAATGAGGAGAGATGAGCAGCAATCGACAATATGTTTCAACCATTGCGATGTTAGGAACAACCTGCACCAGACATCAGATCACATTGAAAGAAATGTCAAAACTGTCGGACATCTGATAGATAGTCCACAACATCTATAATGGAAAGAAAGAAATCATCTAGTCCCAGCTACAATAAGTCATTAAGAAAAGTCAAAAAGCCTAGTCTCGCTAGACCCATTAGATATAATCTTCTTCACACAGTGTTGTAGCACTTTACACTTCGAACAGAGGCCAAAGCAACATTCATCATCCACAATTCTCTTTTTGCCAATTGTTGTCATCAGTTACAATGTTTCTTCTAAGTTTTACTTTTGGACATGGGGCCTTTATTTTTAACTACAACTAAGTTTCCAATTTGAATCCCATGATGCACATTTTAATACTATGGACTACCCCACAAGAATCATAAATAACAAGAAGTTATGAAGATGGATGTTAGACAAATAAGGCTCACTAAGAGTAGGTTTCCTGACAAAAGATGTTCCCTTTCTACCCACCTACCAAGTTACACATCTTTCAGCCATAGCACAGAAAGCACAGAATTAAGGCTTCAGCACTTCTTAGAACTGTATAAAACAAGTAATTATTTAATCTTTTCCCTTGTTTCATCACATACTTGTTCCAAAAAGAAGCTCAAAAAGTTATAGCAGGAAACTCATTCTGCTATCTGTATTAATTGTCTGAAGCATTAAGGATGCATGTTTATCATTTTTATATTTATGACAACCATCTGGGGGATCTGGGAACAAAGCACTATGCCATTTACACTACAGCATTAGGTACTACTTTCTGAAATGAGACTGAATGCCTCAATCCTTATAATCAAAACTTGGTGATATCTTTTTTTTTTGCTATGCCTTTGTTCTTCCGACCTGATTCAGATCTGCCTGTAATGCTGCAAGAATTACATGGGATGACAAATGGTATTTGAAGTATGCACCAAATTTTGCAAGCATGCATATATGGAGCAGATAAAAGTGGATCCTGCTGCCAAGTTGCCAACTACAACGTAAGCAAGCACTAAAAGCATTACCTGCCCAGCAAATAAAGAATCTTCCATTTGAAACATCAACTTCAAACACAGGTTCATGGAAAGTCCAGATAATAGTGACATCGGCAAAGGGCTTACTTCCCTCATCACCATTAACCTCTCATTAGACTGCATGTTTGTTCCAGTTAATAATTCAGTAACTCCAGCGGAGGATAACCAGCTCATCATTGTTTCAGAAGCTGGCTGAGCCATGGTGTAGGATACAACCCAGAACATTCCTGTTGATTTGTCATCCATATTCATGTAATCCAACATCCGATCCCCTGAAAAGAAAAATCAAACAAATTTAAACATGAGTACAACTTTTTTTGAGACTTAAGAAGTGCCAATCCTCATACTTAATATTGTTTAGTAAGAAACATGGGTGTTGAAAAGTATGCATTCCATGAGAAGTATGGCAATGTGAAAAGTGAAAAATCAAGTGAAGTCCCTTTCCCCCTGTTGGGAACACCTACTGTCTTTGTTGGGATATCAACAAAAATAAAAGAGCACACACAAGCATATGTGTGTGAAAACATATCCCCACAAAATGCGCTGCACATTCAAGCGGTTCTCTAAAATCAATATATCCTGATGATAAAAACATGCATTTGCCTTAAAATGTAAGTGGAAAACTGAAAGAAGCAGAAGAGTGCTTCACACTAAAGCATTTTCCAATACTATTCACCAGTAAGATCCACACTATAAAACCAATTCTATCCTGCAATTACTATTGAAAAAAATTTATCTACTCTATTCTCTTTTCATATGTGTGAGATAAATTTACCTTTGCTTGCTTGCCTCCACCACTCATCTATTTGCTTTCCTTTCTGAAGCTGCTCACTATTTAAGCATTCCCTTGTTGATGTGTTCAATGACCAAATACGTAAGTTTTGGCAGCTACTAATATAATCAAGCAGAATGCTTTGAGGATTATTAGGATCAGAGCTTCGATCTTCCCTGTGAAATGATAAAACCTTCCGGGTTGTCTCTACCTGCCAGCAAAATTGTGACACCCAAGATTGAGTGTGACAAGTTGACCCAAAGATTATGGCTAATATTATGACCAAACTACAGTCCTACGCATGAACCCCTATATATCTGGCTACAAATTAAGGCCACTAAAATTTCACCAAGGATGAAAGAAGCCAATGTAAATGCATTGGACAAGTAACAAACACTGTTGAGGTATAATATGACAATGAGAAAGATGCAAAACTACCAGGCAGTATAAAACAATGAATTTTACATAACAACCACCTTTCTAGCATCTGTGTTTAATGCAGTCATCACAAGCTCAACCCGGATAATTTGTGCAAACAGCCAAGTAACATGATTTGTTCGAACAATGTGCTGATCACCCTCTATTAGCCTTGAAACCAGTTTGTCCACAAAATCAATAAAATCTATGCACCCACTTTTCACAAGAAAGTAGAAGATATCAGAGAATACAAGCCACTCCTGCCAACAATTTACGTCTGTAAATGAAAAAATGATAAACAAGAATTATTATCCCAAAAAAAAAAGCATTTCTAAATTTGCTATAACCAATTATTAAACCAGACAACTAAACATATTAGAAACATCAGCAGCATCGTGGACTTAAAAGTAGAGAGGCTACCATGACAAACATGTCCACCAAGTTTCTCAACCATGCTTACCGCTTCATATTACTTAAAAATAGTGCTATTAAATTTTCAATTCTGCTGATAAATATATGCAATTAATTGTTGAACAATCCTACCAGACATTCGATGAAGAAAAGTTCATGACCAGTAAGTGATCCTTGAGCACATTATATAGGAATGGAAGAGAGTAAGAAAATGAAAGGGATAAATAATTGCCTGAATTTGTCAACTTCAACAGTTCAACAATTCTATCAATAGTTGCCTCACAAATCATACTAGAAGTGAAAACAGCACCAGGAGTAGGCCCATGAGCAGGATTCCTATAGCAAGAAGCCACAAGAAGCACACGCTTCCACCAATCAGGTGATGGAGTAGTACGAAGAGCATGTCTTATACAACGCAAAGCTCTTTCCCAGTCCAAACTTCCCCTCTGAATAGAATTCGCAAGATCCTACATGGTTAAAAGAAAATAATTTGACCACCAGTTGTAGATAGATGCATGTGTTTGTGTTTAGCAAACACAAGATAAAGTATTGCATTTTCAAACACAATATTTACTTAAAAGCATTGCATTTTCAGACATAAGATAAAGTACATCCCTTAAAGAAAGGAGGATGAAATAACAGCTTCCATGCCTGTACAAGGCTCCGAGTTAGTTGGTTCACCCCAGACATGCATACAATAATTGACAAAAATGTTTTGTTTAAAATAGTCTTTTACTTTTTTTAAAATAAATGCTGCTCGAGTAAAAACCTGTATACCATGGGGAATACTAGACGGCTTTTAAACCATGTTTTGACAAGAGCTAAGGGATGGGGAAAGGGTGCACTAAAAATTGGAAATGTACTTTAATTCATCAAAAAACAATAGAAGACGTGTAAAAAAGTGAATCAAAACCAAATTAATAACTCTGATAAGAAAAGATATCTTTCCATATAAATCAAGTAAAACTTTTGATAAACTAGAGAGTAATGATAAAACTAGTCAGACAAATTAAAGTCCAACAAAAATATCATGGTATAAGCAAGCAACAAGTTGCATATGGAATTATCTAGTTTTTAACCAGAAGCAATTAAAGAAAGAACGAGTCGTAAATACAGCCCTACTGTGCACATGTAAATATATAACATATATGAGACACAAGCATAAGTACAAATTGTTAAAAACTGTTGTTAGCTTTGCAGCTATTTGACTTTTATGCAACATTTTATAAAGAGCAATCTACATAAATCAATATTTTAAATCTATTTAGGCCAAAGAAATATAATGATGATGGATTTCCCATACATGAAACAAATTAAAGATATTTCCCCTTCCTATGTCAGAATGTTTTTGTCCAGGAGAAGACAAGAAAAAAATGATTATTTTACTGTCTTGTTTAGGCTGACAAGGTAAAACAGAGAATCCAAGACAAAACACAATCCTCCAAACCTAGATACAGGGCTCTCATGAAAACTGTTCTATGGTATATACAATAATATACTAGCTTCATTCACTTAGAAAGTCTTTCACCAGTTTTTTGCAGTTCTTTCTTTTCTAAAGCACAAGAGAACTACACAAAAAAGTAGGTATACTAGAAACGAACTTGTATTCTCTATTTTTATTATACATCTTATCTGGTGTATTTCTTCTTGTAATATATGTTTTAGACAATGCAAGCTTCACTAACACACAAATAGGTCACAAGCAAATTATTATAAGATCCAGAATCTGTAATTCAGGAATTCCACACATGAATCACATCTCCTTCAAAGTGCTCTAAAAACATATTGTTATTGATGCAGCAGCCGATCTCTGAAGCATCTTAGCTTGCTGAAGAACACATTTTTATACAAGATTCTATAAAACCAGACAGAATGTTGGAATTTTCTGAAAGAGTGTACATATATGCTAAAAAAAATTATTTAATGTCTATTAATATCTTCACAATTCAAATTCACCAATATCATAAGTAAAATGAGCAGCCACAATCACAATGTTGGCCTTAACAGCATTTGTCTAGATATTTAATAAAAATACCCAAGGATACAGAATGTTAGATGGAGGAGTTTAGGAAACAAAGATAAGGGATTTTTTGAAACAAAGATAGCACATATATTGTCCCAATCTTTCCATATGTAATTCCATTTGATGTCTTCACAGTTCAACTTCATCGACAGTAGTACATGGGAAACAAAATCAGCAGTAATCATCATTGATGACTCAAAAGTGACCTGATTGCATAATTTCTTTTATCCCATATTCTCATTGTGGCACACCACAGTATCACTATTATAGCTATGGGCACTCCTTGTTTCCAAAAGTATTTTATTTATGAATCTTCAATGCATCATATCCTCACCTATCGACCCCTCTACTTCCATAATTTTATTTTAAGTGCTTTTAATTTAATCCGAATATACAGAAATGAATAAGAAAATGGTGAACATTGCTGCCTATATATCCTCAGCTGAAAACACTAATTAGTGTCGGCCTCCATGCACAATAGCATGGAATAGGTGCAATAAGACAATACAAGTCTCTGGAGATCAAAATTAAATTCATTTTCATAAGGAAAATGCTACGCATATAACAAATCATACTAAAACTCCAAACAAACAGATGTGGAAAGTGATATGCGGTGAATTGTGGGTCTCAAAATTATTGAATAATTGGTCGAGGATAAATGGGGGAATAGCAATACCTGTTTGTATGAAAATTTTGTATGATTTGTTTGTTTATATAGCATTGCTTTCACAACTGCAAAATGTCACTGCTTCTAAATCATGATGGGAAGATGCATATCTACCATGTATTGGTTCAATGAGTGAAAAGAAAATGAGGATCCCTTTATGATTATTCAAACAGGAAAGCATCTATAATACACTTGATTGAAACCGGAACTACTTTTGGATTATGAATAATTTGATGAAATTCAATACAGCATGAAAAAAATGGTTCACGTTATCCAATTAAAAATGCACTACTGCAAACAGTATGATGATATAAGCCTGCACAGCCAGCAGACTGCCATTGCTGGTGGCTGTGTTTGGAAGGCCCCGGGATAACAGGTCCTTCCATCAAAAGTTATGCTATTCAAGGATAGCATAAACCAGAATCACACTATTTTCACTAGAATGGAGCATAATTTTTCAAAGTTCCAGAGTGAGTTCTTAAGAAAAATACATCACCTCTCCATGCAAAGGTTCTCCAAGCACGCTTGGATATGTGATTGGTGAATACCGCAAGTTAGCCACAGCTTCAACTGAAACAGTAGGGATTGTAGGAGACAAAACCCGATGAGTACCAAATGTGGGGCAGTGAAGGTGTTGGTCCAACATTTGCATGTGCATGGCCATCATATCTCGCCTCCTATGAATCTCCAATATAAGTGTAAATAAGGCCTCATCATCAGGAATGTTCTCTATAAACTGCAACCCACTGCGCAATAATTCGTAGAAGGGCACTCGGCATTTATTCTCATCCACCAGCAGCCAAATCACATCCAAACAACTATGCAGCCATTCAGTCAGAGCCTTGATAGGTCTCCAAGATTTCACACCATCAGATTCATCGACACCATGTTGGCTTTGATCCCAATTAACCAGCCAGCTCAACATATGGTTGAAAATATCAGCATGAGTCACTGGCTTCAAATTAAACTCGAGTCCGGTTAAAATAATTTTGCAACATAGCTGGCGAAGACTGCTCATGGCACTGTCCCTTATCAATAAATTGACCCTTGCTGACGATTGTGGACCATTACCAGAAATATCAGATGATTTAACCGGAGACATAGCTACAGAAGGTGAAGCTTCCATCCCCAATGGGGCTGGAGAGCCAATGTCATGAACAGATTGTAGAGGGGATGTAGGATTCAAAGAATGAAAAATTGATGAATTGGAGATTGTGCTTGAAGAAGGAATCATCCCATTCTGCGCTAATCTAGAGGACGAGACAGCTGGCACAGCTTGACCTGCCTGGCCGACTGACAATTCAGTGGTAGATATTGAAGAAAGAAGACTCGGCAAGAAACTGTCCCAATTAATGTAGTCTATACCACATAAACTCCGTAAGGCAAACAGAAGAAAATCCGCCCGCGGGGCGTGATTACTACATTGCACGACCAGAGTTATAAGCACAGATTCTGTAACAGCACGCAATTGCTCTTGATCCTGAGGTATACGAACATGCTCACGTCACATTGGCAGAACACGATGTTTTTTTACAATTTAAACACAAGTACACAAGAGAGAAAAGGTAGTTTGGTTATAAAACACGAATATATACCGAGAATTGGGTGTGAAGTTGCTCGAAATCTAGGAGAAATTGCTCATTCGGAGGAGGAAGATCTCTGTTAAGAGCAAGAACACGCTTTTGGGTCTTGTTCCTGAAAAACAAAAGTTATTTTTTTTTATAATAATCATACTGGAAGAAAATGCGAATTTCAAACTCACGGCAGTTCGCGAACTGAATCATCGGGTTTTTGGCGGCTGCTTCGCTGCGAAACGGAAATCAAAAGGTATTAATGGTAATCTTTTCGCTTTTTTGGAGGTGATTGATAAAATTGAGAATAGGAGTGAAAGCGATGATTTACGCCTAAGTAGAGGTTGAAGAGATCGATAATCGCGGCTCGAGCTGGGTGGAACTGGTGACCGCGTGAGGACGGTGAGGCTGCTGCCGCTGCTGCTGCCGCCGTTATTGATCTCTGGCTTTGTTCCATTTTATTTTCACTTCATTTCAGATTTTGTCAGGGGAAAGGTTCGAGTTGTGAGGAGCTAACGGGAAGAAAGAGCAACGACATAGTCACTGTGTGTTATTATAGTCTGGCGGAAAGGACTGGGGAAATTTGTCAAAGGTGAGTGTGGGTGCTGTGAGAAGTCTTCTAAGCCCATCAGGGGTGTGGCATTTGGGTCTAGAGTCGGGTGTCAGGGCCCATTTGGAAAATCTACTGAGAGAAGAGAACCCGTTGTTCACTAAAATGTGACGTCGTTTCGACGATACCACCAGATTCTTTTTTTTCCCCCTTTTTTGTTCCTGGCTTCAAGCGATGCTTTTTATTTGATTGCACCATTTTGAAATAATTTACAAATAAATGAATCTCTTTGAGAAGGTAAGGGCAGTGTACCTTCCTATACAACCATGATTATGTATGGTTTATAATCAGATTCATTTGAAAATCTACTGAGGAGAACCGTTGCTAAATGTGATGCCATTCGATTCCACAGATTCTTTTCTTTCTTCGTGGTAATTTAATAAATAACACTTCATTTTTTAAAAAAAATAGAATAATAAAAAATAGTCAAAATGCAATATTTTTTCATTTATATGACAGAAAAACATTTTTTATTTATTTTCAATGAGTTGTAGGACATATTTTTTATATTTTTCTACAATTTCCTCTTGCAGCTTTTTTCTTTTTTCAAATGGAAACAGAGAAACTAATACAGTGAACGATGATAAAAAAAAAAGAAAATACAATCACTTTATCAATGTAAAATATCAAGTGTGTGTGTGTGTTACAAAGAAAGCTGAAACGCGTGATGTTTGATTTTTCATAAAAACATTGTTTATAATTTCATTTTTTACTGTAGATTAAAAAATGCAGTTCTTAAAAATATTTATTTTGATCCTTGAATTGTTTTTGCATGATTGAATCATTTTGAGATCCAATTAGAGTTTGTTGGCGTATTTTCTTGCAGGGAAGGTTGAAATAAAAGAAAGGGGACTGATTTGCTACTAGGAGACTGGTTTCTTGAATTTAAGAAAATGTAATCTTGGTCAGCCGAAATGGTGTGTTCCAAAAAATTAAAAAAAATAAAAAAATCAAACGCTAAAAGTCAGGTCTTTCATGGAGATCGATATGTTGCTTTTTACTCGATTAGAAGCTTGTTTGAAAGTGTGGTTGTGCTAGTTTTTCAAAGTGGTTATTATACCAAAATATATTAAAATGATGTTTTTTATTTTAAAAAAAATATTTTTGAAATCAACACATCAAAATGATCTAAAACACTTAAAAACATATTCATTTAAAATGAAAAAAAAAAATTTCAAATTTCGGTCAAAAGCCGGTGAGATCGCAATGTCAAACGGGCACTAAAACTCCTATGGGATTGTGTTTTAAATGCTATTTCCAAAAAAATTATTTTTTTTATTTTAAATAAATATGATTTGATATTTTTAGATTATTTTGATGTGCTGATGTCAAAAATAATTTTTAAAAAATATTATTTTAATAAATTTTAACACAAAAAATATTTTAAAAAAACTACCATAACCGCCGACCGAATCCGCTCTAACTCTAAATAGCTCCAAAGGAGCTCCAGTCACGTTTTTTTTTTCTGGTCCGGGGTCGATTTTTGGCGAGAATTAAGAGTTTTGTTTTTTTCTCTTACATTTGTCCGATTAACAGAAAAGAGAGAGATGCCAGATGGCAGATGGAGATAAGACAAGAAAGGCAGGGAGGGTGTGTTTTTATACGGGTTAAGCGTTTTTTACGTGGGCTAAACCTTGCCTGTTTCCAAGAAAACTCTTTTTTAAAATTTACTTCCCTCGCTTTTCAATCTTTTATAAGCAAAAAATTGGTAAAGGAAAAAATATTTCCTTGTAAGAGAAAAAATTGATCCTGAAAAAAATATTTTATTCTATTTTATTTTTAAAAAATCTTTCCAATATTTAAAAAATATAAGATGAAATAAATAAACACTGTCATTACTATTTATTCTTATTTACAATATTTTTTTTATATTGGATCCATCTTTGATTTACGGGCCAAATTTGAATTTTTTATTGTTATTTATTTTATTTAAAATAATTTATATTTTCTAATTTCATCTCCTTCAGGTTTTTTACCTATTAAATATGATCTTTATGCTTTTTAAATAAAATATTAATATGTTACTTTTAAATTTATTTTTCATGATACGGTTAAATATTATAATCTATTTTTCAATTGGTTTTTAATAATTCTACAAAATAAAAATAACTTACTTTGCATTAAAAACCACTTTATTGAAGAAAAACTAATTTCCAGCCATATAAATAAAGGATGATGCTTCCTGTAAAGGAATCATTACGTGTATTCTACGAGAGTGTAAAGTAATATTTGAAAACTAATCATCTAGTAAGCTAATTTTGGCTGTTTACTTTAACGGAATATTTAAAAATATTTTAAGAGGGTCGAAAGTGGTAGCGAACACCACTACAAGATGCCGGTATAGTTTATTATCTATATTATTTTATTTTTATATCTTCATGAAAATCGCTTTTCAAAAAGTCATGTCAGTGCTCGATCCAATTGATGAACGAAGAAATTATTGGGAATTAAGGCATGAGTTATGCCTTGTGGTTCTTAACTGTAGCAGTATATACAGATTATTGTAGATTATAGTAGTATAATTATTATTTTGTCCTTCAATGCATAAAATTATAACTATCGGGCTCGGGTGCATTGCAACTTTTCTATTGAAACAGGTGATGTTTGGGGGTGTTTATGTCTTTTTCAGGTTTTAATGTACAGTAAAACTATGTTTTCATCCCCGTAACCAAACAATAAACAATCAACTACTCAGGGATATTTTTGATTGTTACTATTGTAAGCAATAAATAACTATACTATCTTTTAATAAGATAAAAACAAATAGTAGCTAGTGGGGTGATTTTGATTTTTCAACTTCTATAAACAGTACAAATATGAATGTGTCCTTGAAAAAAATAAAATCAAGACATTAGTTGTAGGGATATTTAGATAATTTGAGGTCTCTTTTATTATTATTTTATGTAGAAAACTACATGCATGTTTGTTTGACTTGTTGACGGTTTTCTTCTGTGTACAATCCAAGCATAGTGCACGGTGTCTTCAGGTAGTGAAAATTATTCACCCGTCGTCGTCTCATCAGATGTGGCATCATGTCCTCTTTCACATGGTGATGCGTATATCGTCTCATGATGACTTTGTTTTATTACTTTATATTTGTTTTTTATATTTTGACAATATCAAAAATATATTTTTTTTAAAAAATATTTTAATATATATTTAAAAACAATAATCACAACCACGATATCAAATATTGTTTTAGAAACTTGGATTAATAACTGTATTTTTTAAAATTCAAATACAATGTTTTTAAAATTAACTGACTTGCTATTAGTCATTGATCTACTGTTAACATGATAGGTCTGTTAAAAACATGATTGATTTAAAATCTAATTTAGACTGAGTTTTTTTTATAAAAAAAATTGAATTGTAGTTGATGTAATTATACATGGATGATAACCTGAGATAACTTACAATTGCAACTAACATATTAACATGTTGAAAAACAAATTGATTTAAAAAAATATATATTAAAAAAACAATCAACGACACAATATCAAATATGGTTTTAATATATATCAGAAACTTGGATTAATAAATTATTATTTTAATATATTTTTAAATAAATAATATTTTAAAAAACAATCAACGACACAAATAAACTAGCTATTAATCGACGTTGACCAATCAACAACCCAAACAAACTAGCTATTAATAGACGCTGACCAATTTACTTTACCAACTTTTCTGAAGTTTCATGCACAGCTATATATTGGCAGAGGTGGGCGATCGCTATCTCATTCCAGGACAAATATAAAAGGCGTTGAGAACAAATACAAGCACACTACCACCCAGTTATTTTTTATTTTTTTAAATAGTAAAAAAATATATAGAAAAAAATAAATTAAATTAAGAGTGCAAAACGATATGTACTTCTTGATATATGAAAGATTGGTTTAAAAATAATTTTTAAATTAAAGAATATATTAAACAATACTTTTAAATAATAAAAAACTATATATCATTAAACCAAACAGTGTCCTCTTCTTGGAATATGACCGTTGATTGAATCCAGCTCTTCCTCCACGTCAGCTATGGAAGTGTCCTCGACTCCTCGTAGACCGTGAGGTGCCTGCAGATACACATCTTTCAGATCAAATCTAATTTCATTTTTAAACAGAGTTTTTGTCCCCTGTGATATCCTCACTACCTACCATGTAACTTCATTCAATCTCAGCCCTCTAGATCCCTGGCACTTTACATGCACGTGGTGACTTCAGATCTTTTCAAGGATATTAAAATTACCGGTATTTTAAAATATAAAATGTATCCGTATGTATGTTTTTTTTATTAATTAGGGTTTTCGGACCAGATTTCATATATCTCGATCAATTCTAAAATTGATAATATTTTTTTAATAACAATCATATTATTAACCATAAAAAAATATTTTAATTCTAAACTCATACACATGACAACGTATTTATTTCGTGGTGTTGGTTAAATATTTATAAACCTCCATCACGATTTGGAATCATTGCATTTGATGAAGCGGTTTTCCAATTTCAGTGGTTTTGAAAGCAATGATGTTGAGTGATTAACAAAACTTCAAGGAATAATAATAAAAAATCTTAATATATAGTGTGGATGTTATACAATCTAATATATTGTGTTTATAAGTTTTTCTCTCTTTAATGTATAGCAACACTTTCTTACACAAGATGAAATGATTTTTAGAATTTATATTAATTTTTACATGCAAAATTATATATCAATCTCTAGATTTTACAGTGTGGATGTTATATTTTTTTTTACCAAGTAGTATATCAATTGCATTTGAATGTTTTTTTTTATATATAAAAAAAAATGACATGCAAAGCTATGTGAGTCATGATATCGTGACAATAATTATATTTTAAAATATTTTTTATTTAAAAATATATTAAAATAATATATATTTTTATTTTTTAAAAAAATTATTTTGATGTCAATAAATTAAAATAATTCAAAATACTAAAAAACTTTTTTTCTTAAAACATGTTTATCACAGAACAATTTGTTTTTGTAATGTGGTTGACGAGAAGAATATCTAAGTATCTACACGAGTTTATTTATAAGTACGGTAAAATTTATTTCTTAGAAAGTTTTTTTTTTGTTAAAAAATATATATTAAAATAATATTTTTTTTAGTTTTTCAAATTTATTTTTAATAAAAAAAAATAACTTTCCAAGAAATCAAAATTTGCCGAACCCAAACAGGGACAAGGGAATAAACAAGTCCTGCGCCTGCCCACACGTCCTGTCGCTTTATCACGCAACTAAACCAAACCCCTCTCTGTTTCGTTTAAAAACGCTTCCCACATTAGAGAGAGAGCTCAAAAGGAGCAAACTTTTCCCTCTGCAGACTCTTTCTTGCTCTCCTCTAACGTCGAGTTTGGGCTGGTCTTATAATAGTTTTCCTTTCCGAGTTTCATGGTCTTTTCAAGACTTAAAAGATTTAATTTGTAGCTGAAGCTCTAATGGCTGTGCTCTTCCTGCTTTTCTTATTGACAGTGTCTGTTGTTTCTGCCGATGAAGGTAATAAGCTTCTTTATCTGTGTTTTCATGGTTTTATTACTTTTTTTCTTAAATTGTTTTTCTATTTGTCGGTTTGTTTTGATTCTGTTCTCGTATCTTATTACTAGCTGAAGTTGAGTGCTCTTAGCTACCTTATTTTAACTCATTCTACTCTTGAGACAATGACCTGCAGGAATTAGTTGACTTTCGATTCTACCATTTTGCCTTTTCCTTTTTTCTCTGTTCACTTCGAGTTCCTTTTCATTCTTCTTTAGCGTAGCTCTTTAGTTATATTCGTGTGTGCCTTTGCTGGGTATTCCTCTGTTTTTTTGTCATTTTCTTATTATTTTTTGCAGTTTTTCAGTTATCTCTGCTTAATAGTTCAAGGATTTTGCTTGAAATATTAGTATTATTAGCTAACACAAGCTTGGTTTTCAGTGATTAGCTTGAACAGAGAGATGGGATTATTGGTATTATGATAAAGTTTCAAATAAAACGGATGTTATTTGGTTAAATGTGTAGGTTAGCAGTGCTAATTAGTAAATAAGTCTGCTAAAAACAGCAGGGTGGGATTCTTGAATATGAAGTCACAACTTTGTTGGACTTTATTGTATGTCTTATTATCTTGGAAACCTGCATAAGGAAACATGGCATGCATGATGAAAAAAATCTTCCCTTTGCATAATAATCCTTCCCTTTGTTGAAAACCTTTTATCTCTTCTCCACCCTCTATTTTAATGGGGAATCTCAACCATATTGCTTCCCAGCTCATGTGGCAGTCCTTTAACCAGCATATACTGACATAGATTTATAATAAACACGGTGTAGGACCAAAATACCAGTAGCTCGAGGATACAAAAGCATATAGAATTGAATGAATTGGAATCCTATAAAATCTTCTTCCAAGGTTATCATTGTCTTTTTGCTACTAGTGCCGCAACCAGTTGCATACCCAAGTTGCACTACAGTGGATATAATATGCAAAAATCATAACTTTCCTCAGATGTTCTATTAATCCCCAGAGCTCTTTCATATTATAGAAGCCATCCTCTCCGCAGATCTGATTGTCAGGGTATTCAAGAGTAGAATTGTTTAGCCTGCCGATGAATTTACTCTAATATGATGTGTATTCCCTTTAAATAAGAGATTAGATACTGGGATTTTTTTTGAAGTTGTTGATGGTCTACTAAGCACAAGGCTCAAACCCATGTTCAAGGCTAGGTGGCAGTGCTGCATACATTGTGCGATGAGTTATTTATTTACTAGACACCATAACTTTACTTTATGTTATTTATAGTTTAAATGTAGGAACCCCTCCCATTCTTCAAAACATAGCAGCAACCTCAATAAGATGACCCTGTCCAGGTTGCAAGTTCTAATATTATATAAAAGTATCTTAAATATTGTGCCTAAGCTTAGGAGAATTTTGAGAAGAGCCACCTTCAAAGGCTAACAATTGCGATTCTGTGAATGGTTCATGACAGGGTAAACTTCACTTTTGCCGTGTTAGTAAAATATTGATGAATCTATTATTATTATTATTATTTTATCGCGACCCTTCATAATTCTTGATATGCCATTCCATATATGGCCAAGAGCCAGAACTTAAGAGTTCGTCAGGTGGTCAGATTGTTTTCCTCTTTAGTTGCCCACTTGCCACAAATGCCCATGTAACTTTCTTTGTATCCTTTGCATGTCTTTGGTTTTAAGGGAATGAAAAGTGATCTACAGATCCTGCTGGTTAGATATGCGAAATTTTGAATTATTGTCCTACCAGTGAGCTCTGTAAAAGAAGACAAATAGCGATGTCTGTATTTACAATATCATTTATATCTTCTGTCATGAAGATGATCAATGAATGTTTCGTATGACTGTACAAAGTAGATAAACACAACATGCATTTGAACAGTAAAAGGAATGTGTGGGCCCCATCATCTGTTGGTGCCATCTTAAAGTTTTTTCTCAGAGAGAAAAGTTGGGGGGCTTGTGGTATGATGATTCCAAACTGGATTGGGATTCGTGGCCAAAATTCGATTTCATTTTTTTTGGAATAAGACCAAAAGAGGGCAAAGGTAAATTGCTAGATGCTGTGATCGTGGAAAGGAATTAATTTTGCATTGATGTTTCTTTTTGATCCTCTTGTTGATTTTGCCAGTATTATCAAGTAATCATGCCTACCGTAAATACCTGGTATTCTGAATGGTATATGAGTAAAAATGAGGCACACAATGCATAGAAGATCATGGATATCAACCTGAATGGTGTCAAATGAGCTCAAGATACAGAACTTTGTGCCTGACAATATGGAAATTATTTTCCATGCTGTCTAGTGGCTATTTTCTCTTGAATGTCAAAATGCACTCTTCCTTTATGTGTTTCAGATTTTTCTCAGCCAGGTATCTATCCTTATTCTAAACATGTTTTGCAATGTCTGCATTCATACTTCGTTTGAAATAAAGTCATCAACACTTTTAGTGGTTTGATGAGGATGAAATCTTCTGTCAACAAGGACAATTTGTTTGTCTGAATCCTGCTGAATTGCTTCCCCCACTTTTTTTCAGATGGCTTCATTGGTGTCAACATCGGCACAGCACTTTCTGACATGCCAAGCCCAACTCAGGTGGTAGCCCTTCTCAAGGCTCAGAATATTAGACATGTCAGGCTCTATGATGCAGACCGAGCCCTGCTCCTTGCACTTGCCAACACAGGCATCCGTGTAACTGTTTCTGTTCCTAATGACCAGCTCCTTGGCATTGGTCAATCGAATGCCTCGGCAGCCAACTGGGTTGCTCGAAATGTAATAGCCCATGTCCCTGCCACCAACATCACAGCCATAGCAGTTGGATCTGAAATCCTTACCACGCTCCCAAATGCTGCCCCAGTCCTGGTCTCTGCCCTGAAGTTCATCCATTCTGCCCTTGTTGCCTCCAATCTTGATGGCCAAATTAAAGTCTCTACTCCTCATTCTTCTTCCATCATCCTTGACTCGTTCCCTCCTTCCCAAGCCTTCTTTAATCGCTCTTGGGATCCAGTCATGGTTCCCTTGCTTAAATTTTTGCAGTCCACAGGGTCCTACTTCATGCTAAATGCATATCCATATTACGACTACATGCAATCAAATGGTGTGATCCCATTGGATTATGCGCTTTTCCGTCCCCTCCCTCCTAACAAGGAAGCCGTGGATGCTAATACACTCCTTCATTACACCAATGTCTTTGATGCCGTTGTTGATGCAACATATTTTGCAATGTCCTATCTGAACTTCACCAATGTCCCTATTTTTGTGATGGAGTCTGGTTGGCCCTCCAAAGGTGACTCATCTGAGCCAGAGGCAACAATTGAAAATGCTAACACTTACAACAGCAACTTGATTAGGCATGTGCTTAATAATACAGGCACTCCGAAACATCCTAGGATTGCAGTCAGTACTTATATTTATGAACTCTATAATGAAGATTTGAGACCCGGGCCAATATCTGAAAAGAACTGGGGGCTTTTTGATGCGAACGGCATGCCAGTTTATACTTTACACCTGACTGGTGGTGGTACTGTATTGGCAAACGACACCACAAACCAAACCTTTTGTGTGGCAAAGGAAGGTGCTGACCCGAAGATGCTACAAGCTGCTCTTGATTGGGCTTGTGGACCAGGAAAAGTTGACTGCTCATACCTGTTACAAGGGCAGCCATGTTACGAGCCAAATAATGTTGTTGCTCATGCAACATATGCTTTCAATGCTTATTTCCAGAAGATGGCCAAGTCTCCCGGCACTTGTGATTTTAAAGGGGTGGCTACCATCACCACCACTGACCAAAGTAAGCAATAATAGTCCCAGCAAGATAGAATTTGAAAAGAAAACACCAAATTACATTACAGTGAGGATATGAATTGCTTTACAAGCATTAATATGATAGTGATATGAATTGCGATAGATGTTTATCTAGCGTAAAAGCTACTCCACTGCAAGGATAAGTGGCAGGGTCCTGTTAACATTTTTAGGGTGTTTAATTATCGCAACTGTTAGATTGGAGTTTTCTTCCTCCTCCTAATTTACCAGAGATGCTCTCACAAGTGAGAGTTTCTGTTGCTTGTCCATTCTTTTCTTGTGTTATCTTATTGCATAAGGAGCTTCTCATGTTCCTTTACTTGTGCAGGTCATGGTTCCTGTATATTTCCCGGAAGGTATAAACTAAAGATTCTAATTGATTTAAAGGCATACTTTTCTTTTCTTGCTTCTATTTTTCCATTCTTGTCATTCACGTCTAATTCACTTTGTACTGCATTTCAACAACTCTGGTATGGATACACCCGATTGTCATGAGTAGCCTGTTGACATTTCTTCTCTCCTTGTTTTTGCTTATGCAGTGCTGGAAGAAATGGCACCTTGCCAAATTCAACTTCTCTGGCACCGTCTTCAAATTCTACGACGTCTGGTTGCCATTCAGTATATATCTATGGTGCTGGTTCTTTCACAACCTCTGTGATTATAAGTGTTTTACTAATGAGCGTGTTTTGCTTGTAAAACTTTGTGCATTCGTATCAGCTGTAGCCCCTAATTTTTTTGAAATCACTCAGAACATTCGTTTTTGATACTCTTAGACAACTTGCTGCATACCCAATTTTGTTTTTTCCTGGAGAGTAGTTGAGGGGTGGCAAGGTTGATTGATCATACATGTAGCCATGAAGTACTTTTAACATGATTAGGTGAAACGACTTGCCTGGATTATTGTTGTAAGTTACATCTATATTCTTACGGCAGAATATGTATTATTTGAACTTGATTTATGTTATGTTCAGTTTCTGATTGGTAGTGTGATGATTTTCAGCAGTAGACAATTTGTTTGTTCCCTGCAGTTTTCCACATTCAATTGTTGTTATTCTTCCAAGTTTCTGTTTTTTTTTTTCAAAAAATATTTTTTTCTACTTGGAACTATATTAAAATAATTATTTAAAAAAAATTTATTACAACAACTATAATGTAGGATTCTACTGTGGTGATGGTACAGGATACTCTCTCGACTCGATTGCAGAAAAATAAACTTCTAGCTACACTGACCAGATTTCATCTTTCGTGCTAGAGATGAATATGAAATCACTTTTGGTCTGGCATATGCCTCTTCTTATTATACATACTATACCGGATTAACCAGGATAGATTCAATATTCTTTCCAAAGCGACATCAAAATCCTGTCTCAGCTGATCATCAAGCAGCAGATTCTCTAACAACCAGTAAAGCCATCCATTTGTTTGAAATGGGACTTCTATCATATAGTGTTTAAGGTCTATTTTTCCTTCTTCCCTGTAGGTACAAGTTTCATCGAAAAACGACCAGCCGAGAGGGAACTAGCTCGATGCAATTAGTCCCCTCTTGCAGAGTGCTATTAAAATATTTTTTATTTAAAAATATATTAAAATTATTATTCTTTTACATGATATATCAAAACTATTAAAAAAATACTAAAAAATCAATTTAATATTTTTTTCAAACTAAAAATACTCTTAAAACAAATTTCAATCACAGTGCCGAATATCTTTGTATGTAATTGGTCCCAACTAACGTAGGGATGACAAATAACTTATGATTTACATATCTTATTTTGAATTCAAGTCGGTATACGTATGCTAGGCTGAGGGTATATCGTTTAACTGGGCTGATGAAGTTAACTTTAAATGGGTTTCCACAAAACAAGGATTCCTGAACTAGCAGCATTCTAGGTGCATGGAGTAGCCAGAAGACAAGGCAACAAAGAAAGAAGACAGGACAGACGGACCTGATCGATCAAGTAAGCAAAGCAAACTGAAAGCATGAGTTCTACCCCTTTCTCATGGAATCCAGGATCAAAGGAGATGAGGGTAAGGTGGGAACTCAACACGGGGTTACTCGTTCTTGGAGCTTTGACTAGCAGCCATGGTAGAAGAGAAGAACAAAACTGACCTACATCAGCAGCAAAGTGAAAGAGAACAAATCTCATCAACACTCTAGCTTAATCCTTAGGGTTTGTGTTTTGTGATTTACGGTATGATGCGCTCGTACTCATGGCAGACCTTTGAACAGTCATGATTTATTTTGTTCCCGCTCACAATATCTTCTTCGCCTGTTTGGACCGCGTTTTATTTTCAAAAAAGTTATTTTTTTTTATTTTATATGTATATATTTTGATATTTTTAGATTATTTAATACACTGATATCAAAAATAATTTTTAAAAAATAAAAATAAAATATTATTTTAATATATTTTGACAAGAAAATCACTTTAAAAAAACTATCCCTAGCTCTCCTAAAAGTATGAGCAGAAACCTTTCTATGGAATTTCATCCTGATCTACAGTACGTCACTCGATCGACTAATTCCATTGACTAAAAATATATAATCCACGTGAATTGCTTTAATTATGCTTTTCCTCAGGAAGCACTCATCCAATTCTCGAGCTATATCAAGGCAACATCTAAGCGAGTCAAACCATTTATAATTTTGCTAAGATTAGGTATCTTTTGCTGTAAGGCAATCCCTTCCAAACTAATTCATCATATATATAAAACCGAAAATCATTTTATTCATCATATATAAAAAAAGAAAATCAATTCAATCATCACTAAAAAAACGAAAAATAAGAAACAAAAGAAGAAAGTCGATTTGGTTACCATACCTTACTAATTGAAGGATTTTTCTCTACGACAGTTTGAAGCCAACATCCTGTGATCTCGAAACAGTTTAAACGAGGCAAAGTTCTCAGTTTGCCATTCGCCTTTGAAGTTATTTGCACCAGAATCCCATCATACAATCTTTGTATGATATCCCGCCATAGGACTACATCTTTGTTCACTCCATCTCCGAGTAGCATGCAAACTTCACTCATGACTAGAAGCTCAAATACTTCGAGGTAAGCAAACACAAGAAATAGAGCCTAATGGGGTGACCCTGGTTCCACCTTTTCATTTTATATCTATTTTAGTATGTGTTTAACATTGTGTTTCAAGATTATTTTTTATTTATTACTTTAAACTAAAAAAATTAGTATTTTTAGATCATTTTGATATCAAAAATGATTTTTTTAAAATATTATTTTAATACATTTTTAAATAAAAAATATTTTAAAAAACAATCACAACCATATTCTCAAACAAAAGCAGAAAGAATTTGTTGAGTCTGCATAAAGTATTCTGTGCTTTCATGCATTTTGCTCTCTACAGGAAGTAAGAATCCCCATGTTCCAAAATAAGCTAAAACATTAGTAACTGAGTTCGAGTTTTAATTTTGTTGCTATAAATAATTGCGCAACTGAGGCTATACATGAAGAGTAACGTGGACAAAAAAACAAAACATGAAATGGAACTTCCAGGCAAGCGGCGTCATTTGGCCAAAATTCAAAAAAAAAAAAAAAATTATACTTAAAATAAAATATTTTTATTTCGTTTAGATTATTTTGATGTGCAAAAGCTATCGCTGCCACACTCCCAAATAAACGCCAAGTCATTTGACAAGACTGTCTACAGCTTTTCATTTCTTGCTTGCTGAGCAAATGAACTCCCAAATAAACGCCAAGTCATTTGACAAGACTGTCTACAGCTTTTCATTTCTTGCTTGCTGAGCAAATGAACGCAAGACTCCAAATTATCACTGCTCCACCTTTGCTCCTTTGCAAGATAACAAAGGCAACATTTGCAGGGATGCTTGGCAATTTCATGCATCGAAACCTGAGCTTTCTTGTGATTTTGTGCCAGTTAAATTGCTAGTGGGAGGATCAAGTGACCCCCCCAAAAAAAGCTGTTTGTGTCACCGCGTTGCAGATAACATAGCGAGGTTAATTGTACTAATTCATAGTAAACGTCTATAGCGTGCAAAACGAAAATACTTGATAAATACACTAAAGATATTAAGCTTTCTGCCTGTTTTAATTAATTTGTAACGAAAAGAAAATAATGCTAAAAGAGTAGCGCTCTCTTATGTTCCTGGAAAGGAGTAGTAGAGAATAATATAATCATATTATATGACATCACCTATAAATTTAAGGTAAAATAGTTACTTAACATAATATCAAAGTCTTGTTGACCAAATAATCACGAGTTCGAATCTCACTATTCCTATTTTATTTGATAAAAAAAATCAAGCACAAGATAATATGGATAGATAATAGAATATAATATAATCATATTATAAAACCTCGCCTATAAATTAAGCTATTAGTTGAGGTGGTTTATTAACAAAGAAAATATTGGACAGCTGATAAGTAAAAAACAGAAATGATAGGATTACAGTCTAATTATACATTAAAACTGGTCAATGAAACGTACGATAGCTGTCGAGTTGCGACAGCGTGGCATAATCACATAGAAAAGCAAGAAACTCAAAATTTTATAATCTGTCAGCGGTCTAAAGGTTCAACAACAGTCCTAAAGAGAAGGATGTAAACCTTGTCGATCGAAAAATACAAGAAGCCTCCTGTGGAATGAGTGACATATGAACCAAAGCTGGTACCAACAATGCAGTGCCAGGCTGGACCATATGCAGCATCAAATTCCTGCCAAAACCATTAGAAACTGAGAGCTGTTAGATTGTTAATGTTAAATAGCACTTCCAAGAACAAATTCCATAAACTCCTGCTTAAATGAATACCATAATCTCTTAGGCAACGGTAGGATAGAGGACAAGCAGAAATTTGCCCATCTCAGTTTTCAAGTACTCAATCATCAATACAATTACTGCTTCAATAGGTCTTCTTTAAAACATGCAACAAAATTATAACAGGTTGTATACATGAGAAAGTTCTGACGGGGATAAGAGGAAAATGGAAGAGACTGGGAAAGGAGTAAATCCAGAGAATATCACCGTTGGATGCTTTTCCCATAAAGTTTCTTCAAACACACAGAAACCTGGAAACGAATGAGCAGGTATAGACAACTGTATCCCCAAGAAATGCAACTGACAAAGTTCTCGTTTGAACCATAGAAGAACATCTGGCTAGCAAGGGCCAAGGGCTACCTAAAGCCAACTTCAGCTCAAAGAGCAGTAAACTAATTGATTAATTGATAGTACACCATGGAGTGTTGTAATGTGCTTAGGCCAGACGAGTCCATGGTCTTGACATTTCAACATTTATAGGTTTTATCTTGCTGCCTATGGAAGTTCATTCTTCTCTTTTGCTCCATTTTTTTATGTAGAAAGACAGTAATAGCCATAGCTACGCCACAGATGAAGCAGTTTAGCAAATATAGGTTACCTCCACTACAAGCTGTAGAGTTTGCGGAATTTCCTAGATCACTGTTATTTTTTGTGCTTAAGGTTTAGCATGCAATCACGAGAGATAGTAAGAATGGTTTGAATTGCCTGCCTCTCTTTGAGATTAGCCTTTCATTTATAGGGAAAATTGTCTTGTACACAGGAATTACAAACAGTAATTCTAGGATGCTATATATGTTAAGCTAGATCTAGGGAGCTATCTATAGTAAGAGAAATCTCCTATTTATATCTTAGTATGCACAGCCTGCTTGAATTCAGCATTTCTATTAACCTATTAACCTGCATGCTGCTTGATCTTAGCTTTCTATTGACAGAAAAAACACCTAATTTCCACAATTCAAGTGCTATTCACAATGTACAAAGCCTTTACAAAGAGATAAAAGGTGTGTGTTTTTCCTGTTAATTTTTCCTATTAAAAAACTAGAAAGACCCAACCAATTCAATGGTTACATGTAAGACAACAACTACACTGGAACATTGGTTATAATAGATTTAAGTTAAATGCCGTTTTCTTTAATTCTAACTAATAAACCCATGTTCTATCACAGATACATAAAAAAATTTCAGTGTTGCAACATGACTGGTTGGCTTTCTAACTCAAACATGCTGAGTTGGTAAGCTGAGACCAGTGTAGAACTCCAGAAACTAACCTATGTAAAACTGCTTCAAGATAGTTTTTAAGGGAGTTGAAACTCTATTCTCAAGTGGAAATGGACTTGGGATTATCCATCATGGGTTTCCATTCCTAATTTAAACCCAATGCATTGGAGCTGTGAGGATGATAATATGAACAAATTCTAAGAGCTCATTAGTAGTTTAACCCAATATATAGAATGTCTAAGCACCAAGCAAGCCAGATGGTCATTTTGTCGAGTTTTCTGGAGTCATAAGGGTAATAAGTCCTACGCTTGTCAGCAGGTTGGATACCTTTAACCATTCTAAACACGACCTAAATGAAAACCTTCCCAAATACTTCTATTTTTCTCAGACATTTTAGTTGCAAGCATCTAGAAAATAGTTTCCCTATAATTCCAAAGTCTCAACTCTACACTCCATAAAAAGGAAACAAGCAAGTTAAATTCGTCCTCCAGCTGAAATAAATTATTGCAGGGAAGTCGATGGAAAACACATTCAGATACAAGTAATGCACTTCACTCTGCACATACCAATTCCGAGAAGCCATTCAGAGTGGCAATCAATCAAAAGAGAATCAAAAACAAAACCATAATTCAACCATCAATAATAAATAAATTGCTGGTTATGAGACATGTTACAGTTATGGCTCAGGTAGACTAATTAAAAACCTAAGTATTATAAAGATCAGCACAATACCTCCTACTACAAAATTTCACTTATTTATCTAACACTTTGATTCTTACAATAGAAAGTAAGAAGAGCGCGCAGGAGAGAAAAAATTGGTCCAGACCGAGTTGGCAATCAAGAATAAAAATGAAGCCAATGAATTTTACTCTAGAAGTTAACTACACAAGTGATCAATAGGACCACCTGTACGTGCAGTTTCTGTACCCACACTACTGACAAGATTCAAAATCGGTGTGGCTGTTTCATAATGGAAGCAAAAAAATCTAACGCGACTAAAAGATTGGACCACATTCAAAACACTTTCGTCTTCAAAATAAAGGATTTCAACTTTAATCATCAGAATACACCACGAATAAGTAGAGCCCAAAGGAAGGATTAGAGCCCAGCATCATAAAAAAAAGACATCACCATGTTTACTTAAAGTAAAGAAACATTCGAACAGGACCACATGAGCTCATAATTTACGAAGTACCCATTAGTTTCAACAAACACTCCATTAAAAATCCGAATACCGATTTAGCATCGTACTTGAAAGTTAAATACTCAAACGTCGACAGGATTGCCTCTATGCATAATTTAACCGATTACTATAAATACTCCAACGAAGAAGAATGAAAGAACATTAACAGATTTAAAGCTTGAAGAGTAAACAAAGATTGAAACCCGGAAAAGAAGGGAACTTGTTTAGTTTCTAACCTTTTTAAGGGCAAGAGCAAGGCGTTTGCTGTCAAGCTTTCCAGGCATGGAGTCAAGCTGATCACGAGCACACCTAAAAGCGCGGTCTTGCAGAACAATGGGCATATCAGCAGCTCTAACACGAACACTGAGTTTGCTGGGCTGCTCTTGATGTTCTTTAGCCTTCTTTTTCTCTATCAAACCACTCAAGAACTTGCTCCTTCTCTCTAGTTCCAGCTCTGCTCCTTCCATCCACCCTGCTTGATTCTCGATTTCTTGTTTATTCATTCATCACTTAATAAAAAATGAGGATAAAACTGCTTGTATCGGCAGTTACTGTAAATGCGTACTAAGTGTTTGAAGAAAAGACTGACAAGGTGGGGTAAAAATAAAGGTCGCTACAGAGAAGATGTTAGGAGAAAAAATGGAGGGAGAAAGAGAAATAGAACAAGTTGTTGGTTCGGGGGTTTCTCTTTCTTTCTTTCTTTTCGTTTTTGGAGCTTTCTTGGTGCGTTTTTTTAGTATCGAGGGGACAAAACTAGTATATTGTAATCGTCTTAGGGTATACTTTTACACTTGATTTAGCGGAAAGCATGCAGCTCACCTGCACCCAATTTTGTGCTCTCTTGCATGGAGTGGTTTGAGCCCAGACCTGGTTGCTATATGATACTAGAGATTGGAGAAGTTGGCTTGTGAAAAAAATTTAGGCTCCACTTTTGAGTTTAATATGATTTAAATAATGCTGATCTGATCAGATCATTTCTTATACAAGTAAAATTAGTTTTGCTATACCAGCCAGTATGTGGTAAAGTGGTTGAAGGAGTTTGTTATTCCAAGCAGTGTCTTATTTGTTTATTTAGCTTGTAGGATATTTAGTAGGCTCGAAGAATAGTTAAGATGCTGCATAGTGATCTGACATCCCGATCATAAAAAAAAATAGTTTTGCTATCCATGGTTGATGTGATAGTGGTAAGAGTTTAAGAAAAAAAATTGGAAACAAGGAATTTGTTTTCTTTTTAGTTTTAAATTTAAATTTTATAATTGTTAATATAATAATTTTTTAAAATTTATATAATTATTAATTTTAAAATTAATAAAATTAATTGAAATATAAACTTTTAGGGTCTATACCACGAAACCTTTTGAACAGTTGTGCTATAGGCTCATAGCTATCAATGCTCGGATTCTCTCAATTGCTTTGTGAAAGCATGCTAGTAATTCATAATAGGTAGGCCAGACTGGGGGTGGGGGAGATATTATTATAATAATAATAAAAAATGAAATATTGCTTATAGATTTTTGTCTATTTGTTAAAAAAAATTACATAAAGAAATAAAAAAAAATAGTTGAATTATAATGCCAATATCTAAGTATGCATGTGGATTGATTGAATATAACTGGTTGGATAATAATTTTACAGATATATCATATACTTGCGGGTTATATTTAATAAAATAAAAAAGAAATACTGGAGGTGACCATTTAAAAAATCTAATGACGGAAGAAACTAAAAGGAGAAAAAAATATATCTACTTTAGTTAACAAACTCAAATTGAAAGAGATAAAATAAAACTATAGGCTTTCATTGATGGTGATTCGGTGAAGAAAGAGCCGAGAGACAGGGGCCGGGCTCTTTGCTTTTCTGGAAAAGATCGAGTTTTCTGTAAGCTTTTTTCGTTTTGACTTGTTTGATCAAGTCTTGAATACTAAACTTATACTATCATGAACATGAGTGCTCGGTCGGGTCGGGTTTCGCTGCCCGGTCCATCGTATTTGTTTTTTTTAATGTTTTTACCCGTTATATCTGTTAATTTCAGGTAAGATTAGATCACATATAATATACCTGCACATCCAGGAAAAGCTTCCCGGATAGATTCGTGCACAGACATGTGTGAATGAATAAGCAAAGCTCATGTCACCATACGCTACTGTATATGTAAGGAATTTGTTGATCTATTTGGATAAATTCATGATGTCTCGGATCACTTTGGTGACTCTATTTCTGGGTAGATTGATATTTTTTGAACTGGTTGAAAATATTTTGTTGCTCGTATGGGCTCGTTTAATATGGAAAACCTTTGTGTTTGCTGCATGAGTACATGCTTGTTCCTGGTCCATGGAACCAACCTCCGACCTTTCTGTCTCATGGACTCCACTTTAATCTACTCTGGGTCTTCCCGTCAAATGATCCAATACCATGAGTATTCTGGTATCGCTACAGACAGGGATGGGTTTTATGATCCTGGTATTGAAATGGGCCCAGGAGCCATGAAGAATTTTCGGTGCAGTCGTTGTATCGGTATATTATCCATTTAATTCGACCACATGTGGATTTTATTTTATTTGTGGGGGATCCATCATTTGTGGGGGATTTCCGGGAGAAGTCGCCGGCGAGGAAGAGGTGTTTCTGACAGGAAAAGGAAGCACATACGACATGAAAGCCGGATTTATCGGTGCATGTGGGCGTCGCTATTTTTGTTTTAAGACAGCACGGATGAAGTTTGAGGAGTGGATAGGGCAAGGATCTAAAAAATACCCTAAGTCACCATTTTATAAAAGAAAAGCCCACGTAGATTCTTGAATCGGACAAGACCAGGGTAAGATCCAGACAAGTAAATTAAACTCGTCTATGCTTCAGCTGAAGATCACAAATATGCCATCTGGCACTGGACAGCTTACTGGATTTTATTCCATGTACATTGGAGTATCATTTCTATACTTGCCCAGAATATTCAGGTAATTTTTTTTATTATTAATATAGAATTTTGGATAATTTATGTGCACCTAAACTAATAATTTCACAAATATTAAAATTAATAATCATATAAATATCTAATAATCATTATATTAGTAACCGAAGTGCTCGAACATAAAACTACATCAAAAACAAACTTTTTAATACCAAACTTGTATCACTAGCTCAAATATTAAATGTTTACAATCAGGAAGTGTATTAAACAGGGGATACCACATGAACTAATTTCAAACACTGTTTGCAAGGGATACGATGTCATCTTTTTATTTATTTTTATGTTTAATTTTAATACGCGGAGTTAAAAAATAAAATATATTTTAATATATTTTTAAATAAAAAAAAACACTTATGAAAAGTATCTTGTACTATGATATTAAATACACACTAATAGTGTGTCTAATATTGTATTTGAAATTGTTTTTGGGTGCATTTTAAAAATATATTTGACTTGATTTATAGTGTGTCTAGTATTTTTTTTTAATATGCAAGAGAAAATATTATAAATCATTTTCTATCACTTGTTTTTGTAAGAATAGCAAATATTTTTTTTTATTATATCAATTAGACCGAGGCTTAGTCAAAAAAATATCACTCGCCTGGTTTGATGGAAACTAGAGCTTTATGGAGGTCCTTCGTAGTGTATAAGAAATTATTAAATATTCTTATTTATTAAAGTTTTAATTTAAAATCATACTAAACATAATAAGATTATCCTACGTAAGAATTGTCGTTGCCAACTAGTAAAGTAATGAGCAAGGATACATCGATAGATTTTCGTTGCACTCTTTTATCACCCTAAACAAAAGTAGTTCCTACTTCATCATATACACTCACCTAGGGTTCTTTTTATTATCCAGGACCGTTTTATTTTGTATCGCGTTTTTTTTGTGAAAAAGGAGGTCGTTGTCTTAGCAACTTGTTGGACTATTGAAATGAAAAATTACCTTGACTTTTTAATGTTCAAGTATAGCGTCAAAGTTGTTGGTTTTTTAAATATATTTTACATTTTATTATATATATATATATATTTAATTTGAAGAAACTCCATCTCTCTATAAATACTTTTTGCGAGTCTGAATTAAAAAAATAAAATTTTAATTATTCAAAACTTTTATAAAATAAATATAGACTTGGATCAATCACTTTGCCAGTATATCATGCTTCCAAGGACTGTTATCTATATACATGATAATACTTTACATACAGAATTAGTAACGTGCCATTTCAATTAAATAAAAAATTATAAATATTACTGGCTCACTGTTATAATTGATCTAACTATATTTAATATTCGTTTTTTTCTCCACCATTAATAGAACACTGACAAACTTAAATGTGAACCCATTAATAAGAAGGGACAAAACAAGATCGACTAAAGGGAAACTGAGCTTGAGCGTATTTTAGACCAATCTGATCTTAAAATTGCAAGCTTCCAATCAAGTAACTAATCTATAACCCCGGTCATAATGAAAACGAAAACGAATTAAAAAATAAATAAATCTTGGTAAATTAGACTGTCCTAGATAGAGGCTAGATCCTTTTTCTTTTTCTTATTTATTATTAATTTCTATATTAAGATAGATTTTTATACACCTCCACTAATTTTATAAGTCCTAAAGTTAATAGATATATAAATTTTTAATGATAATCATATTAACAACTATATGATCAAATTAAAAATAAACTCTTTAACCCAAAACTCGTACCGATGTGATATCTATTAAATGATTTAAGCCAGAATTTATTTTTATTAAAATAAATATTTGGTCATGCATCTTCATTAATCCACTTATCCTAAATTTAATAACAATATAGATTTACAATTACTATTGTATTATCAATCATGACCAAGTCTGATAATACAGGAGAGTCAAACCTCTAAATTCTAATTTCTTGCCACTTGCCACTTGCCACCTACCATATATTTTAATAGATTTAGTCCTGGTCCATTTGAGAAAGTGGACTGGGATTGTGGTTTCTTGTTGTTTTTGGAGATATGGGGTTCTTCAGATGCCATCAAGTTTCATCACCACCCGTAACCATCATCCACCATTGCTAGCCTCTCCTACATCGCCCACCATCGCCCGCCATCACCCGCCGTCATTAATCTCTCCTCCTTCATTGCCACCGAACCTCCACTAAATGCCTGCAACAAGACAACAACCCAACAACACCAAAGCATCCATCCCTCGTGCAAACATGTCTTTTATCACTGCCCATAATTGCCGCCGCCTGTTATCACTGCCCATAACTACCGGCTGAAAGGTTTTATGCATTTTGAAAGAGATTACGATTGATTAAAGTGAATGGCGATTTGGAATCTTCATTTATGGTCGGATTAAGGGGTTGTCGTGGAGATTGTGGTTAATTTTCAGCAAGTTTTAAATCTTCATCAATGGTCGAATTAAGGGCGGCGGAGATTGTGGGCGAATAGGGTAAAAAATTTAATTGGTGACAATACGAGTTAAACACTATTTACAAAATATTATCTAATAAATAATCAAATTTATAAATTGATTATATATATTATGTTCACTAATTTTTTTATATAATATCTTTACATAAATAAATATAGAAAATAAGTTTTTCTATAATTTTTTTTATGTAAAATAAATCCTACTATAAATTAAATTAAAAATAGTTAATTAAGCATATAAATTGGCTCCACGATCAACCCCCTTTTTTTTAGTAATAAGACAAGTATAAAATAAACTTATCGTGAAAAATAATTAAAGAAATACGGACGAGAGGCTGCGACGTGTAAGTGTCTCCTGGTGTGATGCTAGAATCTGACAGCTTAGCCGCCAACGGAAAGCAAGCTACAGCTTGGCTCAACGCGTTGGCGGCTTTGTATATCTTCCAATAGGAAGGATAAGAAGAAGATGCATGAAGGGAAGATGTAGGGGGATAGATATTTTGGATATCTGGAATTGAAGTTAAGATTGTTTTTTATTAAAATTTATTTTTTAATGTTTTTGTATGAGGTGGAAGAGTAGATTTTCTGGTATATTTAGAATCGAGGTTTAATATGTTTTTTTTTTATTATTTGATTTTCAGTTTTGTTTTTTTATTAATTTTAGATTATTCTAATGTAATGATTTTAAAATAAAAATATTATTTTAAATAAAAAATATTTTAAAAACAACAACAATAAAGTTATTTACACCACATTCATTTTTTATGGATTAGGGGCTGGATGGTTTGCATTTAGTGTTTATTTTTTTAATATATATAGATAGATAGATTAGTATTTTTAAATTTTTTTGATGTCAAAAATATTTTTTAAAAAATAAAAATATATTATTTTTATATATTTTAAGCAAAAAGAACTTTAAAAAAAACAACTTCTTTTAACACTACCTTTGTTTTCACATTTTAAAAAAATGAATATATATATATTTAAATTAATATTTTTTATGGAAATTAATATTTTTTATGGGATCATTGTGCATCTCATGGTGGATGCAGGTCAACTATTGAGTGGATCAATTTTTATTCAAATTTAATGAATGATCAATAATTAAACATATAATTAAAATGATAGATATTTCACATTCGATCGAAGCAGACTATTACCGTACAAGATTGACGAACACTGCTTTTTGTGATCTCAATTAATTAAATAAACTTCGCAGTATCAAAATACTTTTTTTTATTAAAAAAAACAGAGAAAGATAAATATAGCAGCACAGAACATCCAGGGACGGCACCGACACAGAACATCCAGAAACGCCACCGGCACAAATTTGATCACGCATCTTTTATTTTTCTTCCTTTTGAACTGAAATCTTGATCAACTCTACCACAAACAATCAGAACATGGATGGCTTCTTCAGCGTTTCATGCCATCTTCAATGACCGGTGCTGATGCGATCACGGTCGCGCCACCATTTGGTCTCTCCAAGTTCCCTTGCCAACCTAAGAAAGAAAGAAAGAAAAAGTCAACTACTGTTAGATCCAGAAAGCACAGCCCAGAAGGGATATATATAGCATCACTGGAGCAGTTAATCATGAGCAGTCGAGGAGCTCACCGATTGCCATGTCAAATCCACGATGTTTGAGCTCTCTGTACTCCTGGCATAGGGCACAAGCATCACAGCACAGATGAACCAGGCAGTCATTACAGGGTCTCTCCTCGAACATCAGCTGCTTCCTCATTTTAGTTCGATAGAGAAACGAGTATATGCAAGGGCAACCGGTGAACCATAAAAGTATTCCATAAATAGCTCCACTTATAGCACAGGCTGCAATAAAAATCAAATCACAACCGCACATCTGATAAATTTAACTTTCCAAGACCATCATAAATATGTTTTGCTCTAATAAATTTGCACGTAAATGGTCGTCTCATGAACAAACAAAAGAACTAGTATTGCACTCACATGTTGTTCCTTTGTCTACAATCTCAGCAATCTGTCCGAAAGTGATGCACGGGCACCAGCATGTGATGCAACCTGCAATCAATTGACAGCAGAAAATGTTAGAGCAACTAATCAGCAAGGTTTTGTTTGCTGTGATTTTTATAAATTATTTTTTATGACCCGGCATCGATCTGTTATATGTTATTGACAATTGAAACTTAACCCCTAAGAAAACATCGCTCGAAAGAACTTACAATTAGGGATGTCAGAGAAGCAGCCACACAGACCGGAGGACCAACTACCGGGAAGCTGCTGTTGATGATGATGTTGAGCGGGGTGAAAATTAATCTCATTGTAATGCTGGTTCGTGGAGGGTCCTACTGGATAGCCGGTCACCGGGGGTGGCAAGGTCGGTGGTGACTTTTGGTTCATCTCATGAGGGGTGTCTTGATTTGATGGATACATGGTGATGGAGAATAGTGCTTGGACCGTGGAAGAATGTGTTGAAGTAGTCGACTAGCTAAGAAAATGATGAAGGGAGTAGAATCGAAATGTTTTTGATGGATTTGTTAAGTTTTAGTTAGCAGGGGATGTGTGTGTGTATATATATATATATATATGTTCCATGATGCGAGTGAAGATACCTTGAATTTCCAAGAAGGGAGACGCCATGACTTGGTCAAGTCTTCCTCAATTTAATTTAGGCGTAGAGAGCTGGTTAAGGGGGGGTCAGAATGAATGCAAACTGGACGTAGGGAGTACGTAAGAGGATGATATTAAACATTTATATATAATACCGTAACGTGTGACCTTCACCGGTAACTCACTTGGTGAAGTTATAATTAAACATGTATATATAATACAGCAAGGTGTTTGCTTTGCACATTGTTTTTTATTTGAAAATTAATGTCAACTTCTGTGGATTTTCCTGGGCATTGCTCTTCGAGTTTCAGAAACTTAAACAATAAAAGCTACTGCTATTCCGGTGACATTGAAAAAAAAATAAAAACTTAATGAAATAACACATGCACCGTCTAAATAATTAATTAGGCCTGCAAAGAGTAACATCATGTCATCAAGGACCACGTCGATGATAGACTATAAATCAGTATATTTTATGTAATTAGCCCTAAAAATATATAGAAGTGGTCAAGGTTTTAAACGTTCCACAATTAAATGGTTTTCAAAGAGATTTTATTTTTTATTTTTTAATGCATGCTTACATATATATAGCAGGGCATTATTATGGTAGTGGTGATCAAACTTTGTGGCAAATTACATTTGCTTTCATTAATGCAGTTTGCAGAGACAGCAACGAAAGCTAATGGACCCACTTTGAAATAACAAAAGCTAATGGACCCGCTTTGAAATAACAATAGCATCTTTACTATTTTATACAGTATTTTGTTTTTTTGATCCTCCTCTAATTTTCACTTTTGATCCCTTTTTTCCCCGGTGATATAATCGAAGAATATAAGGAAGAAATGCAAGAGTTGGGAGGGATGCTGACATGGCTAATGTTGGGCTCATAAGGCAAAACCAAGAAAGATCTAGAATGGACCGGGCCTAAAGATGAATAAAAAGAAATAGTGCAGCCCTACAACTGAAATTCTACCTGGCTTGCCTGGATCCAGACCAGGCAATGGGTCTTGCTGCCCACAAAGACTCCACCCTCCTCCCCATTCCTTACCAGAACAACACCGGTGGACTCTAATCAGTGCGGTTGACTTCTGTTTCACTCCCGCTTCCTCTCATGATTCATGAACTCTCTTTCCAGCTTACGCACGGTTTGGTTTGCACGTCAACAATCTTAATTTGGTCTGAACGTAGCCAGTTTTCATGAATCAATGTAATTGCTGTGACCTTTCTCTTTACCGGCTATTACGATCAAAGGTAGTTTACTGTTACTAAAATAAAATAAAATATATAAATAAATAAAAGATTAAATTAAGACTCAATATTATATTTTAACTGATGCTCTCTCTTTTTTTCTGGCATTGTTTTTACCACCGCATGTGACAATGTGTTTTATAATTAGGAAAATAACAACAATACAGTCTCCAATCTCCAGTGCCAAGAACTTAATTGTAGATCACCCTTTAAAACTCTCAAACACTGCGAGCGGATTGAAACTTCCAACTTTCTATATTGTTTTTTTTTGTTTTCTTAAAAAAAATATTGAAATTAAGAAACTAACCTTACATGTATACATTAATTTAATTTAGGGAGCACCTTTGTCATCGCAATTGTTAGAGTTAACAGTTTTCAATAGTTTATTAGGGTGTTATAAATTTTGAATTATGCTAGTTTGTAACGCATCTAGTTTGCTTCGCCATTGAACACAGGTACTTGAGATGTTCTATTATTAACACGGACAGAAACATAGGAGAAAATGAAAGCGCCACTGTTTCGCAGACTCAACTTTCTTTCTTCATTAGCTAGGGAGAGACAATTAGAATCTTTGACAATAATTGGGAGGGTGACCATTTTGCACACCGCTAAATCAAACATCCTTTCAATTCCGGAAATCAAGGGTGGGCTGAAAAGTATGCAAGTAGGCCCACTAAGGGAGCATTGATGTAAGTCGTGGGCTCTGACTCTTGAAAGAATGGCCTGGAATCTGGAAAAGCATCTGTGACGTTAGGCCCACCAACAACCGCACCCACATGCACGTTGGGGTTTGGATTTGGACTTAAGAAATAGCGCGACCCCTCTTTACACCTGATGCGAGCTGGGTGCGCCTGAACTGATGGCAGCGAGCTACCCCTGTGGTGGATTCTCTGTGGATAACGTGGACCATATCCGACCATGTATGACATCCTCAGTGGATTATCTCCAAGAATGTAGTCCACCTGCCACAACCAACAAGCAAAGAATTATTCGTACGGATTAATTCTTTCTATTTTGCATTTCCTCTATGATTAAAGCCAGTTTGATAGATGGACCGCCTGTCCCATGAATTATCGTAAAAGCAGACGGATCTAATCATGATGCCGATTGGAGATCGGGTCCTCCTTTTTTTTCTTTCTGGCTAACGGAGGAGAACAAGAGAAGAATAAAAGTTACCTGCCGTTTGGCCAATTGCTTGAGATGGCCGGGGGAAGCTGTAGTCTCGCCACATGGCACGACCTTATTGGCGTGGCTTAGATAACTAGAATAAGCCAAAAGCAGGAAAGACAGAGACGTTACATGCTGCATGTTACTCCCTCCAGCCTTGAAGATCAGCCCGCCTTTTTCAATCAAGACAAATACATTTGTTAAGCCAGCGATTAGCCCGCAAGTATAAAAGTAGAAAAAAAATATTCCAAACCCAAACAGAGGGATTACACAAGAACTTGGCTGAAAAAGCACAATAATTCTCTGACCACAGCATATGATTGACAAACTTATTCACATGCTTAATTCTCCTCCACAAGGGCATTTTTCACAGTGAAGAAGATATTAAAATGCAATGCGATTTAGCTGTCAAAAGGATCAGGAAAAAATTGTGAAATACCTGGAGAATATTGAACTTGAGGATGAGAAATTCCAGGCAATATAGAACAAATAAAGTCATCTGCATTTTGCTTGAACGACTCAAAATATCCTGCTCTTCCCATTAACACTTCCTGTTATAAATAAATTTAACAGAGTAAATCAATATTCGCTGCCTTACTTTTCATGGGACGAGGCCCCAAATTTTTATTTAATCTATGCTCATAGATATTTTTTTTTCTCTACGTTTCTTCCCGACTTCCAGTTATCTAATATATGTTCAATATTCAGCTAACAGAGTTACTACTAAAACTTGGGAGACCAAAACTAGAAATCTCTCGTCAAGGAATTCCCACGTTCACTTTCAACAGACCCAGCCTTTGGGCACATGCGTCCAACAAGAACCTAGTGGTTCTGGGACCCACGAAAAGCTCAGATCTTGAAAAACGGATACATAGACTTTCGAGACATGCATTTCAAGTTGGCATCTTTGGTTATCTAAAGTTATTAATTTTATGGCTATTTTTCTTCATTTTAACTTAGGTTTTGAGGAATGAACTGATTATACTAGGAGGAAAAATCGGTGGCAGCGCACATGAAAACCAGAGCCAAATTCTAATCTAATCATGTGCAATCATCAAAACAATTACGTTTTATCCTTTTTTATTCATATTATATTATATTCAATACCCATCTTTTCATATGCTCACCATGATCTAAAAATAGGTAGCAGGGTCACAATTATATCGATGACCCCACAATAACAATAATAGGATTCGAGCTCTTAGATTTCATTTCCCTTCGATCTAGGCTTTTATTTTAGCCAGCGTAGATATCGAGCATAACCCTTCAACTGTTTTTGGTTTTTCTGAACTTAAGGGTCCAGCGATGTGCGGAATCCACAAAGAAAACAAAAAAAGCAAGACAAAAAGACTTTTTTCAAGAAAAATAAAGGAAGAAAACTTAGACAAGACAAAGGGTTTGATTAGCAAGCAGGCATTTTAAAAGAATATACAGTCCCGTAAAATAAGATGATACTACTATATATTAGGAGTCACTACTAATCATATATCAAGAGCTAGAAAAGTTAAATTTTTCTAGCTGGTTTTTTCTTACCTTGGAAATGAGGACGTTAATGCCAGCATGTTTATTATCCCACCCGAACTCATTGATGGTATCTCCAGCATGCAATATCACCTCGTTTTGCACTACATACTCTCTGTATTTGCGCTTGCGCGAGGCCTTATGCAACCACACTGCTCCCCAAAGCAACTCGTCCTGCAATATTATATCCGAAATCTCCCCGTTATTGTTATTATTATTATTATTATTCCTGTGCCGTTATTTTATCTTCACATGCTGATCTAACGGCTGATTCTGAGATTGTGGTACGGCTGGTGCTTACCTGGTAACCATTCACGTCACAGTAAAATGGGCACACTGCAGAATGCAAGCTACCACTGTACGCACCTCGGTGTCTGTCAGCAAAGTCGAAGACCTATGAAGTGACCGTTTCACACATACACCCACAAAACGGTCAATTTCTCGCTGTTTTTCCAAGTTGTGCAGACGTTTAAAATGACTAACTGCTAGCACACGTCTACACCAACCCTTGATTGAATAATCCCATGGCAAGTTTAGGAATGAATGTTTAAATTTTAAAATGACAATGCTAGATGTTAATAAGCCACCCGTGACTAAATAACTGGCCTCGTGCCTGTTTTCTCTAGATAATTACATCAAAAGAATAACCTTTAGTTTTTTAATCAGCATAAAAGAATAAATCCCACTGTCCTCCAATGCAATCTAACATGATATGAACAGTTGTGCATATAAATATAATAATTGGTCTGACATACCGTGGCAAAAATCTAAGTTCACTCCATAAACCGCTGTCCTTTTACCAGCAGCATTTTTTAATTTGGTACAGCTTCAAAGTTCATGCTTCATGCCACTAATTATCATTGAGCATACACACACACACAAGGTACAGACATTATCAATACACGACTTAAATTAATAGTCAAGACAATTCATAGTCACATTAATATGCCTAAACTTGTTTTGGGATTATTCTTTATTGTCCACCCCACTTAAATTTCCAGGGAAACCCGATATGTTCCCTGAGAAAGATACCACACTCGCTGCTAGGAAATAGCACTCTATCTCCTATAATAAAACGCTAACAGTCATGCATGGTGTATTTAAAAAACAAAATTGGCTGTGAAAACCAGGAGATAAATTTCAAAAATATAAATGCAAGACAGTAGGTGTTATAACCAGTAAACAAGATGAAAGTTTACAAACACTAAATTATAAAGAAGAGCCAGAGCTAGCAGTTTGAAAATGACGTACCCTAACGGCTCTATTGAGAAGCAACCTAGAATAGGCAGGGTTACGCGAACGAAAGACAATGGACGCGGCCGCCAATGCAGCGGCGGTTTCACCTGCCACGTCAGATCCTGGGTGGGATCCATCGATCTTATACACCGACCTCAGTGTGTCCATGTCCTCCGGCCTCTCCCAGCAGTTATGATCGGAATACGCGTCACCTACCTGAACGTAAACGACGCCAGGTGTCGCGGTTACTTTCAGTAAGTAATCAGTCCCCCATTTGACTGCTCTAACGGCGTTCTTCAACTCTGGCCCCATGTTCCTTCCGAAATCAATAATGCTCCATGCCAATAACGTCGTCGTAAATGCCATTGGGAATCCAAACTTTATGTTATCCCCGGCGTCGTAATATCCTCCCGTCAAATCCCTCTGCAAAACGGAATGTCGCAAAAAATGAAGTCAAATAAACAACCAATTAAAGCAATGCAGCAATGTACATTCATGAAAAGTGCTGGAGTTCAGAGTAATTACGCCAACTGTGGAGCCGTCATGTAAGGCGGAGTCGCTTCGCCACTTCACTCTTTGATCTGGAGGGAGCTTGCCGGAGCGCTGGCCTTCGAAGAAGAGAATGCTCTTGCGGAGGGCGTCATAGTAGTCATGGCCACTTCCGATAACTGAATGGAAAGAGAGGAGTGCGAGGAAAAGACAAGCAGTGACGCGAAAATTTCTCAGGTAAGCTGCTAGGGATTTTCGCGCCATTTTCTTGAGGGTGGAGCAAGGTAGAAAGGTGGACTGCCATGGGTTTTATAACCAGGAAACAAAAAAAAAACAAAAGTTGTTGTCATTGGATTCCAGATTATGGAGCAGTGAGTTATCACCACGTGGATGGGTATTACTGGATGGAGCTAGGATTACGATGCAAAACATGCTTGACCGGGTCAGTTCGGGTTATTGTGCTAGCGGTCCACCGAACCATTAATGGTCGACACGTGGATGAAACTTGAATGTGGGCTTGAATGTGGGCCCTACACTCGAGAATGATTACATGAATCTATCGGGCGGTAATCCTTTCTCTATTTGCTAAAATAAATTTAGAACGAGGATATCAGCAAATTTCGGTTTGGTTCAAAAAAGAAGCAACAAATTCAGGGGACTGCTACGTTAAGTTTTCCTTTTCTTTCCATACTAGTGGCAGATTCGCATGATTCCAGCCTAAGACTTGGTTACGTTTTGATTTAGAATAAACACTATTACTTTTAATAAGTGCTGTCCGAAAACAAATTTCCTCCAATTTCTCCGTCGAGGGCACACACACCCACACTCGTGAGACTACTTGCTTTGTTGTGTTTTTCTCTTCCCTCAATTAATGGCATGAATGAAACGCTTGAGAAAATTGAACGAATCATGTGTGGAACAAGTATGCCTGATGAAGGTTCTGTACGTACGTTGATAACCAAAAAATATATTTTAAAAGTATTTTTGAATTTTTTTGGTATTTTTAAATAATTTTCATGTGCTAAAAAATATATATTATTTTGATGCCATTATTAACAAAAATTTTTTTTAAAAAAACAACATCCATAATCAATTTCTCAAATTAATTATTTTTCCGAAAAGCACGGGAAAGGGAGACATGTGAGCCTTCTGTTGAGTTGGCTGGAAAGTTATTCTATCATCAATCCAGATTGATTCGTTTTCTTCTGGGCGGTGCATTTAGATTACGTGTTCCCAGCTTCCACCCATCGTTCTGGTTCCTAGATTCCAATTAAACTCACAAATGCAAAGGATGGAGGGGTCAGGCAGGTGAGAAAGGCCGTTCTCTTCTACTCTCATCCTGTTTTAGCGGTTGAATTCTTGGAATGTTGCCGTGGAAGCTTTCTTGATCAGATGGTAGGTCACGGATTGAGATTTATCCCTTTTTAGCATCAAACTCGCGTGATCATCATGGCCCTAGACTTATCTAGATATCATGATTCTCGTTACTGCCCGTGTAGAAGATATATTATGTTATTGATACTTGTATAAAAGACTTACTTTCATTTAATATTTATATAAAAAATATTTTTCCCTTATAAATATTATAAAGATAATTAGATTATTTTATTTTATTATTTATTAAAAGTAAAATAATCTCTTTATTTTAATCTATATATATACTCTTTATATTTAAATTAAGTATTTAGCTCTCTTTTTTTTCTCTTTTAATTTATTCTATTGTTTAACAAATACAATCCCAAACATCCTAGAAAGGGGTTTTTTACACTTCTTCCAAATCCTGGACCTTACACGTGCCACCGTATTCAAAATAATCCATGTTAAATAAATATCAGGCACTGGCTGCTCAGTCAATCCCATCGCGTTCAAGTCACCGATTAATATATAAAATGTTTGTTTGATATTACGGTTTATTTATGTTGTTTTTTAAATTGATTTTTATTTAGAAATATATAAAAATAATATTTTATTTATTTTTTAAAAATTATTTTTGATATTAATATGTAAAATGATTAAAAACACTATTTTTTAAATATTTTTTTAAAAAAATAATTATTTTCTTCATAAATACTATTAAAACGGAGGGCGAAAAACCAATGTATTTATAGCCCGTCCCTGTCATATCCAACTCAGAAGTTTGGAATATCATTTATTTTCATACTGGATATCTTCACTTTCATCCAAAAATAACGTTAACTAGTAGCCTTCAACGGTAACTGAGTAGAGGTAGACTTGTAGCATGAAACGATGACGTCTCTTCAAGACGACGATCGCTACTTTCTAAAGCAGTGATTGGCTAGTTTTGTTGCCGGTGAGCTTATTTTTGTAAGCATCGGGTGTCGTCTCATAATAGACAGTGCTAACTTGGTTGAGCTCAAATTTATTCTTAACTCACGTTGTTTTCTTGTGCGCGGGATAAAAATAGTTAGTTCATGGAAATAAGATTCTTACAATGTTATTAAAACCAACACAGTACTTCAATCAATCTTTAAACTTTGACTCTGGTTTAACCTGAGTTTCACTTTCGTTTTGCTAGACCAAGTAATTTTAACAAGCTTATCCCCTGTTTCTTGACATTGTGGCTAGGAGAAGCGCAATATCACATGACACAGTTCCTGTTAGGGTATCTGAAAGAAATTGAATTGCTGAGTTGTTATTGATTTGCCAGTTTGATTAAATACAGTGACCGGAATATCAAAGGTCATTTTGGATATAAATGCCGTTGGCTATAACAGAAAAGCCTAGACTATAGGTGTTAAAATAAAAGATATATTTACATGTTCTAATAGTATCTGTTCAAGCCTTCACATGGTATCCCGGTTTAATTCCCCCAAAGGCGAAGCTTCAAATGATGAAAGTTTCGGTACCCTGTATAAACCCGAAATCCCGGTCTCCAGAACTATGATCAGCCCATGATGAGATTGGAAGCAACGCATAGTTTATCATCTCTGGATATGATAAGTCTATCAAATCCAGTTATTGTCTGGCCGGATTTGATTAAACAACAAAGTTAATGGGAAAAAAAACAAGGCACGTCGTCTCCAGGACCCTTCCGGCCTGCCCATTTTCCGGTGTACGTCATGCTCCTTCTCATCGGTCGCATATACTTCCTGATCCCGTGAATCCAACTCGAAACAATACTTTGCCCGTGCCCATGTCGGGTGTTTTCATTCTACTAATGACTCCATTGCACCAAAAGAGTACTCCGAAGATTGTATATTTTGGAGCCATCGAAAGTTTACTGATATGTCCACCATCACCGATTCTCCTTTCCCTTCTTCGCAAGTAAAATGAAATATAAATCACGAAAAAATGCACATCTACCAAGTTGCTGGGGTGTGTACACCTTAATCTCTGCCACGTACTCACATTTCATATACACGCCAAATCTTCCACCGTTTTACAGATGGATCCTCGAGTTCCGTGCCGGTCTTCAATCTCAAATGACTTATTCCACCAATACCTATGTATTTACTTGTTCAAGGCAATACAGATCAGATGTTACACAGGGTTAATTGGTTCCCGTCTAAAATTTAGTTCCACTCTTTCTGAGGATAATCTTGATAACATTTTTTAATGAGGGAATACAACGTGTATATGAAAAGGTGTGGAGGTTGAACAAGTTGGCGTGCAGCTTGCAGATTACAGTATCATGTTAAAGAGCACAACTTGTGGGTTTGGACGGACTTAAAAGAGCGTGTCAGCTGTGTAGCCATTGGAGTTTAAATCCTAAAACTTGTAAAACAAAATAATCTCATGAATCCCCTGAATCAGAAGCCTGCCTTTAATTATACCAACGGTCGGAAGTTAACTTCACTGTAGAAGACGTGGGGGGTGTTTTGCAAACGATTAAAATTATTTAATATATTTATAAATAAAAAATACTTAAAAAATCAAAGTCAACTGTATTCTAAACAGGCGTGTAGATAGAAAGACACGCATGCGTGAAAAAATAAAAGTAAGAATAGTTGATGAGCGGATGACATTTTATTGAAAATGAGGTTCTTTGCTAAACAGTACCATAATGATCAACAAGTCATTGACTTGGGCTAAGAACCTGCTCGAAGTTAGGATCCACCAGGACTGCGATGATGTATAATTATATAATTATGTAATGAATTTATTGCAAGAGAGAGGGCCCATTTTATATGGGTCGTGTCCATGGGCATTCGGCCCATTAATTTAATATATTTTTTAATAAAAAAATCAAAATTCTATCTGTTAAATTTCTTCAAACCATAGACAGCAAAATCGAAATTACAGTAGATCATCTACAAGATTGGTTTAGGAAAATGAATCTTAATTAACCATCTCATCTAAAAATTTAAGATTATAAGTGAGGTCCCATAATATGATTTATATAATTCTCTAAGATATCCCCTCAAGTGAAAATTCTTTGCGCTTGAAACTTGTACAAATCTATATTATCTTGTGCTTGTTCCATAATATAATTTATAATTATTCTCGAAGATAATGATTATAAAGGGATAAATCCAAGGAAACAAAGGCGTGATTGTGAAACAAAACAGCGGGCAGGTGGTTTGGATCCATGTACGAAAGGCAACTGAAAGTAGAGGATGGTGTCCATGTGAAGCGAAGGCTGCTTCATTTACAGACATGGAAATGTGAAAGATAGGAGGGAGAGATAAGATCGGCGTTTTCTCTCTCTTTCGACCCTTTCACTTCTTGTAACATGAAAATTGAAAACCCAGTTTATTCGGTTATCCAACAGTAACCTTCGACATATTAATTGAAATGTCTGCATTCTATGGACGAGAGGGTTATAAGAAAAATTCAAATATTTTTATTTTTGATTAATTTTTACATTTTTTAAAATTATTTTGATGTATTGAGATAAAAATTATTATTATTATTTTTAAAAAATATATATCATTTTAATACAATTCTAAACAAAAAATATTTTTAAAAATCAATCTTAACCATACTCCTAATAACAACTCCACAATTTTATTTTTGTATTTTAAAATTATTATTTTTCCATTGTTTCAATGTGATATAAAAAATCAACATTCAAAAACAACCACAACAATAACTATTTTAATAAAAAATAAATCCGCAAACAAGAGTACTGTGCAGGGTGGTAATTGGTCCCAGACTATTCGGGATCACGGTCGCCCTTCAATGCCGTTAACACTTGACACTTTCCCTCATCCTCGGAATCGTATGCGACCCCTTTTTTTCTTGACATTTTACAATGACGTGGTGGGGCAATTGTGCCAGCTTACCGAGGAACAGTTTGCTGCTAAAATCATGAAAAAAATGGCGTGGTCTCTTATTTTTACAGCACAATCTCTGGGTTTTATTGTAAAAAACCTGAACCTCGACCGATAGCTAGGGACCCAGATAGTTTCCATCCATATCCAAACATCTCATTACATTTTTTTTTCCAAGTGAAGATTGTGTCTACTCTTCCTGTCCATGCATCATTCTTGCTGAGTATCATTTATTTTCTCTCTGTCTGAAGGGTGTCGAGATTATCTGAACCGAGTCAATCGCCCTGTTTCGTCCGTGACAAATATTTCCGGAACATTCAATTGGCTGAGATTAGATTTCAAAGAGACGTGGTCATGTCCAAGAAGGCCAGATTGGATAGAAAACATCCAGTTCATTAAAAGAGACCCTGGAATCCAATCTATCAACCGAAAATCTCTCCTTCCAGGTTTCTGTTGATGGTACTGTTCGGAGGGCAGGTAAAATGTGTTCGGGCACCATCCAAGACTTTTCTTACAGGATGTAGTTTTTTGTTTTTGTGTTTTGAAAATGTTCTTTTAAAAAATAGTTTTTTTGTTGTAAATTCTGTACTTTTAGATCTGTTTAAGATGTTGTATTCAAAATAGAATTTTTATATATCTTTAAATAAAAAAATATTTTTAAAAATATTTTTTTATATAAAAATTATAGAATTAGAATAAAAAAAGTACAGGGGCATGGAGATCTGAAACCCAAGCTGCGGGAGAGCTTTCGTCGTCGTTTTATGGGACCGAGTTAGGAGTTCTTATTGGGTCTTGTGATGACGGGGCTCTTAGCTCAATACTTGGAGCGGCCCATATCAAGTCTGCGTGCTCTTTGCTCGCTCTTCAACTGGCGACCGTGGACGCAACTTTAAGGCCTCCAGGCCCAGATTTGTTAGCTTGCTATTGAAGGCCTGTAGGGCCCAAATGTGTCAGAAATCCTGTGGCAAACCCGTTTGCATGTCACCTGAACCAAACTGTTTGTTTCAAAATCTAGAGGAGCGATACCAGTGTAACGCCTATCTAGCACCTTACTAGCAAATATAAAATTTGCCAGAGCATAACTTTAACAGTATAATTTCTAGAACTCGCTCTCTTTTTTCTTCCCTGACTGGTCAGAATCTAAAAGAGTTCTGGAAGTCACCAATTTGCTTTAGCTCATAGTTCCAAAGTCCATGGTTTACCATTCCTGCCGGAGCTGACAGCAGAAACTCAGGATGCCAAACAGTGCGTATTGGTGGGCTAGTAGATGCGTCCACGGAACTGCACGGACAATGTAACTTCTTTATTACTAGGCTACTGGAAGGTTCGAAACTGCCGAATAATAACTTCTTATTACTAGCATTGAATTAGCATATGGACAAATGATATATTCTAATTATATACAAAGCATGGACTCGGAAGATATATTTACTTGCAATAAAATCTACTCCATCTACTATGTTCCGCTCAACAACCGCCGCGATCCCTGGGCTAATGGAAAGGAACCCGCCATGGCCGACATATTGATGCTTTCCCTTTGCACGCTCGATTCTTGCCCGGCAGATCTTCACAAATCACGTACAGAATCCCGTCCGAAGCATACCTCCCACGCGCTTCGACCGGCTTTGCCAAAACATGACTGGTTTGTGAATGCGGGGAAGATTTATCAGGTAAAATTCGAGATTTAAATGACAGTTTTATCCTCGGTCACATGTGCATTTCAAATTTTCAACACTTCGGTGCGGTGTGGTCTATCATTGGCGGGCACTGGGCAGTGCGCCCTTCAATAATCCGAAGTTGAGGCCATGATTTGTTTATGTATGGCGTGGAAAACCAACAGGAGCTGAACAAAGGGAAAAAGGACTAGAGGTTGTTGAGCTTTAAAATAATAATAATAAAAAAAGAGGATTCTACTAGTACAGCCATGGCGAGTAGGGTCCATGCATGTTCTTTGTGTCGGAGGTGTTGCTTTTAACTAAATCAAATGAAACAAAAAAAATATATAGCTTATAAAATAATATTTGTCTCCCACATACTAACTTTTTTAATATACAATTAAATTCTCTGAACCCTAAAAAAAATAAAAAGGAAAGACAGGAATTTTTTATATATATGTTGTTTTTTCTATATGAAGTAATAGAGTTATCTACCTTTTAATACTATAAAAATTTATATAATAAAATTAGATAACCTACTATAAAATTTCATCTACCACTATAATCTTCGCATAATTCACTATACAGAACAAACTCACACTAAAAAAAAACCTAAAAACAAATGTTTTTTTAATCGTGTGAAATATACATTTTTTATATATATATTTCACAGCCAACGCCAATAAAAGGTACAATAAAACAACGTTTTAGTGTTCATTTAGGTGATAGTAGCCTTTCATTATTGTATATTTGTTTATCATGCTTACTTACAGCTATAATATTTTTTTGGTATAAACTATAAATCACATGATGTTCAGATACTGATTTAGCTAATTCGTTAATCCGATGATTTACGAGCTAAAATTAATCATTCAAAATAGTAAAAACATTGAAATCCTTCGACTCATCTTAAAAGACGATAGTGAACTCATCTACTCATATAATATCACTAATGTCATGCAGGTATAATACAGTGACACGCTAATGTCATTTCCACCTACCAGTGACAGGATTGTGTACTGCGTGATCTATTGCAATATAATTCATTATTTATTTATTTATATATATATATGATATCATAAAATCACGAGGAGGATATGCATAAAATAAATATTAATAAATCAGAGTGGCAATAATGAAATTATGTAAAATTATTTTAAACCTACAGGTAATTCCAGCACTGCACTCAAGCCTATTTAAGCGCACGAAATCACAGTCGACACTGGTCTATACTCTCTCACCCACTAATCCCTAAAAAAACAAAACAAGACACTCTCTAATATCTTGATTCTTTTTTTTAAAAAAAATGCCAGCAGCAACGGCAGGCCCTCTGCTACTCTTCACCTTCTCCCTGACAGCCTTCCTCCTCTACTCCCAGCCAATTCTCACTGTCGCTTCACCGGCCCCCACCAGTTCTCAATCCCGCGGCACGGATTACATTCGCTCAAGCTGCGGCGCAACATTGTACCCCAAAATCTGCTACACCTCCCTCTCTCGCTACGCCAGCGCCGTACAACAAAGCCCCGGTCGCCTAGCTCGCGTGGCCATCAACGTCAGCCTCTCAAAAGCACTCCTCTTGACAGCCTACTTATCCAACCTAACCCGGAAGGCAGACTTCGGAGGCGATCACCGCGCTGAGGCCGCCCTCCAGGACTGCTTCTCCAACATGGGAGACGCCGTTGATGAGATGCGTGGGTCGTTGAAGCAGCTGTGGCAAGTTGGAGCAGCAGGGCTGTCGACAGATTCGTTTCAGTTTCAGATGAGTAACGTCCAGACGTGGATGAGTGCGGCTTTGACAGATGAGGAGACTTGTACGGATGGATTTGAGGATGTAGCTGACGGGGCTGTGAAAACGGAGGTGTGTGACCGTGCTGCGGATGCCAAGAAATTTACTAGCAATGCTCTTGCTTTGGTTAACGCTTATGCTGCCGCAGGAACGCCATGATAAATATTTATATATTCTGGTGAATAAACTTTCGATTTGGATATAGAGTTAGTGTGCTGGTGTCGTACATAGGAGGAAAGCAAAGAGGGGTTTATGGTTTTTAAATGTTGACCGAACCACTGTTTATCAAGTAAATGTCGATTACTTTGTAATTATATTTGGTTTTAATTGTTTGATGCAGCTGTCACGAGTCGTTCATCAAGTGTGTGTGTGTGTGTGTGTGTGTGTGTATAGCAATGATAATAATAAAAAAGAAGTAAAGACATGGCTATACTGCAATGCCAAGGAAAATCTAAAATATCAAGTTAATTTTAAATATTTTATAACAGCAGTAATTGTTTTTGTAAGAAAACAAAACAATCTCACAATTGAGTGTTGGAATATTTATTAATTTGAACAATTAAACACTACTCTTGTTTAGTTATTAATTAATTGGTAATAATTTAATAAGCTATAAATTAAGTGATGGTGTGCATGTATAATTGTAAGATAACAAGACAATCAGGATCTTAAAGATATGTTTTTCAGAAGAATAAAAAAAAGTTTTATGAAAGTAAATGATGACTTGATAGCAAAAATTCTGGTACTTATAATTTTATAAGAGTTTGGAAGGGGTTTTATTCATTTAAATGGCATATCAAGTATGCTTTTAAGAATAAAAAAAGTTTTACAGTCCTAGGTTGCCTCTCCATTGAATTGTTTCAAAGAAAAGTTCCCCTGGAAATCAAAGGAATTTTTCCAAAAAGACACCCCGACAACTAATGTAAAAATGCCACAATTAAAAGAATGCTTTCTGTCTTCACCTATGTATTTTGTAGTGTGAATGTGATTGTTTTTTAAGATATTTTTTATTTAATTTTTTAATAGTATTATATGAAAATAATATAAGAATATCAAAAAAATTATTTTAAAGTAAAAAATAAATTAATTATTTTTATTTTTTTTCAAAAATATTTTTAAAATGCAATGCCAAATAGGTACTATAAGTATTGCTTTATTAAATAATATACAAATCACCATTTTCTTACATGTAAATAATTAACAATATAGAAGAGCTGATTGTAATGATAATAATAATAAAAAAAACATGTAGTAATTGTAATAAAAATAAAAACAAAAACTTAGCTCAAGAATGGTAACTGTTACAACTCACGACTCATGAAAACGTGTAGATGATTCATGGTAGAGATAAGCAGAAAAATAATGTCTCCTTGATGAAGCGGTAAGCACAGTTTTTTAAAATACTGCTATTTAAAAATATATCAAGATATATATTTTTTCAATTTATTTTTAATATTAATTTTTTTAAAAAATATATAAGAAAATAAAATACAAGGATTCACGTTCTCCCGTCCCAAGTGGCATTAATTTATTATTATTAATATCATCATCATCGTTATTAATTTCCCATGTAATGATATGATTGATAATCATCGTGGCTGCAATTCCCACCAAGCAATGTAGGCGCTCCTGTGAGAAAGGATTTGGTGGGATATGCAAGTGAGACGCATATGCCTCAACATTTAATTCAATGATTATGTTTCTTCAGTTACGTTTACGATAACATATTATTTCTTCAAACAAATTAACAAAATAATTAATCTGATATATGAAATGAATGGGGCTCTCTTGAGATAAGCTCTTTCTTTTACCCCCCCAATGATGGCTAATTTAGACCGACAGATTGATTATACCATGTGGAGCTGCCTACCTTTGACCTTCGGTCAAGCTAGTTATTAGCAATATGCATTGAAGTTTGAACTTTACAGGAAGACATTAGCGAAATCTACAGGAGGATACATGGAGTTTGGTTGGTGGTTTTTTCAGCTATAGCCACCTACAACTCATAGCCACTGCTTGTAAATTACTCCAATTACTAAGCAATTCAATGTTTTCTATTTGAATTATACAGCTTTCTCCATGCAGGATTTGAAATTAACCTTTCCATTTCTTGAGACCAGTCACCGGTTCTCCTCTTATTTAGTGACTTCCGATCTTTTAAAAATTTCCCAGTTCATGTTCAGTTGGTATAATATACGTAAGGAGACGTTAATTGTCGCATGACTGAATCCTTCAATATTATGCTTCTGGGAACTGATCAGAATACACGATCGTGTATTAGGACTTGGAAGAGCTAGCATATATTGAATCTGGTGGCCGGATTCCGGCCTTGACACCTAGCCAGTTCACGTGAGAGTTTTTTGTTTTTTTTTCCCAGAGGCAAACAGAGAATTAAGGATCCTGGATTCGATACGCATGGCAAGTATAGGAAAAGAGGGAAGGAAACCAGGAGTGGATGGTCAGTCGGAGAGGGCTCTGCGTGCATTATGGGCCTGACGAGAGCGACAGGAGGAGGACAATCAGAGAGCAATCGCTGTTTGGATTTATTCCAGGGGACATGCCCGTGAAATGAAAAGACAACAGGTGTCTATCAGGACAAAATAGAAAGGCTGGACGGAGCTACAGGTTGTTTTAGGGTTCACGAGATGCTAACTTATTTTCTTTACATCATCGTCCTTTTGTGTCCCAGAGAGACTCCTCGCCTTCCTGAATTAATATTAGAACATCGGGCCCTTTTTTTAATTTCCAGATTCGAAAGGAAGATAAAACAACAGTCTCGGCTTTCATTCCAGCCATAAACTATCAGGAGACACAACTATTGTTTCGGCCATCCTATCCTGTCACCTCCTCATGCACCCATGAAACGAGGCTCGTTGATAGCTTGACACGTGTCTCCATGTCAGATCGAAAAGCTGAACGGGAATCGTTGCTAGGCTTGGAGGAATAAAACGGTAGATAGATTCACGGAACAGGTGCCAAAGGTTTCGAATCTTTCGATGCTCGATATTTATTTTATTAATTAGCTAGTTATTGTGCCCGTGTGTGAGCAATTTGTTTTTTTTTCTAATGGATGATTTATTAGTTATTAATGTATTTTTATATTATAAATTTGTTAATAAAAAATGATATATATTTAATAAAATAAATTATAAAATATATAATTTAAATATTACACCAGTAAATATTTTAAATAGCTTTAAGGATTTATTTTTTAATGTATATATATATAATAAAAAAATGATCTTACATTGTCTATACATTTTTTTTCTTGTTCTTAACACATGCCATTTTTATTAAAGCAACAATACACAGTGTAGTAAGCATGATTGAGCCTCATTAGTTTTTTTTTTTTTTATAAAGGGCTCGGGAGTCACTATATGTCTGTAGTCCCATTTGTTCCAATCAGCAAAACTCTCTTGTGTGGTCCACCGTTCACATGACCTGTGAAAACATATTATTTACAAGGGCCAGATGAATAGGGGTTATACTTACATTTAGCATTCAAGGGCAACAGGTGTCGTGGTGTAGTTGGTTATCACGTCAGTCTAACACACTGAAGGTCTCCGGTTCGAGTCCGGGCGACGCCAATTGAAATAGGTTGAACATTTTATGATTAAAAAATTAAAATGACATCTCTTGTATTGTTGTAGTGATTGAATAAAAGTAAGGAAATACTGTTTACTAATAGATTACAGAGAGGCCCAAAAAACAACTTCGGCTTAAGACACATACGACGGCAAGTATGCCGGGCTCGATTTCAGGTGCTCTTCCATAAAAGTCGTATATTCCTCAAATTTTCATGTTCCCGAATGGGTTTCATGACAATAGCTGTAATCTTAATTCAGACGAAAGTTATTTTTTATGACAATTCATTCAAGACAGATATAAAACACTTTAATAGTTTCTGCAAGTATCATTAAAAACAAGTACCATTGCTTTCCCAAAAAAAAAAAAAAAAAAAAGTACCACTGCCTTCTTTAATTGTTATGAACTGTTTGCTAGATTTTTTTTTCCCGGGATGGATTGGATTCCTGTGTCTATAGGCCTTTGAAAATTTTTGTTCATTCATGCTCGGTGCAATTGCAATTGACAGCCATGCTGAAAGCTGCAGGTAAAGACACCAACAAGCATCTTTCACGCTTATACAAGCTCCCAAAATGCAGGGCAGCACATCAATTACAGCCTGTTTGTACAAAAACACTCACACCACATGCAAGTTAACAAGAGAAATTTTCTTATTCTGAACTTCAAAACTTTGGAGCGGCATGCTTTAGTAAATCGTCCTCCTGCCTTTATTGGTGAGACGACAAAAAGAAAGGTATATGTAGCGTAATTGTATTTCTTAAAAAGTTTTCATCATAAAAAAACCATGCTGTATCAAGACCACTTTCCACATTCAAGGTTGACTCTGATCCCCACTGCCGCGCCTAGCAGCTCGCATCTATGTTATAACGGTTGGTGCAGAACGGCCAGTGAATTCCTCCATCTTAGAAAGCCCCAGAGCAACTGCTACCTGCGAAGTGGTCCATAAAAATCAGTCTCAAGAACTGGAGAGATGGACAAGTGCCAATAGAAAATAGATTAGATGTGGGATAATACAAGAGGAGCAAGTGCATCTTGAGAATCTCTTCCAATTTTTGACGGATCCTTCTCATATTGCTCAATGTAGAGTCTGATGGTAGCACCTTCTGAACCGGTTCCTGAGAGGCGGAAAACCTGCACCGATGTTCATGGAGATGATAACCAGCGAATTCTTTACTTCAAACAGGAATGCATCGGCAAGAATGAAATAATCCATGATATTCCAGGTTAATCAAACAAGAAATCAATTGAAATGGATGCTTATACTTCCACAAAAAATTCTAATTCCTCGCAGGTACAACAATGAAGCAAAAAATTGCAACCAGCTGTTAAAGATATACACAATCATGACAAGACTTCAAACACAAATACAGTAGTTCAGCACACAAGATTTGCTTGTCCCACACCAATCCGGGTCCCCTATTCCAAGGATCTTACTCAAGCTGAAAGCTTTGCAAGAGAATTAGCTTACCAGTCTTGAGCCATCCTCAAACAAATAACGAATACCCTGGTGCTTTGAAATGGAACCATCAACGGGATCTTTGTATTCAAACTCATCAGCATGAACCACCTTTGACACGTCTGATTGAATACCACTGATAATCCTGCATCAATAAACCATTCAAGTCCCTCATCATCATCACCATATTATTATTATTATATTATAAAAGCTAAAAGAAAACATGGTTTCACTGTTTCTTTTACCATGGATTGTGACAATTGCACTGCAGATTACTATAGTACAGTTGTTTTGGTCCCTTTTTTTTATCCTTGAAATATAGTTATGATCACTAAACTTTTCTTTTCAATTTCATCATCTCACAATTGTACTGCCATGGTTATAGTTTTAAAACCTAATTTCATTTTCATGCTCTCAGCATATTCATGTTCCTACATTATATTAAAGGTTAATAGTGAGAAACTGAATTTAAGCTTATCATTTAAAAAAAAATGAAAAAAGAACCAAAGTTCACACCTAAAAAACATCCCTTTTTGTTGTTTTACTATTTATGGCAATATATCTAGTAAAAACTAATTTAAGACGAATGATGATATAACTTTTCCTTTTACCATTTATTAAAATAAATTTATTTTAAAACTTTGAACCTAGGACTACACATGGAACCAATTTGATAAATTCAAGCCCAAGCTTTACACAGCTAAAAGCAACTGAATAAAATGCAAAATATATTATTCTCTATTTTCACGCCACAGCCAAGTTAAAATTTTAGCACTTACAATGCAGGCAGAATGTGTAAGTTAGAGCAAAATAAAAGGCACTCAATAAAATAGTTGCCTCTCAATCCTTAAAAGGACTGGTTAAAAATGCTGGTTTAGTAAAGAGAGAATTTGAATGTATATCAACAGACATACTCGTTAACTTCAGCAAGGGAAGATTGCAGTTTGACCAAGCATGCCATTAATTCCTTTGCTGCACCTGCATCAACATTCTTCAAGAACAATGTACCAGTTACATAACAGTCTGAGATCTCTTGTTTCTAGAGATGGGATTGAAAAATTAAGAAAATAGTACCTCATAGTCATATCGAGTATAGTAGTGGCGACCATAGGCAGCCCAATGGCTGCGAACTATGTCTTCGACTGTCACAAGCTTTCCACCATCAAGATTTTCTCTATTCTTGTAAGCCAGAATGGATAGCCAAGCCAGAACTGCCCAAATTCCATCCTTCTCGCGTATGTGGTCTGAGCCTGTTCACAGATGCCATTACAACAAAAGACCCTTTGCACAGCTTAATAAGAATTCCATGATTTACTACACATGCAGAGACACAAAAGACTAACCAGTTCCAAAACTTTCCTCCCCGCAAACTGAACATAAACCAGCATCCATCAAATTACCAAAAAATTTCCATCCAGTTGGAACCTGGCATTTGAACAGTGAATAACCAAATTATATGACCATAAATCAGCAAAGGAGGACCCCTGTGAAAAATTGATGAGGGCATGACATACCTCAAAAAACTTCAAGTTCAGATTTTTTGCCACGACATCAAGGGCAGCCGAAGTTGGCATGCTCCTAGAAACAGCAAATACACAAACATTATTCAGAAACTTCCATGGAGAAAGCATCAAATACACAAAAATTATACAAAAACTTCCATAAAGAAAGCATCAAATAAAAAATATACATATCACCTAATCGATGAAATAGGGCCAATAGTCCCAAGATAACGTTAGACTCTTCATGAAGTTTTGGTTGATATAGCACTTAAGGCCAGTTTTCATATACCAAAACAATATAAAAGGTTATAGCGCATGGTATGCACACATACAAGCTCAAAATGAAAAGAAAAATAATAGAAACATTATTGTCATTTTATGTGCCTTATAATTAGTTACTTTGCATGATTCTCTACACAGAAAGCTTAAAAGAAACTTATTTCAACAAAACAACTGCCTTCAAAATTTACACAGCTAATACAAATGGATACTAAAACAACCCTTCATCTAATATGTTCTTAATCATCCTGTTCTTTTTACTCTCCATTTTTTTCTCTTTTTTCTGACTCTCCATCTTGTTCCATGAAAACTTCCGAGATGGGAGTTTCATGCAATAAAAAAGCTTTCATGTCTTAGAAAATTAACATAGCAAAGTTAATTACTGGCTATAGTTTTGCATGTGCAACCTCAAAAGTCTTTCCACTCTAATTTCATTAAGATTATTAAGTCAAGCACACCACTGTTGCTCTGCAAATAGAATATTAGTTGTTAAGGAGTATGTTGTGCACTGCATCCATTAAGATATACTACTACAACAATACAAAAGTAAATACTATACATACATGAAGAACAATGAATGTAAGCAAAGAAATGTTTACAACCTGGCAACACCTTTTAGACCTGCAGAGAAATATGGTATGGCCTCCACTGCATTTGCAGCGATGATGGCAACAGAATCTGATGGAGTAACAAAGAACCTGATAAAATAGCAAGAGTTGTGAATGAAAGATTTAAGTGAAAAGTAACTTCTCCAACCAAAAGATTTGAGGTTGCTACCTTTTACCAAGGATCATATTACGATCAGCATCACCATCAGCAGCAGCACCAAATTCTGGTGGTTCAACTTCAGAGTTAGATTTACCCAATCCCATACAAGCAACCAACTCCTTTGCATAAGTGAGGTTGGGATCTGGATGCCCTCCTCCAAAGTCCTCCTATTTGCATTTTCCAAGCACAAGAATGAAAATTTATATAAATAATAAGTGCTTAAAGATGCAAAAGAAATCTTACTAATAATTTATCACATATAGCATCACAAACTTAGTGGCACCTTGGGTACACAGTTCAACAAAGAGCTCTCTTGTGCTCCAAGCTCCTCCACAAAAATGCGTTTTGCGTAAGCCCCAGCAACTCCATGTAGTGCATCATAGCTTTAACATGATGACCCAAGGAAAGTTATTATGATATAGCACACATGAGAAACAGAAATTTACAAGGGAAGTAAATAAGGCCATCTAAATACCAGAATGAGAATTTTGGAGAGGAAAGGAGCTTCCGGATGGACTCAAAGTCAAAAATAGACCTGGGTGATTGTTAAAGAAGCATTCAATATTTTGATGAAAGATATTAATACTAAAGAATTAATATTAAAGATCAGATGATCATCAAACAGCCTGTCGTTCATACAAATAAAATGGAAAGACAACTTTGCAGTGTCCAGCCAATGCAGCAACACAACATCATACCATAAGATTCTACAGCATATACAGGAATTGACTGCCTTATAAATTATTAGTGACATGTATAGTGTCAAATACCATAGACTGTATAAGAATATTTCACAATGCACATGACTCGTTTCTATCAAAACATAAACTTTTGTAACCAATAAAATTTAAATCAAAATAACAAAACAAGTGATAATGCTTCCTCTCTTTTTTTTCTTTTTGTTTTGTTTCTTAGTACACAAACACAATAAATTCTTCACTTATATTTATTTTTTGTTGGTAAAGACCACATACTTTTTTGTAATCAAAATAACAAACATAATGCCTCCTTTTTTTCCTTTTCATTTTGTTTCTTAATACATAAACACAATAAATCCTTCACTTATATTTTGTTTTTTCAGTAAAGGCATAAAATTGCTATAGCCTCCTTGGCTTTACTGAAAAAACAAAATATAAGCATGACAAAGCCAATGATCATCATGTCTAGATAATCCAGCAAGCTACATAACATAGTGCATAGTGCAGAAGTAAAGAGAGGGGAAGACAATAAATGTCTGCGAGCATGAAATCCAGTAAAGCTCATAAAATCTGCTTATAAGTATACAAATAGAAATGTTATATTTGTCTGCAAGTGATAGTCTATAGCCAAATAAATAGCATCATTACTAATATTCAGTGAAGTGTCCCCACAGAAACAAAACTACAGAAAACTTGCAGTTTAGGCAGGAAACATCTTACTTCATCAATTTGACATAATCACTAGCCGAGTCAAACACCTCAACATCAAAATATCCCTCAGGCCCACAAAAGGTGGTTACACCAATTGCTGTAATATCCACCTGGATGCAGTTGAAAAATCATCACATACAAAATAGTTAATGAGACAATGGCAACAGTTAAATAGAAACAGTATGAGGCAAATGAAAAACAAGAAGGCAAGGATGAAGGATATATACATCAGGCAGATCAGCAGTCAGGTACTCCTTTATTGTTTTAGTGTTCTCATAAATCTTATCTGTAATTCCCTCAGGAGCAGGTCCACCGTTTTCCATGTTATATTTGATCCCAAAATCCTGCAATAGAGACGAAAAAGGAAGCATGGTTTAGATAACATGCCACAGGATTCCTTGTCATCAAACAACAAAATAAACTCCCAGACATTTGTTATGAGATAACAGTAGAATCTCATGCATCCTAGCGCTGCCGTGCCTCAAATGCTTTTAGCATGTATGAACTGATATTCAGTAAGATTGGGCTGACCTGCCCACCTTTTTGTGAATGCACTTCCATTTGTTTTAGTATTGATACATTCTCTCATCAAAAAGGAAAGAAAGGTAAAAAAAAAATGAAATGGCACTCAAACAAAAAAAAATCTGCTAATTTTATTAGTTATGGCAGGATGCTACGTAATTGTAGATTACTGATCAAGATCCTCTTTCTGTTTTCCACCTTAAGGTGGCATCACATCCCATTTCCTTTCATCAGAAACATAAGAAAGATGGGGAGCTGTAATTGCCACTAAGAACCACAATCAAAGACCAAAATATATAATAAAATTTAAAATAAAAACACGACAGTTTCTATTTACCTCATTAGGACCACCTGGGTTGTGACTTGCTGTCAATATAAATGCTCCTGTTGCCTTGGATCCCTGACATGAAAGTTCAAAAGTATAAAACCCATTGTGCAGAAGAATATTGTTATTATTGTTGAAGGAAATGAGCCCAGCTTACAGAGACAAGTTGATTACTTACATCTAACCCAACTCTTTCACGTATTGCAGCAGATACTGCAGGAGTTGAAAGCAATCCATTCTGACCAACCCAAACACGTCTTACTCCATTTCCAGCTGCCATCTTAGTAATAATCTGCCAATTGAATAAAAGAAATTTGGATCGAATATGAACTCAATTATGATTTTCTTACAACATGAAGTTGATTTATCCTCCAAGACAATGTTAAGTGTAACAGAAATGAAGATGATAAGAGTTGCCAGCCCCCTGAAAACCCACAAAATACACCAGTAGCACATTCTCCCCACTATTGTAGCTATCCAAGAATCACCACTAATTGTGGAAAAACCTATACCACATATCCTAGACTATTTAAGAGAAGAAGAAAAGATGATTTGAGTAGGCTGAGCAGCAGCAGAGCAATGAACATCCAGCCTTGGGCTGGCATAGATTGCCATGCTTAAAACCAGTAGCCAAATAAAGTACTCAAAATCGAGCACACAATACATGTCTGTCAGAGATATTGCCCATTTATTCCATTAAAGAATCACACCAGTTAAGAAGATGCTAGTTGATTCAGCTCACTTGAAACTCATAAAATACTCAAGAAAAAACACACTTTGGGAGCTTAAACCACACAAACTAGGTTTAAATTTTAAAACAAATGATTCAGAACGTTCATGGCCATATTCCATACTGGTGTTTTCATAGTTCAAATGACACAAGAAGTCTGATGTCAACAAGTTCAATCTACAGGCATTTTTTGTTGGAAATGCTTTGTTAGGGAGGAATAGAAATGGAAGAGCATTAACTGAAAATATCAGCTGAGATTTTAAACACCTCATTCTACTCTGCTGACCACCTATCCAGTATTACTTGAAAGCCGACTGCAAGCCTGATGTGATGAAGGAGATTGATTTTATAGATCAAATGCTTAATGGGGTGATCAAGATGATCAAAAAAGCTTAATTTCTCATGCTTTCAGCATTTCGTATAAAGTGACAATTGGCTAATAGATTCTGTTCGGCATACTATTCTAGATTCCTCTACTCATTAAAGAGCTCAAGAAAGGATATTCATTTGGTGAAATCAATCCATCAAAAACTTACAAACCTTGATGGTGAATCTAAGACCTCTCTACCCATCTACAGCCCAATTACAGATACATTCCAAACTTCAAACAGAATTATACATGTGTACAGTGTAATGTGAATGCAAGGCTGCACAAACACAAACAGGGACATGAAGACACACAAATGCTCGGTAGAGCTAGAAGAATTTAAAAGGTATGTGTGCCCTTCCAAACTGGAAATAAATCTAAAAGCATGAAAGCAAAACTTTAACCGAAACATTTCATTATTTGTTAGCATTATAACCGCAGAACATATTATATATGGTACCTGAATGGCATCCTTTGAGAAATAGCGACCATCACCAGAAACAACAAGTGTAGCACCTGCTTATAATGGCAGAAAAAGGAAGGAAAAAAAATATTAGAAATAGACTAAGTTGTTCAACATGAAATGCTCAGCAGTTTTGCATAATGATATTAGAAATAGACACTGGTTATCAATGTTACTGATTGTTTTAATGGCATGACAAGATTGGATAATTAAATAACCTTGGGAAACTCTTCATTAATAACAGGACTTTATATTTCACATTGCATTCACGCACATGTAATTGGTAAAGGAATAGTGAATCCATTTACAATGACTAAGAATCCGTTTGGCATTACTAATGAAAAGTGACTTTTGACTTCGAGTCATAATTCAAAAGTTGTTTTTCATAAATAACTTGTGATAAAAATAAGTTAATAAGACTTGAATCAACTTTTTTGATGCAGTATAACCTAGAATCCACAAGTCAAAAGTTTCATTTTTTTTATTAAATCAAAAGATTTACTCATTTTTATAGTAAAAGTTTGATTTAAGTCAAAACTTATTTCTAATAACCAATATTTATGACTTTTCTATAGTATTGTCAAAGGCAAAAGGCGCCAAGCCTATATAATGCCCGAGGCAGTAATATTATATTATACAAATTTAAAGTATATATCTTCCCAATTAAGATTAAATCATTAGAAAATTAAAAGAAAATATAAATACCATAGCATTGTAATATGAAGTGATATTTTCCACCCTTGAAACAAAATAAGATAATTTCAAATTAAATGTCAGTTATAGAAGAGGGAAAATAGGTCAAAACATAAATTAGTTAAAAAAAAAAGAAACAGAACAATCCAACAAAAAAAGAACATCAAGCAGGTGCGAGCCTAACGCCTTGTACCCAGACACAAGGCACTTGTCTAGGCGACACTTCATTGAAATCCAACGCCCAAGACTACTAAAGACATTGAAGCCTCGCCTTGCCTCACCTGCTGTGCCTAAGTGAGCACCTCGGCACCTCTTGACAACACTGCTTTTTGATGCGTTAAGAGTTAAAAACAACTTAAATCAATTAGAAAAGGCCATACCAAATGAAAGCTCATGAAAAACAACTTTGAAATATGGGTCATGATTCAAAAATTAATTTCCATAAATAAATGGAGACAAAGATGAGTTTAGTTAGAAGTATGTTTGATAATAATCACCGCAGAATCAATTTTCTAGAGAAGGAAGGTGATATAAGTTGAAGTTAACAAATTAAGTTAAATTCTTTTACGTTAATCCAGGCAAAATTTTGAATCAATTTTACAAAAACTCATAAATATAAGTCAAGATTTATTTTTTACCATTAATATAAGTCATTATTTTAACCAAAAAAAATTACGATTTTCTTTGAATCAAGAAATAACTTGAATCAAATTGCAAGAAAAAAATTACAAAACAGAACATTGGTCAATTTGCGAAAATCTCACCTATATCTGTCTATTGGAACACAAATCTCCGGAATGCAGTACAGAGGATTGAGAGCACTGTCCTAACCTCAGAGTAAGGACCCCAAGGCGAGATGGTAATCAAGGATAAAAAGAATTCCAAGCCGTTATGGAACAGAGAAATAAAGATAAAAGTCGAGCAAGACCGCAGGATTCTGTTCTACCAATTAAAATATTTTATAATTCCTAATTTTAAGGTGCACGAGTTTGACGACAGATCCAAGCTCAGATGCATACAATTATTTGGTGAGGATGACAGATCAAACTTCACCTCTAACTTTTGGTGGAGTAAGTGCATTGAAGGTTGCTTGGACAAAATTATGCAGATAATTAGGTTGCTTAAACACCTTCACCTGAAAAGAACAAAAAAAAAAGAGGAATTGTAACAACCGCAACAAACTCCCAGGATAGATTTAACAAAAAGATAATTCAATCGTATAAGGAACAGAAAGAAATTAACAAATCATCAGACTGGGATCGGAAGCACATAAATCAAATTCAGATACAAGAAATCTGAACGCGAATAATCAAGCAGAGCAACTGCTATGAAATGGAACGCGACAGATCTTAATCCAAATGAGACTCTATTAAAAGTAATAAGGAAAAGAAAAGAAGACGCCAAACCTTCTTGCGAAGGCCAGAGGTTCCAGGTTTCTGGTCACCGAAAGGAGTGGTCTCCACTCGTGAAACATTGAATAGCACCATTTTTTTCTAGCAGGGGAGAGCAAGAGGGTTGTTCTGTGACTTCAAAATTATTGTGATACTTGCTCAAGTAGAGGTGAGGGAGTGGGTATCTGAAGAGGATTATTCGATGCAGATGGACAATTTAAACCTCCCACGTAATCTTCGCAGTTGTCCTTTCTTATTCGGCTCGCCGGTTGACACTTGGCAGTGTTTCGTTAGAGTGACAGTGAACGATTCGCTTGGATCTTCAATGGCAAAGCTCCATTTTAATCCCTATTGTGTGTGTATCTATTGCCAATTGAGATTTAAGAACAGTGTATTTATTCAACTAGGTCCAGAAGGTTTCTGACATTTTCAATTGAGTCATTTTGTCAATGTTAGTTCGTATTGTCCGGTATGATGTGCCTGGTTTATGAAATACAGTGTCTTTTTAATAAATTTGATGGGGAAAAAGTGGGAATGAATGAAATGACTAGATTTGAGAAATGTAAAGAAGATTTATAACCTGATAATAAAATATATATTTTTTGGACCGACAGGTCTCCCCCTCTGGCCTTTTCGTTTCCTTTAAGAACGTGAGTTGTGATTATTTAATTATCGGAGTGTGATTGCGTTAGTTTTTAAAAATATTTTTTATATTAAAATATATCAAAATAATATTTTTTTTATTTTTTAAAAATCATTTTTGACATCAGCACATTAAAATAATTTAAACGCACTAAAAAAATTTCATTTTAAATGAAAAAAAAATGAAATTTGGCCAAACGACGGTCCAACCGCTTGGCCAAACAGGCAATCAAACATTTTTTAGTCTCAGTTATATCCTCAAGACTATCAAGAGATCTCGATTTGTCTGTCCATATTCTTCACGAGTTTTTGTCAAAAACAAAATGCCATTGATCCGCCCTTACACTTTTATGTGAATTAAACTAATCTAATAAACGTGGGGGGGGGGGGGGGGACCTGTAGCATGGATTGGCTAGCAAAAGGCCCAAGCCCCTTGCAAGAGGAGGGGGAGGGGGGATTCAAAAGAAATAGCCCTAAATTGCGTGTATCTAGATACATCACAAACAGTAAAAACCAAGATGAATATAAACTAAGCATGTACGAAAAGCCATCCTATGCTAGGGCATAAGAGATCCAACCCAATTTGAAAGACGCACTTTAAATGAATCGACCAGGAGCATGGTCAGAAGTCGGGGAAATGGACCTGCAGGCTCATATTATAGCCTCTTCCACGGGTCATGATGAGGGCCCTCACACCGATCTAGACTTAAAATTTCAAAATTTGCCCAAGCTCACCTTAGCCCGCCTATTTTTTTTTTTCTCGGCCAGGGTGATTAAAATTATATAAAACAAAAGGCATCCAAGCATGCCATATCCAAAAGGTAACATGCTGGGCATATGCTGCCCCAAGTAAAATATAGCTGTAAAGGTTTCCACGCAGTTTTTTTTCTTATAAAGCAAAAGCCTAATCTTATGGCAGGCAGCATTAAAACATATTTTCACCGACTACACCCATGCGTTGCTTCCTGATGCCACTCGTAAAGATAACAATTAATATCGGAATAAAGTTTCATACTTTTGGTTTTTTTTCCCTTAGATTTGTTTTTGCAGAGAGAGAGAGAGAGGGAGAGCGATAACAAAGAGGAGGGAGGGCAAGAGCCTGCACGGCCACTGATCAAATTTACAAGGCAAATTAAATAAAAATTACAGAAGTCACATAACCAAACCCTCTCCCCCCTCCAAACTCACCATTACAATACCGCTCACCACATTTTAATTGAAACTAAATTCAAAACTTAAAAAGGAAATGGACACTAGAAGCTTAAGCTACAACATCAATTAGTAGTCCTCTTGTCTACACCTAAAAGAAAGAAGTTAAAAAGGGGAAAAAGAAAAGATTTAAAGAAACTAATTCCTATCTCTGCCTCACCTCTCTCCCTTGCTCTAATTCCACTCAGCCAGCGACAGGTGCCACGGCCGGCTTGGCCTTAGGCGGCCTCCCCCTTCCTCTAGGCGCAACGCTGGGTGGAGCACCACCAGAACTCGCAGCGGGAACCGCCGTGCTAGCGTTCTTAGGTGGACGGCCACGTGGCCTCCCAGTTCCAGTACCGGCCGTCTTCTTTTTCGTTGAAGACACGGGCGCGAAAGGATCCCTTGGCTTGGGAGGCCGGCCGCGCGGCCTGGGAGGTCCAGAAACAGTTTCGGCTGGGGTTGAGAGCTTAGGCTTGGGAGGGCGGCCTCTGCCTCTCTTTGGGGGAGCGTTGGGGTCGGGCTTCATGTAGTTATTCTTGACCAAAACAAGCTGACCACTTTGCTTCATCTTGTTTAAATGATGGGAGAGGAGTGTGTTGTGTGCAGGTGGCAGATCGGGGTGTGTTGACTCCATTTGTTTCGAAATTGATGTCTTGTTTGACCCTTCTTTCTCGTTCAATGCCTCAATAGCCTCCATAATCATCTGGATACAGAAGGGAAAAAGCACATTATAAAGCAGACACAGTTGAAAATAAACAGAGAAATAACATCGATCGTCATCTCATGAAATTGACACCTCAGGATACTGAGGGAGAGTGGAGGGTTGCTGCTGCGACTGTTGTTGGGGTGGAGCTGGTGCTGGTGCTGGTGCTGGAGGGGGAGGTTGGGGGTTAGAAGAATCTTCAGTGATGGAAGCCATGGAAATAGACAATTGTTCACTAAAAGAGAAGGAGATTGTAGGAACTGTATGTGTTTGGTGTGGAGAAAGGAAAGGGGGTAAAGGGAAGGATTTAAAAAGGATGGGTTTTCTTGAGGATTGGATGGAGAGGAGAGGAAAGTGAAGGAAGACGAGGGGTTGATGAAGGATCTAGCGGTTGGGGATCGTGTTTTTGGGTTCTGATCGGACGGTTTTGGTTTCCCTAGAAGGGAGGGACTCGGATTGATGACCTGGCAGAGGACTAGATTGGGTTTTTAGATTGATAATATTTGAGTTTACGATGCTGTCCCTGTTTGTTGAATTGGTGTATCTACAACAATGAGGTCTTTATTGCATATGAAATAGAGTTACGAACGTGTTGTAGTTTGATTGGAGATGGGAATAATCGCTTGAAATTTTGTTATTTAAAGCCAGTTAAAATTTGACACGAAATGAAGCCCACAAATTGTTGGAGGTATCTGATTATTGGCATTTTAGGACCTGTAGATCCGGCATCCAGGTGCGGGAAAGGGTCCGCTCTAGGACTGTAGATAGGTGATTCATGCAGGTGAGAATCTTGTAAGAAATCGAAAGGTTGTTGAGTTGCTGTTGAAATTGCATAATGACCGAACTTATCACGCCGTCAGGGATATTTAGGAATGACAGTGATATTCATACATAATTGTTTTAAGAAAGGATCTTGTGTAAGAAAATTAATGAAATCAAAATAATATGCTACTTCTACAAAAAAAAAAAATCATATTAATCATATTTTAAAACACGTATTAAGTGATAACTATAAATTGAATTCTAATATATGTCATTATTCAATTAAAATATTGTTTGTGGATGATTGTTATTGTTTTTAAAAATATTTTTTGTTCAAAAATATTTTATAATTTTGGTGAAAAAATTGGTGAATGCTCGCATTAGTAACTTGCATTGATAAAATACGCGAATTATTTCCTTGACGTGAAAGGAGAAGAAGAACCACTCGTCCAAGAACACAGTCACACACTACAGTACTACACCTGAAAAGGCAGCGCAGAGTCGAGAAAATTTTGTACCTGTTTAGAATTTTTATTATTATGATTATGATTTTTAAAAATGTTTTAAAATAAATTTTTTTAATATTTTTATAATTATATCTAATTTCAGACACTAAAATAATTTTTAAAAGAATAATAATATATTTGTAAGATGTCCTCTGGGACGAAAAATTTGGCTGGTCAGTAACATGTTTTTGTTTGTCAATCACAGCTCATAACAGGAAGGGGTGATATTCAATGTTTAACACTATTTTTTAATTTAAAATAAAAAATAAAAATATATTTATTTATTATTTTAAATTTAAAAATAATATTTTTATTTTATTTTCATCATATCAAAAATAATTTTTAAAAAATAAAATAAAATTATTATTATAAAACATTTTTCGACAAAAATATATTTTCAAAATCAATGTCGATGACACTTGTAAACGATAACTATTTTAAGTCCACTTATGTTCTTCGCGGATGAATGGAACCTCTCGTATTTATTTGCTTAGTTACCTAAGGGTACTTCTTTAAAGGTATGTTTGATATTATGTTTTATGTTGAATTGGGGTTTAAAAAAATATTTTTATTTGTAGTCCATAACTAAAATTAAAGTATTTAATTAACATTGCGATTGAGTTTAAGGTTTAATGAGAAATAATTTGATATGTTTGGTTATCATGTTTTTTGTATTGTTTTCAACTTGTGAAGTTATTTTAAATGACACATATACATGTATATATATAGTTTTTTTAAAAAAATTGTAGCTCTAATAATAATAATAATAATATATAATTAATTAATTAATTATATAAAAAAAACACATTACTAAGCATTAAGTACACATTTCTCTATCATTAATTCAATGGTTAGCTTAAAATGTTGAAATGTAGAGACAATTTTTTATTAGTTTTGAGGACTGGGACTGATTTGTGAAGTAGATCATAGTTTGAGACCTGATTTTTTTCTTTTTTAAAAAAAAAGAAAAATTAAAAGCTTCTCGACACATCAACAAACCAAAAAAAATATTGCTTTTAAAAACTTACTCCCGTATAATTCCCACTTGTTATGTTAAGATTCAGAGATCAAGGCCTTGTTTGTTTCAAGAAAACTGAATTCCAGGAATTCAGTTTCCTCATTTTTCAGTGTTTGGAAACACTTTGGAAAATGAAGTCAACGGAATTGTCTTTCCCCACTTTTCCGGTCAATGCAAAAAATACAAGTGTTTTCCTTTACATAAGTAAAGGAAAACACTTTCCTTTCCTTTTCACTTCTCCTTCCCCGTCGTTACCTCCACCACCAGACCGTCTCCTCTCTGTCACTCTCTGTCGCCTCACGTCTTCCCTCCCTCGCCTGTAACCTCACGTCTTCCCTCGCCTGTAAGCTCACGTCGTCCCTCGTCTCCTCTGTCCCTCTGTGTCGTCTCTTGCCTCTCTCGGTACCCATCTCATCTCTCGCCTGTAACCCATCTCAACTCTCGCCTGTAACCCAGACGTCGTTTTTGCCTCTTCTACCTCTATTCCATCCTCTTTGTATCCTACTATTGACATGAAAGACATGGTAGAGGATCTCTTTCCTGAAGAAGATTGCAACAAGAACTTAGGTTCGTCGTTGGGCTCAGACTCTGAACCTCAAGAAGAAATAATGATCAAGATTCCAGGATCAATAGTTCACTTGATTGAGAGAGATCGTAGCGTGGAATTGGCTTGTGGGGATTTCTTTATAGTGAGTCTTAAACAGGGTGACACTATTGTTGTTGTTTTTGCTCGTGTAGGTGATGATATTCAATGGCCACTGGCTAAAGATGAGGCAACAGTTAAGATTGATGGATCACATTACTTTTTTTCTCTTCGGGTGCCTGAAAATGAATCAGATAAGGGTGGGTTAGACAAGGGAGAAGTCAACACATATTTTTTTTTTATCTAAAATACCCATCAAAATATTGTTTTATCTATTTATCTTTTCAAAAATACTTCAAACCAAAAACAAAAACCCAAACATATAACTCACAACATAAACTAATTTGGCTTTCTTAATATGAAAAAACAAATTATTTTAAGCTTTTCAAATTGAATAATTTTTACTTACAAAATATTTAACAAGTTTGTTTCTCTATAATATCATATGACATATATTGTAATATTTTATAAAATAAGCTATGTATGAATATAGGATATAATAAAAAAATTCATCATTATACTTATTTGATTTCATTTTTTTATTTAAAGTGATTAAATATTTTATATTAAATATTTAATATACATGGGATAAAATTTAAAAAATTAATAAATTATTAATAAATTATTTTCCAGTTCATTTTCCATAACACAAACAAACACTGGAAAGTGTTTTCCAGTTCATTTTCCATAACACTACCAAACATCAGAATTCACTTTCCCCGGAATTCACTTTCCAAAAGAAAACCATTTTTCAGCAAACAAACGGGACCCAAACTTGGAAATCAATTCCCAGCCTTTTGTTTTTCTGTCAAACTCTTTTGCTTCCAGGATTTGTGCCTCGATCTTGAAAAGCATAACCAAGACTCCAGAGAGTGAAATGCAGGCAAAATAGAGAATTTATGTTTTTCATAAATGGTGGTGCGAGGGCTTTTTTGGTAGTCCCATGGCAAACAACAATCAAATTGTTTCTCTCAAAACTCGGTTTCAAACGCCATATCAAACAACGACTAAGTTTTTTGAGAGGAAACATATTGTGTCAGGAAATAGATATATGATTTTAAAAAAATAATGCAATGTTGAAATATATACATATTAAACCGGTTTATACCATCTAGATAACCTAAAAAACATGTGATCAAGGTTGTGATATTGTGGCAACCTTGTAAAAACACATAGTGAGATGAATTAAAAAGCCTATTTTCCAAGAAGTGAAAGTGATGAAGGACTAAAAAAAGGTTCTTTATTGGGAGGCTTGGTCAATATAAGTAATTCAACTAGACTTGTGAACTCAGTCATGATAATGGGATTATCCCATGTAAAGTATACTGGGAAAATTTACAAAGCGTGACTCTGAATTAATTTATTGTTGAAAGGCAAAATCAAATGCATGTATAGGTCAATTTAGGTTAATTTGACAATCTTGCGATCGAGATGATGAGATTGATATAACTTAGTTCTAAACCAACTAAATCTATAACTTAAGTAATGAAAACAAGATTACCCATGAAAGGCAAATCAAAAAAGCTATGAAGCATGCCTTAAAACCAGCCCGCTAAAAGGTGAGAAATCAGAAAATGAGAAATCAAGATAGGGGAAAAAAAACACGGATCATCTTGGGTTAACCTGTCAATATTATGACTTGATTGACAATTACATGTTTAAACCATAATAAGTAAATAAAAAAAATCAAAAAGCATGACTTTAAAGCAACTCATTGTTGAAGGATGAAATCAATAAATAAACGATTACAAAGGTGACAAAAAAACGACTTAAGTTGTATCGGGTTTACCTGACAAACCAACCTTTTAAGTTATAAAACTACAATAACTTGATAGAAAAAATATAAAAAGATTTTCAAAATCTAATTCAAAGCTAACTAAATGCCTATTTGACATCATATTAGTGTTTTTGAAAAAAAATTGTTTTTTAAAATCTTTGTTTTACTTGAAACTGAGTTTTTTTGGTGTTTTTAGATCATTTTAATGTGACAATGTCAAAAATATTTTTTTTAAAAAAAAACAGCAAAAAACATTTTAAAAAATAAATTCAATTGCACTCTCAATCAAGCCCTAAATGTCAAAGGTCAGAATCAAAAAGAAAATGAATTAAAAAAACATGAAGAAAAGAGAAGAGTAGGAGGGGAGAAGAAAATAAAAGCCAGTGACAAAAAAACACGATAACCCTACAAAAAATAAGTTAAAATAAATTTTAAAGATCAATACATATATATTTTAGTGTTGAAAGGTAAAATCGAAGAAAGAAAACGCTAAATTAAAAAACCTAACAAATAACTAGAGTCATCAACGCATGTTAACTGGAACAAAACTCTTGACTTGTGTCATGAGAAAAAATAACTGAGTAAATTAAGATCGGCTCATAAAACTTTGTATTCAGGTCACGACATCAAAATAATTTTATATAAATATAATTGAAAAAAATCATAATCTCAATAGATATAATATTAAAAGTTAAATCAAGAAAATAGATATATTTATCAGATTGGTGTGTGTGTGTATATATATATATATATATAACCCAAAACAAATATGAAAAAAGATTCTCAGAACAAAACAACCATACGTAGAATAATAGAACTAAAAAGAGAGAGATTGTGTTGTTAAATAATAAAAAAACCATAAAACTGTATTTAATAAATAATATTTTCTGAAAGTGGGTGAATTATCCACGTTTTATATTATTATCATTAATTGTTAATGTAAACACGGTAAGCGTTGATGGTACAGCCTCTAAACTTCAAATACAAGCACCCACGTTATTAAAATTATTTTGATGTCGTGACCTGAATACAAAGTTTTATGAGTCGATCTTAATACCAAAAAACCCAGCAAGTGCATGGTAGAGCAGGAAGAGTCCTTCTTCTTCACAATACGAATCTAAGTTCGATTTTCAGTGACAGTGAAAGTTGGAGAGGGTACTCCTTTCTTGATCCTGAGTCTATCTTTTCATGGTATTCTTATCACCTCGCGGTATCTTATATGCTCATTTGGGCTTGCAGGGTGTTCAACTGAGCCCGGAGAATAGTCGAGGTGCGCGTAAGCTGGCCCGGCCACCGGTAAAAAAATAATAATAATCCAAAAAAAACTTTTTTTATCTCCACAGTGATACTGTAACATTATAATAATAATAAAAGAGCAATGCCAATTGTATCCCAGGGCTGCGGTGGAGTGACACGTTGGCGTCCATGATATCAGCGATTTAAATCCTCATTTTCTTCTCCAACTCCACCTCTCTCGTAACAGAAAAGGTCCATCCCTAGACTGTTTCGTGAATGCCGTTTTCCATTAAAGAAAGATAGACTTGTAATAATATAATTATTGGTTATAAAAATTTAACTCCCGCACTCGTAAGCATTTTAACTTTTTTCATGAGATCGATCGATATTTTCTAATTATTTAGGAGTATATGATTCTTTTCGGGTTTTTTTAACAATAAAATAATATTTTTATTCTTGCTAGTAGACAATAAATAATTGATTGTACGGGAATATTTTTAATTTCTTCAATTTAAACAAAAATTAAGAGTTATTGATGAAGTGTTTATATTTTTTCAAATGCTTCTAAACATTATAAATAATGATACGACATCTAAAAAGATAAAATACAATAATTAATTATAGAGGTGTTAGTAATAATTTTATGTTCCCCTGCATAATATTATTGGCACGTCAGTGGGACGCGCTAATTGATTTCTTCCTTATGCTCCCTTTTGCTTCGCAGTGTCATGGAATTTGGATTATAATATAATTTCTTGTTTAACATTTTTATGTTTAATATTAATGTTAATTCATATAATTTTTAAAAAGTAAGACAGAAAATTAAATACAATATTGAGCCATGAAAATTTTCAAACTATTAATGTAGAATATTAGATTTGAAACATTATATGTAGAGAAGTTGTAAAATCTAATTCTTAATAAATACAACTTCGAGTGATAAAAACTTGAATTATTATTATCATTTTGTTGTTATGATTGAAAATAAAAATAATAATATTAGCAACATTGAAAATAATTTGATATAAAGAAAAAATAGAAACATGTCAAGAACAAAATTAAAAGACAAAAACCAAACTAGTATTATTATCATTATTAGACTATCAAACATAATCTAAGTTAATGTGTTATTTTTTTCTTGTTTCCTAAACAAACTTTTGATTATTTAATTTATTTATATATTTATTTTTGTATGGACAAGGTGTTGGAAATAATGATAATTTTTATATTTAAATATTTTTTTTTAAAAAAAATATGTTAGGCTAGTTATATATTTTGATATTTATTTAATATTAATGCATTAATATTTATACAAATAAATCAACTAGGATTTTTTTAATCTCAAATTAATTTAATTCCAGTGTTCTAAAATACTTTTAATATAATAATATAAAGAATAAATCTTAATCTTATTTAAAAATATACATGATAACTTATAATTTTCAACAGAACATTGTTGCTTTCCCTGCTTCTATTTTAACCACTAACTGCCCGTTAATATTTACACACTCAAGGACTAAACTTTATACACCTACATTACAAAAAGTATCAAGAAAATAATTCCAATTAAAAAATGCTTAGCCTTCAACGGGGCGTTTCTATCGAGGCTGAGGTGGATGCGGTGGCAGTATCAGTATTTGACCTTGAATGAGAAGTACGGGAATAAGATCCACCGGATGTTCCAGCACCGCCGGCAGTTGAGGACGTTCCTCCTGGCCTACGAGATCTCCTATACCTAGAACCAGGAACCCCAGGTCTGTCTGGTTCTTCCAGATTGCTAGGTTTCTTTGACAGCAGGACAACGACGCGTCGCATATGCGGCCGCAACCGTGGATCACCTTGTGCGCATAGCAGCCCTATATGAATACATGTTTTTACCTGTTCGGTGACCGCCGAGGATGCTAACTTTGGGTCTATAATCTCCAAACCCCTATCTTTCCGGTGAAGCTTATATGCCTGCGCCAGCAGCAAAACAAAGCTTTAAACAGGTGAAAATGCTGGGAAACGTGATAATAGAGATATACAGATATGAATTGGGTAAATGGCAGAGCAGATCATATCCTTACCCAATCAAGTAGATTATCTGCTTCAACATCCTGATTACTAAATGCTGAATTTCTCTGGCCGCTGATCAGTTCCAGAACCAAAACCCCGAAACTAAATACATCTGCCTTCACCGACAAATGTCCATGCATGACATACTCTGGAGCCATATACCCGCTGTTGCCAGTCAATAAGCCAATTATTATTCCACTCAAAAACTTTATAATAAGCAATCAGACTCTGTTCAAATCATAGAAATATGGCCCGCCCATACTATGGTGGTTGAAATTTGAAAACATACTTGGTGCCAGCAACACGAGTGTTGACGTGTGTTTGATCTTCAGGGAACAGACGGGCCATGCCAAAATCAGCAATCTTCGGAACCCATTTGCCGTCCAGTAAGATATTGCTGGCCTTGATGTCGCGGTGGATGATGCAACTGTGTGAATCCTGATGAAGGTAGAGCAAACCCCTAGCAATGCCGATTATTATATCATATCTCTGCTTCCAATCAAGCTGCCCTCTTTTGTCGGAATCTGCGTGAAAATCATCACAATGACTATTTTTGATCGGGGTTCAGCAATGCCAACGAAAAACCAAGTGCGCAACCATCATGTTATGCTTTTTATTATGTAATAATCTAGGAACTCATTGGTTAGAGCCAGGTCGAAGACTTCCTTCTTCCTTCTCTCTTTCTTTTCATGAAGTCGGCGAGGGATGAGATTTCGTTCTACCCAGCCTCCATCGTTGGGCTAGAACTAGGTCAACAGGGGCATGCTACAAAAATGCCCTGGGGCACTCATGTTCAAAATCTAACTTTTAGAAATAGATTAGTCAAGGTCTCGTGAACTTTCTCTCTTGCAAGGTGGAGCAAGCTGACAAAGACACAACTAATTTAAACAAGCTGGCAGACACAACTAATTTAAACAACGATGACTTTAACAAGGTCTTCCAGGAATGGGCCCCAATGCTGGAACAGGTGGAGATTAAGGAAATCATCTGTCTTACGTGTATTTAATTGTCAAACCGGAGATCAAGACTAGAAATAAATAAACAAACAAAACAAACGCTGGGATTTTAAATTTTTAATCACAAAACAAATAAAGAAAACAAGATCAGTTGAAATTAAAACCCTTTGCTTTAAACAGTCGTGTAATTAAGGACATACTATTGTCTTCTCCATCTGTTGTTAGTTTCTTAGCATCAAAACTTAGACCATTAATGTGCCACTAATTCTGCATCACAGGTCCTTTGCAAACAAACTGCTGTTTGTCTAGTCAGGCTACTCATTCGATCAAATTGCTTTAGAAACTTATAACACTTATAATATAGGTCTATCTGCCAAACAAAACACTTGATAATATAGGTCTTCTACAGCTTTCAGAGGTCTAGAAATCATTAATAACCCAGATTGAGAAATAAAATCCAAGTTTCTTTAAAATACATTTTGCAGAGACGTGAATGAGCATCGAATAATTGTAGGAGAAGGAATTTAAACTTAAACATGCTAGTGCTACTCAATTGAACATAATTCATCTCACAGAAGAACAAGAGGGAAGCAATGTCACAAAACCTGAAAGGGAAAGGGAATACTAGAACAGCGAACTTTTAACTGGCACTTACTGAACAGAAACTTGTCAAGGCTCTCATTGGCAACATACTCGTAGACCAGTAGTTTTTCCACACCAAGTGCACAATATCCTAGCAAATTTACAATATTTCGATGCTGGACTCGTGCTAAAAGCTTTGCCTCGTTCATGAATTCTTTCTTCCCCTGATTTGAACTGTGAGATAGCTTCTTCACTGCAATCTCTCTCCCATCATCCAACTTCCCCTATTTAAAACACTCCAGAGTTAGAAGAACACTCAATTGCCTTCTTTCGCTTCCTAGAGATCTAGTACACAAGTATAACCCTTTAGATTACAAGATCTTAAACTTGTTTCGCACAGGTGGATAATCAGGTTGACTGTGTTTCTTCATGGCTTGTGGCCACAGTTCGTCTCATTTCAAAAAACCTTATTCAATAACACAAAAGATTCTTGACAGAATTAGCAGAGCTTGTTGTAGCAGGTGCCACTTTGGTGACGTTTTATAGGCTATACGTCTATGTGATACAGCTATATCCGTGATTGTGTCGAGGACCCAAAACGCGATCGCAGACAATATAATGACAACAATATTTATTAAAAAAATATATGATGATAAACTGATACAAATAACCATCAATTCTTCCTCGCAAGAAAGAAAAAAAAAACATCAATTCTTGAAAGAAAAAACAAACAGAACATGTGAACTCTTCCAATTCTTTTGATCCAATAGAATTCGATATCACTAACACACCCAGTTAGAGAGAAATAATTACCTTGTATACAGGTCCAAATCCACCTTCACCGAGCTTGTTAGTTGGGTGGAAATCTTTGGTCGCAGAGAGCAAAGTCTCAAAAGAAAATTGCTTCTGTTCCTGTTCAGCAATCCTCTCCAGGTCCTCCTCTTCAGGTCCCTCTGGCCAATCAAATGACATATCAAGAAACCAAGCAGTTAGATCATCAATGGACCATAGACATGGCATCTCAGAACTTGATCCAAGAGTATGAACTGGTTTTCCGAATTACCTTTGCTTGACTTGAACTTGAAAGCCTTCATCATATTCTGTAAGATATTATTGGGCTTCGTCATAGTTTTCAAGAATTGCTGAAGGAAAAGAGAGAGGAGGATCTACTCTCCTCGAGATTTCTAATAATTAATACTCTTTTTAATATTTTTGAGATGTGTCTGTCTGTGCTAGCAATGAGAATGCAGGTTGATCCCTGTTTGAACAGTGGACGTGTGGACCAGAACCTTATTGACCTCGCTGGTTTTCTATACAAGGACGTCTTGTACGATTGTTTATTTATGTACGCAGTTGAGGCCGAAAAGGGGAATGCGGGGTTCACTAGCACATGAGTTGTTTTTAGGACATGTTTTCAATCTCCAAAATGAAAACAAGAATCCGAGGCATGCAACAGGAGATTGTCGAATTACTCACTCTGGCTTGGTGTGAAAAATTATATTTGTGACTGTTCCCCCTGTGAATTAACAGCCTGTTTGTTTTTATTTAAAGAATATTTTTTATTTTTTTCAAATTAATTATTTTAATATATTAATATTACAAATAAAAAATATTTTTAAAAATAATCATTTCATTGCAGTAAAAGCCCTTTCTACAGTAATATCTATCTGGACAGCGACTCCATGCAAACTAAATCACAGCCATCCACTTGAGTAGAACATTGTTCTTCAACGACTAGATGTATTAAATCAAAATTATATTGTTATTTTTTAAAAGAAAATAAAGAGCTGAACTCTAAATGATCCACTTCAAAAGAACGCTAGCTTTCTGGGAATACATTTTTTTTTTATTATTATTATTATCATGGATTGGGAACACGTGGAACAAATCAAATCAGTATGGGTGATTGGTGTTGAGGATTTTTTTTGTCCTAATCAGATGAAGCATATCTCAACCAATCCCACGAGTTAAAGCATAAATTGTATGCAGTGATTTGTTGCATTAATCTTCCATACTTGTGACTATTACCTAATACATCGAAAATATCAGGGGGGAGATTATGGTAATGCACTGTTCATGAACGGTGAAGTACTTCCCCGGTTGGAACCGTCACATTGTATGATAAATTGTTATCGTCCATTAATGATTTCAAAAAATAAAATTATATCATTTTACAGATCATGTTAACTTAGTCATTCAAACATTAATACTTTGATGTTTTTTTTAAGTAAAATTGAGTTTTTGCTACGTTAATCTTGACTTGGTCATCTAAATATATCAAAATTCATTTTTAATCTGATTCGTAGTGAAATACGGATAAACTAACCATAAATTTTTATAGTAATTCTCTTCTTCTTGTTGTTTTTTTTTTCTATATCAATAATTTTTTTTTTTATTAATTTCATCAAAGTTTTTCTAATACTAGAAAACACATTAAAAGCAAATTTAAAAAAGAAATACTCCTGCCGACTGAAACGCGTTTCAGGTTACTGTGCACCTGTGTTTTAAGGTTTGTGATATGTTACTTTTTGAATGATATATTAATTGTTCAAGTATTATGTAGCTATTGTTTGTTATTATGTTTTTTAAGAAAAAATTAATTAATTTTTATTATAATTTATTTAAAATAAATTATTTTGATGTGTTGATATAAAAAAATAATTTTTGAAAAATAAAAAATATTTTTTTAATATATTTCTGAAAAATATATTTTTAAAATCACCGTTAGCCCCAATCCAAAAACATACATGCCAAATGGTTAGGTCAAGTGAACACTTCTTGTTTTTGTCTTCCTTCCGGGCAATAACTCCTCCTGACATAAGCATAGAAAAAAATAATGACAATGAAAGATTTGATAATGTTTGTGTTTGTGTACATAATTGAAATTATTTTTGAAAATAATTTTTATTTTAAAATATATCAAAATTATTTGTTTTTTTATTTTTTAAAAAAAATATTTTTGATATCAACATATTAAAATAAAATAATATAAAAATACTCAAAATAATTTAAAATAAAAATAAATTAATTTATTTCTTTTAAAAATACTTTTAAAAGACATTGAAAACACCACATGTGACTGAAACCTGGACTGCAGGGTGTTTTGAAAGCATCGATACCGAAATTGAATTCCAGATTCTCGAGGTTATTGGTATTGAGAAACCATATCAATTGGATTGGGCTAAAGGGTATCGCATGAGTTAACCTTCGGGTCACACGTCATACCATGTTATTAGAGATAATATAAAGCTATTGATATAACTCTGTTTAAAAATCTAAAAATTTATGCTGTGATGATTGTTTCACACAGCATTCAAGATTTCAAAATTAAATTAGTTAGCATTATTGTAAATACAGGAAACAAGTTATGTATATAAAAAGAGACCACAAGAGAGGATATTTAGTGTATATTTCGAGTGCAGTTCAAATTATTTTTTAAAGTGTTTTTTATTTATAAATATATCAAAATAATATTTTTTTAAATATAATTTTAATATCAACACATGGAAATAATCTAAAAAAAATATTAATTTAAAATAAAAAATATTAATTTAAAAAAAGTGTTTTAAAAATACAATGTCAAGCAGTGTCTTAAAATAATGTGTTGACTTTGAAACAATCAACCTAGTTATTGTTTACCTCGAGTTTAGGATTAAATTTTGTGAAATTTTCATAAAATATTCTATTTCTCTTGACAAAAACATAATTTAGATTTAAAAAGAAATCGAAGTCAACTTTTTTAATATCAAGATGTTGACATGTTTGATGAAGTCAAGCTACACGGTAACCAAAACTAATTGTAATACAGTTTTAAAATTAAGAGAGAGAAAATGAAAGATAAGATCGTGAAGAAAAAAACAAAATTGGAAGATAAAACACGGGGAGTAAAAGGAGAGAGAGCAATTGTGATTATAAGTATTTTTACCATGTCATGTTTTATATCTTATTATTGTTCGGATATTGATATATCTCACCATTACTCGTCCAAATATTACACATATTATTCATGTTACTGGTCATCTTACTGTTTTTCTTGTTACCATTTATTGGACATTTTTTTTATATCTTTTGGTACATCTATAGTATAGAATATCTTACTTTTATCCACCTCTTATGGAGTCGTGAGCATACTCTAGTAGTTGATCATGATAGTAACCCTTCGAATCACAAGTATGATATCAGTTTATGTATCTTTTTTATGTTTCTTTTATTTTTTTGAAAGGAAACAAGTAATCTATTAGTTTATCAATATTCAACCAAAATAGAGTATCGTGTCATGACATCTACTGCCAAATAGATTGTTCGATCATGCTGGGTATGTTAAACCGGTATTGAACTTGTATGCATAAAAGATGGGAATATTTCCGTGTCTTATTAAATGAGACCAAGCTCCGGCTTTATAGCCTTACAATGTAAAATAGAAAAGAGATTGCAGCCCACTTAAATCGTGGCAAATAAACAGAATTGACTAATTCAAATGACAACTAATTCCTAACTTATAGGAATATTATTTGACTGAGACTAAGTAAAGCAGTCGTAACGTGTGCGACTTCTAACATTCCCTCCCTTAAGCTAATATATCGACTAAACTTTTAAAATCAACGACTCCCATTCGTGCTCTAAGCTCCATAAAAGCTTCAAGCTTCAAAGGCTTTGTTAAAATGTTCGCCACTTGTTGGCTGGTATCACGAGTGAACCAATTTAATAACTCCATCGTGAGTTAAGTTTCAAGAAAATGAAACCTCACATGAATGTGCTTGCTGCATCCATGAAGAACTGGATTTTTGGAAAGCTTTATCGTCGAACTATTGTCACACCACACTGTAATACTTTGATCTTGTTTGCTGCCCATTTCTTCTAGAACTCCTTTTAGCCAAATAGCCTGACATGCACAAGCTGTTGCAGCCACATATTCAGCTTCCGTAGTTGAAAGTGTTACTATAGGTTGCTTCTTTGATGCCCAAGATACTGCTCCTCCACTAAGTACAAATAAGTAGCTCGAAGTACTCTTACGATCATCCACATCTCGAGCATAATCGCTATCAGTAAAAGGATAGTGATTAGTAGAGATGTAGTGTTTGAAGAATCTAAAAGGTGGAATTGGGATGCAACCTATAATAAGGATGTATCAGCAGATTTGTACTGGGAAGAAGATTGTGTTGACAGAGAGGGACATGAAGATGAAGACAATCTGCAGAACCAGCAGAACCGAGAATCAAGGGAGTTAATTCTAAATGGAAATGAAGGGGAATCAAGCAATGCACAAGCACGAGGAGAGGAGATAGAAGCTGCAGAAGTCAGAGATAATCTTTCAAGCAATATACAACCAGATATTGCAGAAGACAGATCAAGCAATACACAAGTTGAAAATTCAGAAATTGGAGAAATCAGAGGAAGAAGACTGCATCGACCACCAGTATGGATGAGTGATTACACAACTGGAGAAGAATTTTCTGATTTGGAGATGGAAGCTTATATGGTAACTTCCATGGCTGCAAATGATCCAACTTGTTTCGAGGAAGCAGTAGAGAGTGTGAAGTGGAAAAGAGCAATGGATGCAGAAATTGCAGCCATTGAGAAAAACAGCACATGGAAGTTAGTAAGCTTGCCAACTGGAGCAAAAAGAGTTGGAGTTAAATGGGTGTATAAAACAAAGTACAATGAGGCTGGGGAGATTGATAAACATAAAGCTCGATTGGTAGCGAAAGGTTATTCGCAGAGGCAAGGAGTGGATTTTACAGAAGTTTACGCTCCAGTAGCTCGAATGGATACAATTAGAGTAATACTTGCTCTTGCTGCGCATAGAGGCTGGATTGTATATCAACTTGACGTCAAAGCAGCATTTTTGCATGGTGAGTTGATTGAGGACGTCTACGTTGAGCAACCACTGGGTTATGAGAAGAAAGGAGAAGAGGATAAAGTCTACAAGTTACAAAAAGCATTATACGGATTGAAACAAGCACCTCGTGCTTGGTTTAGTCGAGTCGACACCTATTTTCAGAAGGAAGGTTTTCAGAAATGCAGCAGTGAACAAACACTTTTTACAAAGATTTGTAATGGAGGTAATATTCTGATAGTAAGCATTTATGTTGATGATATTATCTATACTAGCAATAATGATGTGTTGCTAGGAGAATTCAAAGCTTCTATGATGAAAGAATTTGAGATGACAGATTTGGGGAAGATGAGGTTTTTTCTCGGGTTAGAAATCTTACAAAGAGATGATGGCATTTTTGTGTATCAAAAACAGTATGTATTAGAGATACTAAGGAGATTTCGAATGGAAGACAGCAATGATGTGAAAAATCCAATTGTCCCCGGTTGTAAACTGGACAAGGATTTAGAAGGAGTTTTGGTAGATGAAACTTATTACAAACAAATTGTGGGAAGCTTGATGTATTTAACTGCTTCAAGACCAGATTTAATGTTTGTTGTAAGCTTACTTAGCAGATACATGTCTCGGCCAACAGACATGCATCTTCAGGTAGCCAAGAGAGTGATGAGATACATCAAAGGCACAACAGAGTTTGGGATTTACTATAAGAAGCAAGATAATGAGGAACTTGTAGCTTTTACTGATAGCGATTATGCTGGAGATGTGGATGATCGTAAGAGTACTTCAGGCTACTTATTTGTACTTAGTGGAGGAGCAGTATCTTGGGCATCAAAGAAGCAACCTATAGTAACACTTTCAACTACGGAAGCTGAATATGTGGCTGCAACAGCTTGTGCATGTCAGGCTATTTGGCTAAAAGGAGTTCTAGAAGAAATGGGCAGCAAACAAGATCAAAGTATTACAGTGTGGTGTGACAATAGTTCGACGATAAAGCTTTCCAAAAATCCAGTTCTTCATGGACGCAGCAAGCACATTTGATTTGCAGACCTGTTTCCTTTTCAACATTTCTCTTGAATTCCACAAAGAAATTGAATGCATCTGCTTTGTTTGTCAAGTAATAGGTCCATGCTTTTCGGCTAAAGTCATCAATGATACAAAGTATATACCTTATACCACTGTTTGAGCATGGAGTAATGGGTCCACAAAGGTCTGCATGAACTAGCTCCAATCTTTGTTTTGCTCTCCATTCACTTTTCTTCGGGAAGGGAAATCTGTGTTGCTTACCAATGAGGCAGTCTTCACATTCAGTTTTTGCATTATCAATTTTTGGCAATCCAAGAACCATGTTCTTGCTCTGCGAGATGTTCGGATTCAAACCGAGGTGACCGTACCTACAATGCCAAAGTTGCGACAGATCTTCTGTTGAGGTAAGGAAACAATCTGTCAAGGCTGCAATTGTTTTTGCCATAAGAACAAACATTCTGTTTGCTGTCATTATGGTTTCGAAGATCAACCCTCTCGTTGGATGATAGACTTTGCATTTTCCCCCATGCATCAAGATTGCTAGTCCCTTCTCTTGCCATTGACCAACACTCAAGAGATTGTTCTTGAGTTCGGGTACATAGTATACCTCTGTGATTATATGTTTTACTCCATCAATACTCAAACTCACACTGCCTTTGCCTTCCACATTCATCTTTGTATTGTTTCCAAGCTTCACCAAGTGTCTGAAATTGCTTTCGAAATCTGCAAATAATCTCTTGTCTCCACACATGTGATTGGAGCAGCCTGAGTCTATGAACCAAGCTTCTGCCCTGCTGACTCCATTTGCCTCTGCTTGTGCCATCAAACTCATTTCTTCTTCATGACTGAGTTCCACCATTGAGCCCACTGCATAATTTTCTAGAGTTGTATTTTGAACATCTTCAACATGAGACATGAGAAGTAAAGCCTCATCTTCATCTATGGTTACATAGTTGGCTGCCTTTTCACCTCCTGGACATTCAAACTGGTAATGTCCAAGCCTATGGCAACGAAAACATTCAATCATTGATCGATTGTATGTTGTTCGTCCTCTTCCTCTACCTTTTCCGCGAAAACCTCCTCTGTTTCCTCTTTCTCTTCCACCTTCGTATGTAACTTTAAGAGCCTGTTCCTCATCAATACTTCTTCGTTTCTGCAGCTTTGGTTCATGAACTAGCAATTCACTTCTAAGTTGATTTACTGAAAGACTTTTGATGTCTTTCGAGACTTCAATTGAACACACAACAAAATTCCATCTCTCAGGCAGTGTACGCAAGATTTTCTCTACAATCCTAGCATCTTCCATGCTTTCTCCTAGATTACTCATATTGTTGCATACTAACACTACTCTTGAAAAGTAATCAGTAATTGACTCACCAGATTTCATCTCCAGCACTTCAAAATCCCTTCGAAGTATTTGCAATTGTGCATTTCGCACCTTCTCATCTCCTTGAAACCGTGTCTTCATAGAATCCCAGAGTTGTTTGGCCGTATTCTTCTCAGTAATGGTCTTCAAAGTTGTTCGATCAATGGCTGCGAAAAGATAATTTTTCACCTTCAAGTCATTGAGCTTTAAATCTGCCAATGTTGTTCTCTGAGCTCCGGAGAGAATTTCTCCTCTTGCTGGTTCAGTGTAGCCTGTCTCCACCAGGTGCCACCACTCTTTTGAACGGAGCAGGTTCTCCATGAGCATTGCCCAATATTCGTAATCTCCATCGAATCTGGGTATGCTTAGCATAGCATCCTTCTCTGCTGCCATTTTCTTGTATTTCCTCTCACAGACTCGCAATCTCACACCCAATTGTTTTCACCCGAATTTTGCAATCACACTCTCACACCCAATTTTGTTTTCACTCTAATTTTGCACTCACACTCACTGAACTCACTCGTTACTCACTTAACTCACTTGTCACTCGTGTTTGCACTCACACACACACCCAAACGAAAGGCTCTGATACCAATTGTTAAACTGGTATTGAACTTGTATGCATAAAAGATGGGAATATTTCCGTGTCTTATTAAATGAGACCAAGCTCTGGCTTTATAGCCTTACAATGTAAAATAAAAAAGAGAGATTGCAGCCCACTTAAATCGTGGCAAATAAACAGAAATTGACTAATTCAAATGACAACTAATTCCTAACTTATAGGAATATTATTTGACTGAGACTAAGTAAAACAGGCTGCAACGTGTGCAGCTTCTAACAGGTACTTGTAAATACAAGAGTTTTTTCTTTCTCATCATGCTCTCATGTGTGTGTGACAATCATGGTTATATTTAAATTGTTTGCAGCTTGTTTTACTATGAATAAACTAAACATATTAAAATCGACTGTCATCTCAAGCATGTGACCATTACTTTGTTCACTGCTCTTTTCTCTTTGCAAATTGAAAAATTCCACACCAAGTCACATTGGGTTTCATTCTCTTGTTTTATATTCATGTTTTCACATTGTAAGTGTAAAGGAAGATGTTAAGAAATATAAAGATAATTTGTTTTATTATCTATCAAGGATATAATATTCTATTTAGTTTCATTTGTTTATAGCATATATAGTATATATAGTGCTTCTGTATCTAAGTTAAATCGATTAATTTTAAGTATTCGATCGCACTATGCACTATCAATGAAACCCTGACTTCCTCCGATTTCATTTACATGTTTTTATTTATTATTTGAACTATTTGACATGCATGTATTTATATATTGTATTTAAAAAATTATAAATATTATGCAAATATATCCATATGATATTATTACACAAATATATCTATAAAAACACCAACTATTTCAAGTGAGAAGGAATTAATAGATAGTCTAAATTAATTATTATACATTCAAGAAAGAGTAAAAAAAGGATACGGAGAACCAGGCGAGGTGGAATGTCACTGTTTTTAGTTGAAAGGTAAAATCAAGAAGAAGGAAAAAGAACTGCCAGCGATGCAGGTGCGGTGAGATGGCTTTTTTTAGCATACGCTACAAAGTAAAGCAATTGGAATGCCGTAATTTATCATCTGGTGAAACAGAGACAAGTGGCCTAATTGTCACTGACGTCACATGGTTGACGTTTCAAACAAGGTTATTATAATGCAGTGACCTGTTATTAATGTATCTGTGATTATTTTTATTTTTATTTTTATTTTTCAGAAATATATTAAAATAATATTTTTAAAAAATTATTGAATTCGGAGAAATTATTTAAAACATAAAAATAAAATTTTTTATTTTTATTTTTATTTTATTTTCAAAAATATTTTTAAAATAGAATAACAAAAACGAGTTTCACTCGAGTTATCTTATAATGTATCAATTTAAAATTTGAAGTAGTTTTTTGAGATGCCCATTGGTTTTGGAAATAAATAAATAAATTATTGTTTGGTTTAGATAGAAGCTTCTACACACAGTCGATGGCAATCCTTTCGTGGATGGTTTGAAAATATTACTTCAAAATTTAATTGTTGATGCTACATATTAAAGTTAAATTCAACTATACAAATAGACAAGACTGTAAATAGCGTGGAATTGAGCCGCAGTACCAGTCAGGAAATATAGCACAGGTGTGAGAATCCACTCTCGGTTATTTTTAACATTATCCTCTTTTATAAAAGTTTGGTTTTTGTTTTCTTAGAAATATTAAATAACAGGTACAGGAATTTAGCCCCATTTTCCAGTAATTAGAAGAATTACGAGACAGGAAAATAAAACTTTGTAAGGTGATTTGATTTTTGCACTACTTTTAGTGGTGTCAGGATAATTATTTTAGATTTGGTTTTTATCTACAATAATAAATAAATCTAAATTATGATTAAAAAAGTTGAAACCGGTTTAAATCAATAGGTTTCGGTTTAAATTATGATTTGGGTTATTATTTTTATTTCAATCAAGTCTTTTCCTTTTCTCATTTTACCAAAATAATATCAAACAAAAAAAATTGAATTAGATCGGGAAAATAAAAAGTTTTTTTATCATATATTTCTTTAATTTTAATTATTCACCTTATTAATTCTAGCCTGAAAAAATCTAAATTGAATTAAACTGAAAATTTTACAAATGTTATAACCAGTTTGATCAATTTTTTTTGGAATGATTCAATTTTTTTTTCAAGAAAAAACTTCTTACCCGAATTTTCAGGCTAGAAATTCAGCTTCGGGAAAAGTGGAGTCACACAAGATTTTTATGGTCAGTGAATATCTTCTTCCCACTCCAGTTAACATCACAAATTCACATTTGAATGTCGGTGCCCCGCCTTGCACGTAAGCGCGTTTGATATTAATACACTCGAGAGTAACTTGTACGTTATATATTGCTAAAATCTTAATTAATTTAAAATTCGACAATGAAATTAAAAATATTATAGGTTATATAAAACATTTTAAGAAAATAACAACAAAAATATGCTATCTAAATTGTAATACAAAAACAACTTGATAAAAAAAATACAATGGATAGAATGTACAAAGTTAAATTGAAAAATAAAATTAATAGGTGTTTGACACTGTATTTCAAAATATTTTTGAAAAAAAAATATTTTAATTTTTTACTTTAAATTATTTTTTTGGTGTTATTATATTATTTTCACATGCTGATGTAAATAATAGTTTTTTTTAAAAATCAAAATATATTATTTTGATATATTGTTTAACGAAAAATATTTCAAACGCAAACTCAACTATACTCTTAAACATACACTAAATCCATAAAACTAAAATAGCTCCACAAAAAACAAATTGATTTTTTCTTCTTTTACAAAACACATTTTTCAAACAATTTAATATTAAGTTATGGATTAAAAATATAGATCTAATTAAAGAAAAATGAACCGAGTGAGCTTGGGTGAACATGCTAGATTCATGGCTCGTATTATGAGATTATGACAACCTTTTAAAAAATAAATTAAAAAAAATATGAAGTGGAGTAAAAAAAAACTATTTAAAAAAGAATAAATCTAAATCAATGGGTCAAACTCGTGATTTGAATAATAAAATTGGAATAACCTAATTGAAAATCAACTAATTACAAAGTACAATCGAAAAAATCAACGAATTACAGAGTATATTTTTCAACTAGCTCAATATTAAATGATAAAAAAATAACAATTCAATAAGTAAAAATTATCTGAGTCAATTCAATCTGACCTATTAAACATTTGACTCTACTAAATAAAATAAATTTAAATTAAAAATTTCAATTGTTAACAAATCTAAAATTGAAGATTGAGAGAGAAAAGAAAACTAAATTCATGATGATATAAAAAATAAAAATAAAATACAAAGCATACATCATGAAATAACACAATATTAAAAAAGTAAAGTTGACAAGAATAAAATATAAAATCACACAAAAAATTCAAATATGGGAGAGGGTTGACCACTGATGTATATTCTCTTATGTAAAATAAAAAGTTTCTCAAGTGGTATTGGTACACTATTTTAGAAGAATGAAAATAGTTACACAAATAAGATAAATACATGTATGTGTATATATATATATATTTATTTATTATTATAAAATACATAAATTAATTTTGAAATTATCTAAAAATATATTTATTTTATATCTTATCTACCAGACCAACCATGTTTGTTCTTTTTATAAATAACTATACTTTCCTCGTCAAATTGAAAAAAAAAAATTTGACTTTTAATCCTGGGATCATGGCCTCAGTTTCTCAAATCAAATTAAGTTCGGCACATGAACACGAGGGACATAAAGAAGGCCACCGAACCTTGACTTTCTTGTTCTTCATGTGGTTAAGCACCGCCGAAAGTTGTTCGACCACAGTATAAAAAACCGACCAGGGCATCGTTTTGTGTCGGGAATTAAATAGTGCGTTTTAAATATACATACGTGGTTTAATATATATACATATATATATATATATGTATATGTAATTATGTATATTTTTTTTGATGTACATCCAGAATAAAAAAAATATTTTAATATATATTTTTATTTTTAAAAATATATTAGACTACAGCAGCGGTCATTCCCCTCTTTTATTTTAATAAAATAGCGAGAGATTTTTATTTTATTTTATTTTTTAAAGTTATGCAGGTGTTTACCTGACGAGTTAGAAAATCAGGAGGAGGTTATAGACCAAACTTTATTACGCTGTCACACCATGACATTGTATGCACCGACTTGCTAGCCTCTAAAAGAAAGACTTCATGGAGTAATTGTTTTTTTAAATTTAGATACTGTTTGTTTTTATATTTTAAAAATATGTTGACATGTTAGTGGTAAGGATAATTCCTTAAAATAAAATATATTATTTTCATAAATTGATAAAAAACAAAAACAAAAACAAAAGCAACTTGTACTTCGGAACGCCCTTCTAGAGTTACAACCCTGTAATAGTGACCCCAAAAGCTTGGCTTTGTACAGGGGTGCAAACAATTAGAGTATCTCTATCGACTTGTTTTTTTTAGATATAAAGAGTCGTGCCAATTTCCACGTGGATTTTTGAAATGATATAATCATTGTTCAGAATGGCTGGTATTTAAAGATTATACTAGTTTTTTTTTTTTTTTTGTAATGATTCATTCTATAACCTTTCCAGACTAAAAATATTCTAAATCATGTATAGGATTCTATAATATAAAGAGAATTAACTATTTAAAATTATATATAAAAGTAATATCATTTTAAAATACGAATAATCTTTTTACGAGGGAAGTCATAATAAGAGCCCGTTTGTTGGTTGTTACTTTTTTAAAGTGATAAATTATAATTTTAAAGAATAACATATGAAATAAACTGTAATATTAACTTTTAAAGTAATATTAAATATTTAAAAGCTTTCTTTACAGCTAAATAGGTGATTCCTTACGGACACTATCTAGCATGTTACTTTTAAAATAAAATAAAATTAAATATAGCTATAATTACAACCATGCAATTGTTTTCCTGCGCACTGAGCATGTGACTCGAGAAGGGACTGTCATGACTGTTTTTTTTTATTATTATTAATCTTGGTGTTTATACAGTGTATACTTTGATTAATTTTATAAAATTTTAAATTAATAATTATATAAATTTATAATAACTATTAGTTTAACAATTACAATGCTCAAAACAAAACTGATAGCATATGGATAACAAAATCCTGTAGTCATGAGTCATGACTGCTCTTGCTAGCCGAGCATTTGAACAAATTATGTCCCTGGTGAGTGATCCAAGTAATCATTTAAGCTCACCCCTAAATCCGACACTGATGATGACTTCCATGCACCTGCATCTAGGGCTTTCCACTGTCACTACATGTTCTTGCTGTGTCTTAGTGGGTGTAAGGAATTGTTAGCTTTTAAGGCTTTTTTTTTTAATATATATTTAATTATAGTTTTTGGATCGGAAAATAAATATAAGATATTTTCATGAATGAATGGAAAGGTAGTTCATTAACTTTAGCAAAATCAAAGTTTAACATATAATTATATATGAAATGTCATGTGAAAAACAAAAAAAACTATTTAATTAACTATATATTTTTTCTATATAACTGGACAAAAAACAAACCACCATTTTGCGGTATTTTTTATTTCCGGTGATGTGGTTTGCAAGTTTAGGGGTCTTTTTTGGTTTGGCGATTGAATCGTTATTTTATTTTTATTTTTATGTTATAGATAAAATTTAATAAATACTATTATTTTAATAGATTTTAAAAATAAAAATATTTTAAAACGCCACCTCTATAACACTCGAAATAAAAAACTCAATTCCACACATAGCTGTGATTCCAAACACACTCTTAAATGCACAGCCATCTTTTTGGAGAAAATTAAAAGCCCTGTTCTTCCATGCACAGATGGGATCTTAGAACTCTCGTAACGTCCTATTGCTAAATTTTAAGAAAGCAATCACTATCTTTGCTGGTTTGTACCCACCACGAGGAGTTCTATGCTTGAAGCATCATCGAACGCGAAGCAATCTTTGCTTCCTTATTTCCACACCATTTTCGGCCGTACATCTTAATAATATAAATTATATTACTAGTATTGGAGACTTATTGATTTAACTTTCCTGAGTTAAAATCTCAGGATCCCTTATTTTATTTGATAAAAATCAAGTACAAAATAATATACCATACAAGTTTCAAACAGAGAATATATTAGAGAATAATATAAATTATATTATGAAATCTCACTTAATAACTTAAGTTTTTAAGTGCGATAATTTATTAACATTTGAGTCCTTGTAACAAATAATATAAAGAAACTCCAAGGCAGAATAAACACTCACTCGCTTTATATACTTTACATTTAGTATACAAATAGCTCAACTCTGCACTTACAAATAATAAACAAACCCCATCTGAATGATGAAATGATGCAAACATGAGAAAGACAAGAGGCTGGGGTTACTCACCCTTTCTCTTCCCTTCTCGGAGATATTTAAAAAAGATAACAAAAAGAGTGTTCTAGTCCTATCTGTCTTGATAAACTAAAACCTACGCACCTGGCACTGGAATCTCTGTTTGATCACTCCAGTTTTGCTGGCCAGGCGCTTTCTCACAGCATACAAATGACAGCTTGGCCTCGCTTCACTAGCCTACACACACATGCACTCACCATCCTCCTCCCCCTCCTCAAAAGGGGATGATAAGCTGAACCCACCAAAAATTTGGGCTTACTTGGACACCAATAACTGTTGATAAGACTGAAAGAAAGAAAGAACGAGGAAAAAAAGAAGAAAAAGAGGACAGACTTTCAGTTTTACAGTCCATCAGGGCCACCTTTAGGACCATAGCAGGAGCCTCCCCCCTCCATCGAGGGGCTTCCAATATGAGTATTTTCCTGAAAAAATGGCAACGCATTCGGTCTCGTAATCCCTGGATAACAATGCCAGTGATCGTCCATCTTCAAATCGCGGTTGCTAGTTAGCATTCAAAATGCAATCTGCACTGCAGCGAAAAAGAAAATAAACCAACAAATGTTTTTAGCTACTTTAAAAAGTTAACATTATGATATTTAAGAGAACGTAACAGAAGAATTTCACTGAAGGCACATCAGATTACCTATTATCTTCTTTAACGTGCATGACTGAGGACAGCGTGACTACAGCGCACCATCTTCCAAGTTCCTTGCACGTTGCTCCACGGTTCTTAGATCTCGAAGATGTTGCAGAATATCTTGCAGCAGTTCTATCCCCTTATCTCCTTTCCTCGAGGAGGTGATGCAATGTTTGAGAAATTCTCTATCAGCCTCAAGTGCTTGTAGCCTTTCATAGACATGGTCCACCTCCTCCTCTACTGCAAGCTTCTTCCTATCCATGACAGATTTGTTAACTGACATTTGCAATGCAGCAGAATCAAACCCTTTTGAGTGCCCATTTAGCGTCCCATCTTCACTTTCTGTATCCATGGCATCAAAAAGCGGGAGAAGTCTCTTTGCCTTTGCATCAATGTTTCTTCTTCCTGGTTGAAGCTTTCCATTCATTTCCTTGTAATGACCATTTGCAACTCCATTTGATTCATAAATCTCATTGTAGTCATTGCCATTTTCTTGATATAGATACTCAATCGGTTTTATGTCCTCGAAATGTTGCTCCTCTTCATCGCTCAGCATAAAAAGCTTCTCCTCCAAGACCTTGAGTTGCTCTAGAATTGATAACCGCTCCTCCTCAAAATTAGCCAACGACTCCTCCAAATATATAACTGCGTCTACGGGGGTGTTCTGATTGCTACTTTCTTGATGGTTATCGAAGCTTTCAACTGCTTCTCTCCCTCCATGATTCAAGTCAGCAGATAGTCCGTCGCTATCCTCGGCGTTGCTACAAGAAGGCGAGGCAGTTCCACTTCTTGTGCTGCCGTCTCTCCTTTTCAACACCATCAGTTTCTCCTTCATCTCATAATCCTGGACCTTCTTTCGATACACTTCCAGCTCCTTTTCTACCTCCGCTTTCTCTTTTTCTCTCTTTACCATAAGTTCGTTCAGAAGCTGCAAAGCTTCCTGGTCATACTCTGATTGCTCTTCCATCATTCTCTGATACTGCAAAGCTTCCATCTGCATCGCAGCCTTCTCTTCTTGAAGTCTGTTTATCATTGCCATGGTCTGGTTAGCTGCCACAGCAGAGGCACTTCTTTCTTCTTCTAGTTCTGCATATAAAGCACCCAGAGCCTTCCTCTCAGCTCTCAAAGCTGATTTCAACTTCTCCATAGTCAAAACTCCTCCACCTGCTTCTACGTCACTAATGATACTCCCGTCCAAAGACTCTTCTGTGGTCGATTCTTTTCTTTCAAGCAGTAGCAGTTTCTTGTGTAGGTGATGAAGACTATCTATAGAAGTTGGTGTATCAGGAATTTTATCTTCCTCAAGCTCGTTGCTCTCTGTATGCAGTGATGGCTCGCCGGTCTCCATGGTTATGGTCCTAAATTCTATAGCATCTTCCTCAGCTTGCTTACAGCCTATTGCGATCAACAATTCAGCTTCAATCAAATCAAATCGTATACACATAAAGTAACCGATAAATTCTAATACGGCAGGATAAGAAAGGAAAGGTTACCATCTTCACATGCATGTTTATCGACATCACTAGTTGAAGGGTCTTCTTGTTTGGATGAATATGAAGGAGAAATTTCTTCACCATAATAAATATCATCAATTTGTTCCTGATCAGGAATTTCAGTTCCTATCGAGACATCCGCTTCTATCTCGTCACTTTGCGTTTGCAGTGCTTCTTCAGACACTGCACATTTTAACAAATTTATCAAATGGCAACTCAAGATGGAGCATTGAGTACATATTAGACCAAACAAGATTGAATGCGTACCTTGATTGTAATCTAAATCCATGAAATCTCCTACAGTCAGTGAACTTTCTTGAGCATCATTGCCATCACTATAAGGGGTTTCAGTCGGTTGAGCTGTGGCAACTAGCTCAAACTCCTCCTCCACGACCAAATTCAAATCCCCATGCACTCCCAAGTAACTCTCTTTCTCGAGTATTTTCATCGACCCAACTACTGCAATCTTAGGTTCCTCCGCATTATCATCGACTGAAAGCAATGGCATTTCCTCTTCTAAATTGCTCCTGTCCTCCACAAGCAATTCATATTGTGCTCCAACCTGCTTATCGAACTCCAAAACAAAATCTTCACTACAACTATTTTCCTCCACTCCCTTTTCGAGCCTCTTTCGAATTTGCTTCCCTGTCGCATCGGAATCGACCAGTTCAACTGGAATCAAGTGGCAGTCATCTTGATCAATGTAGAACTCTAGATGCCAAGGTTGAATTACAGTAGTCATGTCCTTACTGCAATTGGCTTGAACCATCACAGGCTGATCACAAGCTGGATTATCCATTTGCCCATTCAATTCATCCTTCTGGACTGGTTCTTCCTGTTTTTCACTAAACGCATCTTCTTTCTCACAATCATCATCAGCCACTTCCTTGCAATCAAAATTAGAAACAAGGCCTGAACAATTCTGCCCCACTTCCTCTTCTCTGTCTCCAATCTCAAGTCCCCTGTTTTCAACAATGCCCTGTTCACCCCCACAAAAATAACTCACAAAATCCGACCTTTCTCTATCAGGATGATCCTCTACACCAAATTTATCATCAGCTTGATGATCCAGAACCAGATTTGCTTTCTGGGTAAAAAACGAGTCACCCCAGGAAGGCTTCATTAGACAGTAATCATCACGAAACAGTTTTGTGTCCAAGCAAACACCACAACAAGAACACTTCAAGTCCTCCTCACCATTTTCACTAAGCTCATCACCCCCAAAATCTTGAAGGACGCTAAGTTGCTTCATCCAAGGAAAGAAAGCAAACTTGCTCAAGGATTCGCTATGGGATGAGGATGAGCAATCCTCACACAAATCTTGCGATTCAGCAAGTTTTCTATGATTCGAACAATACCCCAGTTTGGAAATCTCTTTAGCATGATCGTCACACACAAGAGATCTATAAGAATTCTGGAAATTTGCAGGCTCAAAGAAGTGATCAAGCCTAGAACACCAGAGACAGGGTCTCTTAAGGCCAAAGTAATCAGCAAATTTGATAATTAAATAAGAGAAAAGAGAGTTTAAGAGGAGTAGAATGATCAGAACCCATTCAAGGATGGCATAGACTAGGATAAGAGTGATCTTGTTGGTGTTTCTGTTCAGCATGGTTGCAAACTTGTTACCAGCCATGGATGGTTGCTCTTCTGTTTTTCTTGCTATGTACAAGGAAAGAGATGGAGTTGGTAAGATATCAAAAGATTATTTATCAAAGGTGAAGTTAAATGGCTTCAGGGCTGAGAAAAGGGATATATGGAGGAATGTCAGAAGAGAGAATGTCAAGACAAGAAGCTGTGAAGATGTTTTCAGCGGGGGAGATAGAGAGTAGAGGGAAGACTTGAAGAAGTAGATGTATAGGTGTTATTTACCATTTGAAAAGCCGGCTGGAATAGGAATGAGCCGAAGGGAGACTCGAATGCTTGAAAGTTTTTTTTCCCCCTACAAGGATTAAATAAAATAAACTAATTTGATTTGAGTCCAAGTAAATTAAAGGATTTTTTTTAAAGTAATTGATTCTTTTGATAGAGTCAAGTTACCTATTATTAATATTCCACAAGTAACAAATATTTCAGATTTTTTGATCTACAAGTTTTACTAAAATCACCAAGCAGTTTAAAATATTTTTATTACAATATATATGTATGTATGTATGTATAGTTAATTTTATTAATGATGATGCTCTGAATTTCAGTTCATGTGAATACGCATTGACATATTTATCCTTATAAATACATAAGAAAATACAAGTTTTTCATTTTTAACATTGTAATAAATCATGCTCAAGAAAGTCGTCATTGCCATGAATTTGTAACTTCCAACATTTTTATCTCTCTTTTCTAACACCTGAACATCAATATCCACTGGCTTTTTCTTTGGGCATTAAAATGGGATGGGATGGCCCACCAGCAACACCAATGAGTTGGCGGACCACTCTCAAAGCAGAGCAGCCGACCCAATCAGGCCGCGGAGATGCTATATTTAGGTTTTGTTTGGTGCTGCAGTATTTTTTATTTGGAATAAATTTTTTTATATTTTTAAATTATTTTTTGTTGTGTTGATGTTAAAAATTATTTTTAAAAAATATAAAAAATATTATTTTAATATATTCTAAGCAAAAATACACTACACTTCCAGATATCTAACATACGCTAACCATGCAGCCCTGTTTCTCCTCCTCTGTTTTTATATGAAATTTTGTTTTCCTCTGTTATTTAATTTTCTTTTATTTTTTCTGTAAGAAAAGCCACCCAGATTTTTGCAATAAACTTCGGTTTGAAGGGCAAAATTTCCAAGTTTTGGTGATTTCAGCAAGAGAGCATCGGGTATCATATCTAGTAAAAAATAAAATTGTTTGTCATGTTTTCTTTTGCTCTAAAATAAATATAAGCAGCAGTCACTGTAAATATATATAAAATCATTTTGTTTCAGATTCAAAATTATAAAAGCCAAGAGCTTACCTATTTCATCAAGCTATTCGAGCCATGGAAGGTAGATAGAAACAGCATCGAGCCTCGCTGGAGTTTCTCATAGAAAACCATGCCAGCGACCATTACTGTGCTGGATTTCATGTTTCGTTCCAGATAATTTTTGGCTTTTATTTTAACTTGTTTTACCCACAATTGAATCAGCCATCAAAACTCGGCGATGTTATTCCACTCAAGAAATTCTGTGATCTCTTCCTCGGCCAGTTTTTATGGAAACTATCATGAGTTGACGGATCAAGCTATACTTGTGAATTTAGAATGCTAAAAAGATGGTGGTGGTCTGGGGTAGCCTGAGGCTGCACCGCCACTCACCGACCGCTCCATTTCGTATTTTCCTTTCAGTTTCCAAAGTCTCGTAATTATCATGCCTTCATTTCAGTTCCTGTCTGTACGCTGAGATATAAAAGGCAACTGATCAAGCGAGGAAGAAAACAGTGCAAGCACACGTATTTGGACTGTGAATCTTGAAAAAATTATTTAATTGTTCATATTTGTTAATGTAATCATAAATCCAAATTGAATGAACATGGTAGTAGAATATAATAGAAATGAAAACATTTTAAATATTTATCATCATTTTTGCTGTTGTTATTATTATATATTTTAATATTTAGCATTTCTCAATTTTCATAACTCCTGTCTTGATTTTAAAGTAAGGAATATTTTTTTTTCGCTTTTGCTTTGGCCATGTTTACACCAATAATACTCCTCCATGCTTCATTATAATTCACCCAGCTGGATCTTTTAACTCTTCAGATCCCAATTCAAGTAAATCAATTAACCCTAATGATAACTGTGTTCCCTCTCCTCTCTGCTTTTAGTTGCTTTTGTTCAAACACAGAGATTTATAGATGCCAGAGATCACAGCTATTTTAAAGGAATTTGTGTACAAAAAGGTGTCCCCTTTTGTTGCAATTCTGTAACCAATCTTTGAAATTAGAATGTAGTTTATATGAACTAATATATATATATATATATTTAAAGATCAATAAACTTTCTTGATGGGCTCATCCCTCTTCAAAGGTTGATTAAGTCCGTGTTCCCCTTTACTTCCCTTTAAACTTTTGATTTTTGACCAAAAAAAGACAATAATCCAATCGGAATTAGAGTCCCACTATAATTTTTCAGAAGAGGGGCTGAAAAATCCTGCTTTCTATACCGTTTTGCAAATTAAAAAGCCACCCTTCTATATCCAAACCATCCTATCCGGACTCAAAATTTTCCTTGATTTTTTGTTCTTGAAAAGGGTTCATGCTACTCATAAAAAAAGGGTCCATACTCTATAGAAATTGCAATAATATTGGCCTAAACTGTTTCCATGGTCTAAGATTGAGTGCCTAATTCTTCACCAGAGAAAGCTTCAAATTTGGTGGCTGATGGCCGGGTAGGAACATGAGATTGATCAAACAAAAACGGATAAATTTTGCTGGCATGGCATCTATTGAATGGAGGGGCCCTATTTATCGCGTGGTTCAGAAGATATCATCCAACAACTGAGAACAAATACAGAAAATTTGGCTTAATCTTGTACGATAATTATACACTAGGCGACCCTATTTTCATCTCCAATCATAACCCTTTAACCTTAATCTTAAGCATTCAAGAACAAGGGCCATTGCACATTCGGGTCATCACAAATTCTTTTACTTGGACTCTGAGTAATCTGTGCTTATGCAGAGTCTGAATGCGTGTATAGTTAGCGTGGATTCAGATTTGAAACGATTGTTTAATATAAACATGTATGACAAGAAGAAAGATATCATATTTTTGTCAACTAGATGCGGTGCCAAAGCTTCAAAGAAATTCTATTCCAGTTGAGATGAGCATGGATGACAGTTGTGTTACGGAATTATATAAATTATGTTTTGTGGTCTCATTTAATAGTTTAGGTTTTTAGGTGAGATGATTTTTTAATATAATATTAGAATCTTATTGATTCAGCGGTCACGAGTTCGAATTTCAATACCCTTATTTCTTTGATAAAAAATAAGCATAAGATAATATGAGTTTGTACAAGTTTTAAGTCGAAAAAACTTTTACTTGAAGGGAGATATTAGAGAAATACATAAATTATATTTTGATACCTCATCTAATAGCTTAAATTTTCAGGTAAGATGGTTCTTTAAACATCTGAACCATGAAATCTATATGGCACTCGCTTCTTGATGATGACTATTTCAAACTGCAAGCTCTCCAGGGTGAGGGTCAAGGAAGGCTACTTCTGCAGATGGATTTTTTTTTTTTTTTTAAGAAAGATATTCAAGTATTGTTCTGGGACAGTTTTATGGTGGCTGGAATGATCTACCATTGATTTTCTCAAGGCAGAACTGCTGAAGTGGAATTGCAAGGCAAAATAGCTTGCAGTCTCACGAAACTTCGTTAATTCACCGCAGATCCTTAAGCATTTTCCTTGATTCAAAATCAAATTCCAAACAACAGTGTGCCAACTACTAAATTAGGTTGCCAAGTTCCTGAATAACTTGTATTTTTGTGCTGTTGAAGTTTCATGTGCATATCTAGGAGATCAATTCAAGCGTGCCTAAAAGCACATAAATCTCAAGGTGGTCACTGTAGCACCTGATATTTTTTTATTTTTGCAGCTGCCAATTAAGTTCCTGAAAGCAGTCACAGCCACCAGAGGTTGTAATTTGGTGGAAATGCGGAGAGCTCGTGAGATTTCAGACCACGGGTTCAGCTCTTTCCCCTGGATAGCTAATTCCTCACCCTTTAGGCGGTACCAATACGCACAGGTTAAATCCTTTTAGAAGCTTTTTGGTATGGCTTTTCACCTGCCGTGCCACACTTTTTTTTTAAAATCATTTTAAATGAATATATTTTTGTTTTTTAAATCATTTTGATGTGTTGATGTCAAAAATAATTTTTAAAAAATAAAAAACTATATCATTTGGATGTATTTCGACATGAAAAACACTTTGAAAAACTACCGCAACCGTCGTACCAAACATGCTCAAAAGATTTCATTTGAGGCAAGTGCTTCTCAATATTTTAGATTTTTAACTCAAAACATTGAAAACACAATTTTAAATACAAAAAATGGTCCAAGGATTCAAATTAAAACAAGCATCAAATTTGAAATTAACTCACACGGTGTCTAACAAGAGGGTTCACTTTTAATCGCTAGCTGTTCACTTAACCAACATGTCGAACATCCATGTCCAGTTTCCAAACATACTCTAACAGCAGCACTTCATTAAAAAGTTTTCCATTACAGATCCTTCACAAAAAAAGGCAAGTAAAGGCATCGATCTAATAATTTTTGTTGCAATTAAATGTCCTAGTTGTTTATACTTGTTAAAGAACCATCTCATCTAAAAACTTAAACTTAAAAGTGAGACCCCATAATATAATTTATATTATACTCTAACACACCCCTCAAGTAAAAAGTTTTGGGCTTGAAACTTGCACAAGCCCATACCATCTTGTGTTTGGTTTTATCAAATAGAATAAAAATGATAAGATTCGAACTTATGACCATTGGGTCAACAAGGCTCTGATAACGTATAGAAAATGAACAACTATAATAATTTCTTACATACATTCTATTCATGTATCATCTTGTGTTCGGTTTTTATCAAATAAAATGAGAATAGTGAGATTCGAACTTATGACTGCTTGATCAACAAGGCTCTGATAACGTATAGAAAATGAACAACTATAATAATTTCTTACATACATTCTATTCATGTTTCTTTACATTTTATACATCAAGGAGCCTACTCTTAGGCATACATAAACAGTAACCGAAGCCTAATATTAGGCATACAAAAGGAGTAACTGAAGACTGACTTACAATCACATTTAATGATATATCTGCAGAAAAAGGAAAGATAGATTATGAAGTAATGGGACCATGATTCTTCGTAACGGCTGTGTCGAGGTTGGCAAATTCATCTCTTTCATTTATACTCACTTATAAATCAATACTGACTTACTGTCTCCTTTATCTAACCAACCCCTCGCGTAGATAACCAAGTCGCAGCGATAAAAATGATATATCCTTCTAAACTATCGTTATTTGTTGTGATGCTGCTATAACTCTTTTTGCGAAGAACCATGCAAACGTTGAATTTTGCAAGATTCGAAACCATCCTTTCGCAGGCAGCATATTGGTTTTATTCGTAGTTATTTGGTTTTCTGAGATAAATTAAGCATCCTAATCTTTATGATGCAAGAGGATCCAATGATTAACAACATAGGAAAGCAAATAATGTCATGAAAACAGCTGTGAATTTGCTACAAATAACGGGGCACCAGTCAGAAAAGAAACGAGAGAGATGAGTGCGCAAATTAATATTCTAGTGGATGGGGGGCCGGCCGGGTTGCTGGGGTTATGATGGGATTTGATAGCGTCTGGCAGCGTGGGACATGGATTCCCTCGCTTTATTGTTGCTTCATGCAACATGTTTCTTCCTACCTTCCTCTCCTTTTGCTTTCTTGATCTCCTCTTCTTTTGGCTTTGAACAAACTACCGTTCCTTCTCTCTCTCTCTCTCTCATGCACACATGTAGGCACGCATCCACCTTTATACATGTTTTGCTTCAATAATGAAAGGCAATGACTCTTCGTTTCAGACTTTTCAATTTCAGATAACGCTGAAAGACATGTGATTTGAGATATTGTTCGCCTTGTTTAAAGATGTATTCAAAGGGTTTTGGTGTTTCCGAGGACTAGAATGTAAGACTGTTTTTTAATCTGGGATGGCCATATCTTTTTTGAAAATTCTCCAAGGCCAAGGATGATTTTGTTTTCCCTTTCAAACTTTGAAAATAAATAAATAAAAAAGGTAAAGTAAAATCAGGAGAAGTGGTATCTTAATAGCAGGATCTACAGGGCCGTTTCTATATTGGTTGGAACCTGACAAATAATTTCACAGACATTTGCTTACATGATGCTGAAACAAGAGCACGGGGGATTTAATCGCGACTCAGATTCACGTGTCTGGATATCATCATATGAGAGGCAGCCATGCCACAGAGATTCGAAATATCATATTAAAGGTCGAAAGATGATCAACTCCCTGCTTCAAAAGATGAACACGAGCAGGCATTTGTGCTGTAAACTTAAAGGCAAACAATCTCACTATTTATGTCTGTCTGGCTAATAATTTGAAGTCCTGAGCTGCTACTATTTCAGCTTTGGTAACTCTCTCCTGTCGCCTGCTTTTAATCTTAGTAATAACACTTTGAAAATATTCACCTCCTCTTGATTGCCTGCGTGCTGAAATTGAAAGATATCAACTAGCACGCCTTTAAAAAGGGAGAATCTCCAGGTTCTAACACTCGACCTGCTCTCATAAAACAAGGAAACTTGAACTTAGTGATATGATTCTTAGGGTAAAATTCACTTCATGGACATCGATCTCGGACTTGAATTTACAACATGCAAGCTGGGGCAGGCAAACCTTAACCAATTATACAAGTATTTGATATTCTATGCTGTGTCACTTTATCGTTTTTATGGTCAACAACTATACCATAAGAAAAACAATGGATTTGTGAATCAAACGAGAAATCCAGAAGAACATCAGGTATCCAACCTTGCCTAAAGCAAAAGAGATTGATATTACCAAATCTTTTTTCGTTCAGCCCAAAAAAAACATTGACTACCTTGTCAGATACTCCACTTTAAGAGACGCCCTTGTATCTCGTAACCTTTGCTTTCACAAATCCCAAATTCTCGTCCTTTACTCTCTTCGCTAGGTGGTTTCAGAGAAGTTGCTGTGGTCCAGCGCGTCCTAACACACTTCTTTTTCCGAGGCATCACTGAGAGCTGAAGTTTCTTACTTGATACGAGGGGACAATATTTCTAGAACTCTACGTGTGATTCCAAGTGTTGTCCTAATTCTGTGGTCAGCATAACAGCGTTTAGGCGCATAAAATTCCCAAGGTATCACACTATTATAGATCAAAACAAACATACGCTGGAGCGCGCAAACACGCAATAGAGCAGCTATCAAGTATAAAAAACCAGGCCAAGAGTCTTCTATCGGGATCTACTAAGAATTCAACATAAAGTAATTACAATCATAAATTACAATACATCTGAAATCATACACAGGTGGGATTTCAAAAATTAACTGAGATTATTTGGATCCGCAATATCATCTAGTTGTCGCATAATACAAATTCACCTAACTTTTACAACCCAATCCAATTTATGATCCAAGCCGCAAGCCATCACTCTTGTGGGTGCACGTGAACCCTATCCCACACTACTTTCTCGTTTCCAATTTATGTATAATGATGTACCATCTAGATTACACTCCTCGAATCCTCAAAAACCAATGATTACAGAAGGCCTGTGTTTCCAAAGGGATTATTAGTCTGCGGATGTGCCATAGGATGTGCAGGAAATGCCCCAAACCCTGTATCACCAAACGGATTTGCTTGGTTCATCATCATATGTTGCTGATGCTGTGGTTGTGGGTAGGCAGGTTGATATAGACCAAAAGGATTGTGCTGCTGTTGAGTCATTGCTGCCATTTGAACTGAAGGAGAAGCAGCAATGCTGTTTGACAAAGCAAATGGATCTTGTACCTCAAATGGATTGGGGGCTGGCGCTCCATAAACAGGCTGCCGGGCAGCTCGATATGCTCCCTCATCGTATAAACTGTTCAGAGTGAGCGAGTCCAAGCCGCCAGCCTGACATTCATAGACAAGATGGTTGAGAATACAGCTATATGCTGGCTATTCTTAACACAATTTCAATCTTATGCACATAGATTTTTAATAACTGAAACAAATTTTTAACCATAGTGCCGCAGGTGTCAGGCTCAGAGCTTGAGCTCCCTGTGGTTTGAGATCATTTTATACACACAACTGACTTGAAACAAATCATTGGCTAAAAACATTACAGTATTCAAAACAACTCGCAAGAACAAAAACAGCTATTTGTCTACACAAACATGGGAATGCATGCACCATGACTAAGTGGCTTCTTAATCGTGTAAAATAAAATCTCCACCAAACTCATAACAATGGTTTTTCTCAATAACTAGATGAAAACTTTAAGGAATTGAAAGAAGAATGCATGCAGAGGAAACAATTCATTTTCTATCCTATATGTTCCAATACATTTTCCCTCATTGGTGCTAAGTTGTAATGCTTTGTTGCAACATTAACATTGTCAACATGAATAGCAGCGCATCAACCAATGTAGCAGCGCATCAACCAATGTAGCTGTATCACCAATATTCATTCTCATGATGGCTAACCAACAAAGAGGACAGACCATGAAAAAAACATAGAAAATATATGTTGGTGAGAATGAAAATAAGAAGGAACGCCAACCTACCAATTGTCTCTCATTAGTGGCAGAAATATTGCTGCTTGGAGTAGTGACCAGGGCAAGTTCCCATCCAGTAGGATCAAAATCTTTTGCTTGACCAGCAACGGAGTTGAATGTCGGTGCAACATCTGTTAAATTAGGCGTTGCATATCCCATATAAATATATATACAAGCAACCAACCAAAAAGCATAGAAGTAGCTCAAATAAGGGATAGAAAAGAAAAAAAAGAACGAGGTTGGTTACCTGATCCAGAAGGAACTATAGCCAGAGCCAAAGCATTGCTTTCCTCGATGGAAGATGCATTGGGAGTTCCATAATCCAATCCCTAAACCACCAGAAAGGAGAAATATGGTGTTGTAAGAAAAAAATTGGAGGAAAGAGGTGGGTCATTTCTCAGAAATCATCAACCAACATTAGTTAGCTGACAGCTAAGAGATTACCAGCAAATCTCCAGTGTCAATGCTGTTCTGAGGAGGGATTGTAGGAACAGGAGGAGCAATCTCGACATTGGAGACGGCAACATCATCTGAAGGAAGTGGCTCAGGTTCATTGCCAGATGATTTGGCATCTTCAGAAGGACCTTCTTCTGGTCTGTAAGTCAATTGAAGCTGTTTGAAATGACCAGATATTAGTCCTACAGTACTTAACCTCTATCAATGATATCCTTTGTCAAGGAAGAATAAGTCGACATGCATGCATCGAACAAAAAGACACAAAAGAATGCATAAATTGGATATGCGCAGCCATACATCCTTTTTTGCCACTTAGCCAAGTCAAAAGGTATGTTTCTTAATTAATTTAGTCAAGCACCATGATTCCTATTTTCCAAAAAACCATGGCTTCTAATGCCTGTTTAAAAAATATAAAACTAGTAACAATAAAGCATAAGGACCTGTAACATATCAGCAAATCATAAATTGGAAAAATTATAGGACTGTCTAGCATAGTAATGACACTGACCAATGCCTCGCTAGGAACAGAAACAATCCGTGGTGCCTCTCTGATATACTCTTCCATTGTTGTAAGAAAGGATTGTGGAGGCTGAGAAAGATTAGGGCAATAAAGTCACAAATCACTGCAATTGAAAGAATTAAATAACCAGTGAAAACTCTAAATCCATCTCATAGCATCAAATACCTCTCTCAAAACTGGAAACTGGAAATTCCTAGCAAGTTCCAATCCTTTACAAATTTCATAGAAATCAGAAAGGTTACCGGCCTGCAGGAATATACAAATTTTTTCAACAAAACACTATGTCTAGCAAAATAGATTTTAGTTGTGGAGACTTCGCTATAATGAATGCTACGACATATAAGATATACTAATGAACACTTCAGGTGTCGATAAAGAATATTTAACCACAAACTGACATTCTGCAAAATCAATGGACAACATGACCTGCTGGCCGGCTCGTTTGTAGATTTCGAGGGCTTTGATTGCTTCATGTCTTGGCATCTCAAAAAACTAAAAATAGAAAGAAAGAATTAATAGTAAAATCAGACAAAAACAATGCTTGCATAATGAAGAAAACTAAGAGCAATGGATTACCTTATCTACAAGATTGATGATCCCATCGTTAATAGCACAATATATTTTAAAGCTCTCCTTCAATACCTGAAAATTGCATGAAAAGTTCAGCAACCACTTCATTAGAATACAATATGAGGAAGCATAAATGAACCAATTTCTTCCATAATTTAAATCTATGCTTTCATAATTCAGTTGGCAAGTTAAAGGACATGACCATATAGAGTGAAAAAAATTTGTTACATCACTGCATTATAATATGAGTATGTAGTAAGAGCGTGTAGTAAGGAACCAGTTCTGTACAGAGGCAACCCCTACAAGGAGGAATATGATTGAACTACACTGAGGTTTATGTGAGATTTTCTTTTTCTTATTACCATATGATATTTAAGAATAAATTGAGAACTTCAAGCACCTAAAACAAGGAAATTAGATATTATAAAAAAGACAGGTGGCAAATACAGAAACAAAGTTCTTGTACAAGATGAGAAATACAGCAGAGAGACGCAGTCTGTTAAACTTACCAGAGCCAGAGCATATTGTATAACATAATTTCCAACCGCAGCGCCTTCTGGCTGTAAGAGAAATTTACATCAATTTTTTTCCACCTCCATTGCAGAGTAGTGTTCAAATAACAAATTACCAATGGATAGAAAAACATTCCATACCCGACAGCCAACGAGACGATACAACAACTGCTGTAAAGCAGGCAACTGTTCCAGCAGTTCTTCATCATCTAAGTCCCTAGTTCGGCTGTAGCCCTGCTTTAAATGGGCAAAAACCAATATGCATATCAATGAAAAGACAATCTCACCTAAATATTATAGCAAGTCTAACTAATTCCGCATCAGCTTTAACAATTTTCTCCATGCATTTTCTTGTGGATAAAATTTGAGATTGCTAAAATAAGTTAAAAATACACTAAAGATAACAAAAAAGAAAATGAAAAAGAAAAACAATCTTCCAATAATGAACTCCCTAGCTTCTATAAAATAGCCACAATCAAGCGCTGCGTAACGAGGTGAAAGTAGCAACAGTTAATCTCTAGGCAGAACTTGGTCCAAATTTCAACTAAAATCAGCACATCTTATGTCACAATAAAAGCTAAAAGGAAAGTTAATGGTTAAGAAAACATTTGCACTCTCAACAAAAAAAGTTGTAAAAGTGTCCGACCATTCGATCAATCCATGTAGTGGTGACTGACATTTCATGAGGAGTTTCCTTTCATAGTTCTTTTGAGGAACTTGATACATATTATTAATGTTCATTAAAAGAACCAAAAAGAGCATTTTGATACTAGTGGGGCATTTTGTCATAAACTTGTCTCATTGAAACAAGCACAAAATCTCTTTGCAGCTCTAAGATAAGAGAGGTGAGTAGTAAAAGCTCATGTGGAAAACAACAATTGCAGCAAATACAGAGGAAAATCACAATATGCTCTGTCCTTGCAGGAGAAGTTCCAGAATTAAATGGAGAGGGGGAGAGGAGGGGAGAAAGAGCGTGACCTTCGCAATAATTTTTACATTCTACGGATATTAAAGCTCTTTTTTAAAATAACATTAACAACAACAAAAGTTGCTGAATAAGGAAAGAAACAAATTGATAGGTGATGCTATTCTCACTCACTAGCAAATCTTGCTGTCTTCTATGTCCTCATAATTCCTTTTTTTTTATTACTATGAACAGAATTGCTAATTCTGGTAACATACCTTATCCTGCCCCTGGGCAGGTCTTGGAAGACGCTCTGCTTCAATATCATACTTCAGAATTCTAAAGCATTCAAGCCGTTCCTCCAAAAAAAGAGCATATGTACGCACCCAAGCAGAGCAATCCCAAGCTGAAGAAGGAGAAACATGGTGAAAAAATAGAACTACAAGAGATACTTGGTTCACAAAATGCAGTTAGAGGCCACTACTCGTGACCTGGGAAAGAGAGGGTGAATGCATTATCAAATTACCAATAGGACTTGAATCATCCTTGAAATTAGAAAGTTGGAGGATGCGCCCTCTCTGAGAGAAATTCAGAAGTTCTTCTCTAAAAGTAGGATCCCCCTCTCTTAATAATCTATGGATCACAATCAGTATTTTCAAAGCTACCTGGTATAAATGCAGGAGTGAGCATAACATGAGCATCTTCACAGAAAAATGGTAATGACAAAAATAAAACAACAAATTCAAGTCACTTCACAGAAAGTACTAAAGTTTTTCACATGATGTACAGGTTGCACAAATTGCAGATGTATATTTGACGCAACAGCAATTCCAATATCATTTTTTTTTCTCTCAACATCTAGAGCCTTTTTCTTCCAATCACCATCTGCCAATATGAATAACTATAATTCTCATCAATTGCCACAGTGACTGTCTCACTGGTTCTGCCCGTTATCTTTTTTTCCACGATCACCATGCGGGTTAGCATCCTAGAATTGGGCATTAAACTTGTGAAACCAAGTTCCCAACAAGCGGTTACTGCAAGAGCAAATTGGGACAGTGCAGCAAAGTCAAACAATAACACACTACATGCGCACTGTATAAACTTAAGACAGCCTGGTTTAGTTTGAAGCTTCAAAACTAAATTTATTCCATGACAATGTCACTGCACACTCCTCTCAACAGTCGACAAAACTGGAAAACCTTCAAATATTGAGGGGTCACATAAAGGATCAAATGAGCAGACCTGAGTTACTTTCCAATAGCTTCTTGTGCGAGCCCAATTAATAACAACGAAAAAACAAAATGCAGAGGAGAGTTCTGTCTTAATTTTGTTCATCCAAAGAATTCAATTGATAACTTTCAAAGATTAAGAAATATTAACAAGGAAAGTTGAACAACTCCCTAAGCAAACCAAGAACATCGTTTACATTGGATGGACAAATACAAATATTGATTAAATCCCAGTTCATTTGGAGTCCAGAACATCATAAAACAACGAGAATTTCACAGAAAAAAACAGAATCTATACCGTCCAATTATGGGTTTTGGCCAATCGGCGGGAAAGAGCATGAATGCAATAAGCAACATCGGCTCGAGGCCGAATAGCTGACGTAGCAACCATGATTTCTGTAACAAACAATCAAGTCTCATGAGCCCACTGAAATCACAATTGAAGAGATAAATAAACAAAGAACGAAAGGAAGTGTAGCGCTGACTTCTAAGATGGCGCTCCTTTGGAGGACACTCGACGTGGTTCGTTGCTTTGACTATGGCCACGTCCAATTCCTAAATTTAAGAAAAACACAAAAAATAATCTAAAAATAGAGAACAGGAGAGACATGTATTTGATCTGATTTTATTTCAAAATAAAATAGAGAAGGATTGAGAAGGAGACGGACGGACCGCATAATCGCTGTTGACATGAGCAAGACCGACTTTGGTGGAATCTTTGAGAGCGCCATAGGCTTTTCGCCATGTCTGAAGTGTACCCATTTTTATTTATTTATTTTTACTTAAATCAAAATAGAAATGGATCAGATCGGCTTCTCTCTATATCTTATTTCTCTCTGTTTTTCTTTTCCCCTCTCCAGAAGGGAAGGGAAGAGACTCGGTTTCTTTTTCGCTGGAATACTGGAATCGATCAACCATAGACGAGAGAGAGAGAGAGAGAGGAACGACTGTACTGTAGAATGAAGGGATGCGTTTGTTCTTTATTTTCAAGAAAATAATCAAATATTAATTAGTAATGAAATGTTTCGGGGATAACTAAACTAAGAATAAATAAGAAATAAGAAATAAGAAATATTCTTTCTTTCTTCGCTAACAGCTTTCCAACCTGTGGCTGGTTGTCTTTTGGCGGCCCCTCTCATTTCGGTGCCAACTGCACAGTCATCATTGTTTCGTGTTCTGACTTTGATTCTTCGTAAGCATTTTTCCACACCTGGCTGCTTATTATTTTATCATTTATTGTCTTTGCTGTTGTGATATAGAATATTTTTAAAAAATATTCTTTATTTAAAAATATATTTTTAAAATAAAATATATTTTTAAGACTCAAGAGAGACATGAAACAATATACTTTGTTATAGTATGAAAAACAGTAGTTAAGTTCCTCCAGTATCACTAATTAGTATCATTCCCTTCAATAATAAAATATTTTGGGCAACTGACATGATGAATTGTGTTTTTGCTCTATATTTATTATAGCTCAAGAAATCATTGAATAATATGAATCTACTAAGATGTTAGGTTTATATATTTTAATTTAGATATTAATGGAACTGAGATAGTACGACTTGATAAGAAGTCGATATATTTCAGAACTTGATAAGAAGTCGGTATATTTCAGGTTTTGTCATCAATTAGATCCAGGATAATATGGGTTTGGTAACATGTTAAATCTTATACGCTTTGATTTATTTATTAATTGAACTTAATGTAACATGGATCTGGTAATATATCATACTTAATACATTCAGGTTTAGTCGTCAACTGAATTTAAGACATGGTAGGTCTTATAATATATTGGATTAAAGATAACTCGAGTTCAATCATCAATTAACACTAATATAACACGAGTCTTGAACATTGAACACTAAGTGAACTTTAGACGCTACAAATTTGATGAATATCATGACTTTTTTTTATCCAAGCTTGGTCGCGTGTTAGGTCCGATTGGTTTTATAAGTCCATGGAATTTTACTCTTATACTAATCACATGAATTATTCACATAAAGTAGTAGTGACCTCACTCCATCTCTAGATATATAAAAGGTTTTATAAAGGTCTATAATGTTTATCATTTTATCAATTATATGTAATAAATACTTGTTCATCATCGACGATATCTTTAAAAATATTTTCTTTTTATTAATGCAATAAAAAGCTTTGGATATTTTTTTTATTGGGAGTCTTTAAATCCCATCAATTTCGAAACTATTTCTTACAAGGCTTTTGTTATTAATTAGATACTTCTTGAACCAAAGAGAAGAAACTCATGTACTTAAATAATTTGATTAGCTGCTTAGTTATAATTCCGGGAACGAGTATTTTGGTATTCAAATAATAGTTAATTAAAATATTTAAGTATAGAATTATTGTATACTTATTTAGCTATTATTCAGGAACAGGTTTTTTGGTATTTAAATAATAATAAAATATAAATTTCTTTGTTACACTACAATGATATTAAATTTTTAATATAAGAAAGTGGTATTCAGTGTATTGAAGCTTGTCCTACACCACAAGCAACGATAAAAAGAAAAGTGTAAATTGCAAGTTGACGGGTCAATGGTGGAGTCTTCAACGGGATGTATTCTGTCCACATCCTCCATTGAAAGCAATCGTTGTTTTAGCAGGACATTCTGATTCCACCATTAAAGCAATTCCGAACCATTAAAAATAAAATAAAAAATAGAATAGTTCTTTCAGGCTTGTTTTTCAGGAGCCGTGTTTAATGTTTATTATATATATACGTTGTTTTTGAATTATTATATTAAAAAATAATATAGATTATATTTTGGAGTTTTATTTTTTAACCTATAAAAATAGAATCTGATGTTACCTTCGAATCTACACAGACGTCTCATTTTTCCTCGAGGATCCGCACAGGATTTTATTTATTTTTGACGGATAGCCCAGTAACTGTATTTTTGCCTCAGCTTCACTCTTTTGTCTGGATATTTTAATGGATTTACCCTCCTGTCGTAAAAACACTCTGCAAAAGCAATCATGCTAGTTTTCTTTTCTGAGAGAACAGAGCCATGTTTTAAGAGAAAGTGATCTTGTTCTTTGGAACAAACAATTCATTCCCATCCCAATTAAACTGGTAAGTGTGTCTTCTTGGATAAGCAAAGCCCTGTTCCTATCTTCATCTCTCAAAGTACCGAATGTTTTTTTGGAGCAGCCAGAATATCAATGGCGAATAATTCCTTTTATTCTGTCCGGCCTGAACAAGTAAGATGCAAGCCAACGTTTTTCTAATCACTGGATAATCAATTTCATCGAGGTTTCTTTTCAGTGCAGAGTTGAACAAGTAAGATGCAAGCCGGGCTAGCAATTCTTTCCCTAGAAAGCATTTTGTTCCAAAGGAAAGCCAAGACTGTGTTTCTCTGGAAAATACATCGTCGGATTTTAATTGCTTAATCCACCTGCTTACGTGCAGTGTAGCTTTTTTGGCCCTACAAATTGATATCAATATAGTAAAACATCATTAATTATCATGAGCAAATCATCAAAAAATTGTGAGATGAAAGGTAGCTTTATAACTCCAGAAGACACCGAGACAATGATAAAAAAAAGACATCACAATACAGATTTATTTCCCAGGAAAAATGTCATATGCTGCAAGAACACAAGAAATAGAAAGAACAATTTTATTGTAAAATGCCGTGCTTGTCATATAACTATTCTTTTCCCGTTGACTCCGTGATATACAGGATCAGATGCAAGGGAAAAAGATGGTGTATTTGTATTTATCAAGGAAAGCACTTTAGTTAAATCCATAAAAGAGTGAAAAAGGAAATGAAAAGGGGAAAGAGGAAACAGAAGTTGATGAATCCAGCTTAGAGCTTGATCACACTAACATGAGAGAATCAAAATGACAAAAAAGAAGAAGAAATTTTTGCAATAAGAAAAATAGAAACTTTAAAATTCTAGACCAGAACTCAAAAGATAGTCAAGTTAGTCAATATCTTGATAAAAATTGAAATTATTGCATTATCTCAATATTATATCTCAGATAATATTGGATTATCTCAAGTGATGGTTATATATATATAACCTTTGTCATTTTTGCTAGATGCTTCTCCTGAATTTTTTTTTTTAATCTCGGTCTTATGTTAAGAATGGCAGGTTGATCAAGTTAACCGATAAACTTGTTTTTCATGTTTTTCCTTAGAGTTTATTTTCTGTTTTTTTTTATTGGGAATTGAATTATTAATTATCATATTTTATTTTTTTCTACCTGGTACTGAATAATATTTATGTGATATTTTTGTGGTAGATATATGGCAGCCTATCATCTTGAATTGGGTGAGGATAAGGATGTAGAGGAGAAAGCTCTTGGAGAGGTGTTTGCAACTCAGGTGCATCTTCATTTACTTTCTTGTAGAATGTTAACTCGACACATGGAGCTCTTTTCTCCAATGTGCAGGACAATACTTTGGACACCATTTCTGAGCTCCAGGAAATCCTCGGGATGCATGCCTGTAGTTTCCATGGTCCAAACCTGAAAATCCTTCCAAGACAGAATGATTATCTTAGGTATCCTAAGGCCCATGGGAAGCTTGCCCGTACCATATCTGCTAAAGACAGAATAGATTTGTTATTTACACAGCTTATTCACATTTAAACTCCAGCTGTTGAAAGTCAACTTTGTCCCCCGCCCGGCCAATTTTCCTCTCCTTTGCGGGAATTGCAAGAAAAAGGAAGAACCCTAGGTAACCACTCAGCATTGTTGCTGTGAAGATTCATCGGTTTTATTTCGCCACCATTGCTCAAGTACCATAATGGCAACTGCATCAACTTTGTCGAAGCAAATTAAGGTGAATTTGGAAGACATGTTAAAAGCAAATTAATGGCTACTGCATCTAGTTATGTTGTTATACACTAACAAATTACAAAAACATCGATAAAATTTGACGCCATAAGATACAATTGAATGATCTCTCGCCACGAGAATAACAGCATAAATCAGCTTTCTGGCTTGTACGTTCAGTGTAAGCTACCCCGCTAGCTCCAGGTTCTAACAGCAAAACTGTGCTCTTTCTCAAAACGTAGTCGGATCTCTTCCGGATGCATTAAGGCTGGACAAAATGCGTTATTTTCTCCTCATTCCCTTCGAGTAATTCAAATATTCTCGACATGTAATATGATTTCGTTCACAAACCTCAAAAGTCAAAATATCAAATAAAACTGGGTTTTATCAAACTTGTTTGACGGGAACGAAGACCCTGTCAAAAGGTTTTCCCACCCTAGAGCCATTGTGCTTTTCTCGATATTGTAACAGCACAAGCTCTCATGCTGTATGTGAACCACCAAAAAAGGATTCTAAATGTCATCCAATTTCCCCCCCTTTCTCTATGATCAAGAGTGCAAAAATGAGGACAGCTGGTATCCTAAAAAGACTTGATGCTTTGCACCAATGTTCGTTGATAATCATACAGCATCCTCCTTAGAAAGAGAATTGAGAGCTGATAAATACAGGCAGTTCCTTCCAATCCCAGGATTCCATGTTTGAGGACATGACAGCAGCGCCAGCAGCCAATGCAACAATAACAACGGCCATACCTTTAAGGCAACCATGGCCATGCGATAATTTTCCTGATAGCGCCTTGCTGTACTTGTCTGCGTCCCTGAAGAGTGCTTGGCGAGCAGCATCAGCTTCAGTTTCCATTCCTTTCTCATTCTATATGCAAAAATAATCAGCCAAGAATTAGGAAAATTACTTCTCATACCATTAATAACACTTTCATAGGTTAGAATTCAGTAACAACATGACGGGGAACAGCTTTTACATTGAAATTGTATTCGAGTCGCCACATAATTTGAAATTGCTAATAGAGAACAAATAATAGAAAAAAGCAAGATACTACCTTCTGTCTAAAGTTCTCAATGGTTTTCCTCAGAGGATCAAGAGGAGCCATTTTCACTGAAAGCCCCTTCCATTCCTCCGTAAGTCTTTTAAGAATCACAACACTAGCTTCTAGATTATCCTGGTAAACCTCATCCTGTTTCTCCAGTTCATGACAAGATTAGACATGGGTGGTGACAAGATAAGGATAGCCAGCATCTATGAACACAAAACTCATTATGGAAAAAACAAATCAAAGAAAGTAACTTACCCATCGCTTGTAACAATCAGCATTTTCAGTCAAACACCAGATAGAAATTCCAGCTGCTTCCTTAGATAACTCTGGAATGCCTGTTAAAGAAAGTATATATATCATGCTGAACTTTAAGATCATTTTCCCTAGATGGCAAAAAGAGAACTGAAAATGAAATCAAATCAAGTTCTCATACTATCTCCAGCTGCCTTTAGAGCAAAGCTCAGTATCTGCTGTGATACTTGTTTCATTGCTTTGCTTCCAGAAGCACCAGCAAGAGCCACCTCCTTTAGGAAGGGATAGATTGCTCCAAATCTTTCAGTAGCCTGCATGTACACCACATACAAAAAAAAAAAATTAAGAGCACAGAACCTATAATATCTCCAAGCACCGATACAACAAATGCCCAGATCAAAATACCCACCTTTATTCTAGCTGAAGATGGAGGGAAGGTAGCTCGTAACAGTATTTCAAGTGCAGAAGGTGGCATTAAGCGCTCCCCCTTTCTAACAGCACCGCTTACCAATATTGATTTAGCCTTCGGTGCAGACAAAATTCTGCAAACGGAATGGAGCAATTTTTTTAAAAAAAAAATAGAGTTCAAAACAAAGGAAGGAGAGGTGTGGGCTGTGTGTGTCGTGCGAGCAGTGGGGAAGAAGAATGGCAGATTACAAAGCGCACATACTTCTCCACTAGCTGCAAAATTATATCCCTGGACTGTGGATTAGAGTTTTTGCCACTCATTATAGGCAGAAGGTTATGTGCCCAGGAGTACAATCCTACTGCCAAATCACCATGAGAGGCCTACACATAAAAATTTGCAAGGTTAAGGTAAACAAAACAATGGATATAAGTGCCCATCTTGCAGACTACTGAAGTCATACAATTGTTCCATTACCTGTGCTATCATCCATACAATAACCACAAGTTTGTCCTGTCCTTGATAATTTGAACTTTCCCTGAGTGTTGGCAGTACATTAACCAAAGCATCAGGTTTGCGTCGCAACACCATTGCCAAAACCACAAACATGGCAACCTGTCATTTTATTTATACATCAACACTAAGACAAAGTAAAAAGTTTCCACAAACAAGTCTATCCATAGTAAAGCATGTAGAGAAACAAAAACACAGTTTGCCTATTACCACCAATGTAGAGAGATTAAAGATAAGCTGTAATTCAGAGAGTAAGAGATAGCATCCGGAGAGGACTGATTTGGTTGTTAATAGATAGAAGGGAAAGAAGGAGAGAGTTATGGTAAAGAAAAACCTAGAAAATGGATCCTGAGACCAACCATAGGTTTGTCATTAGCCAAGACATTCTGTGTGCTCACAATTTGTAAATGTGCCCATTCATTAACAGATAGCCATGCAAAAAATTAAAAGTACAAGATTAAACAATTAAAAGTACAAGATTAAACACCCACAAATGTGCCAGGGGTCTGTACACGTGCCTTTTATTAGTAAGCAAAAAAAAACTTATCATATCAGGCCTTCTGGGTTGCTGAAGCCAGAATTCAGTAACAAAAGCACCAGTTGTGAGCCGTCGCTCATAGCAAAGCTTAAATAATCAATATTAACAAAAATTGGAGCAACCTACAACATGTTGGCTTATAGATGCTTGAACAAAGAGAAAGCATGAGCTGTTCATATTAAATAAATCATACAGCAGGTGCTCAAATCTCTCAAGAGCAAAGCATCATCAAGGAGGAAGAATGAAAGGCATATACTAAGCCAGGCTATTATGGAAGAAAATCTGGAATTATTTATTCCAAAACCTATTTTGTGGCATCCAAGAAGTACACCTGAAGTTATACGTGATGTATCAAAATGCAATTTGTCAGAAAGTCACCCTCCCAAATTCTTACAGAAACCACCTCCCAAACATTTTTGTGAGATAATTCTAAATATTGACTTCCTTAAGCAACCTATCATTATATAAAGAAACCTAAATGGTAGAAATCAAATGATTGATGAATGCACTCTACATCCCAACTTACAGTATAACAACATACAAAGGGAATCACATAGCTTACTCCAAACAGAGCTCTTCCAGATGCTTCATGAAAATTTCATCTAAGGAACCTGATTAGACCAAAATGGCTTTGATATGCATATTCCAGACAGCAGCATTTATGAAACACCTAGAGTTTCTAACATAACACCTAAACCTGGCCTTTACAGCTAAAATAAACAATCCCATGTAAAATTTGGCAATCTAAGTTCTTGATTTTCAAACATAAATTTGACCTCCTCCAATATTATGTCAGGAGGAATGGTGCTCATGGAACAACAGAATTGGTCACCCACAAGATGACGGCCCACATTCACCAGAGTTTGGTTTAAAAAGGAGTTTATAGTATTTGGATTTCAATATACTAGTTCAAGTGTATTGATTACCAAAACAGTAATGGAATGCTGATATGAAGTATGCCACTTCAAAGAAAGAAACTAATTGCAACTCAAATTGAAAAATAGGTTGAAGTTAGCACAAGGCTCATGTAAGGCCAATGACTCCAGATGCGAGGCATGTGCATCATGGTTAACAGTAAAGAGTCGAGGCCAAGCTATCTATGAAATATAATAAACCCAATATATTTCCATTAAGCTGAGATCAATAGGGCTACGGTGTTCATAGTCCTGAAGCCTATTGCATGTCCTTGAGTAATATGCAAGAGTTTGGGACTGGTAGTGAATACAATGGGGGCAGGTTGGGATCCATTCATAGGCACATGCTTACTCTCCAAAGACTATGTTCTCGTAGAATGTTTCAATTTTTGCATGTCTACTTGCCATTACTTGCTGCTTTCTAATGAATATATACTTTTTTGTAAGCACACACAAAGGACTACCTGCATTTACTGGAAAAGACGAATTAATTAATAAAATCAAAATGCAAAAGTTCTTATGTGTTTCCATCCACTCAATCCTTGATCATTACATGACAAATGTACAAGTCTGTAACACATGTTGTTTCATGTCAAGATATATGCTTCAAGAACATTTTGACCACCCTGCAAGTTTAGAAGCTCAACGCATCAAAGACATGACACTATTCTAATAAAGACAGTACAATATATTGATATATCTCCAAAATGAACTGAAAACTTTCTGGTATACACAAATTAAACTCTATATTCGTGCACCTGAGGAAATTAGCCTCAGTGCTGGGAACCACTAATCATTCATGCAAATCAGGAAAAAGCACAACTCAACAGTGTCATGCATCAGACCAATGTTCAGGCAAGTGCAAGACATGGTGTAGAAAAAACACATCACAGCAGTGTATCCAGCAACTTACCTGAGATTTTGACGATGCTTGCTGAACGCCCTTTTTAGAACCTTTAGAGCCACCTTGCTGGCTTGCCAAGTCTGCAAGAATGCTGTCTAAAGACCATTGTACAAATGAACCAAGCGCTACAATGGAGCGTTGGTTAATCCATTCAGCAGATGTTTTATAAACAGCTTCAGAAATATGAGACAGCGGGATCTGTTGAAGCATAGAACATCCAAAAATCATTTCAAGAAAATTGGCAAAAAAAAAATCCTTAAGATGTCAGAGAAAAATATCAGCAATGTAGAGGACATGATAATCAAAAGAATACATGTTAGCCAAGGGATGAATGTAATCAAATATCATAATTGTTCATCAGGTCATACATAATGATGGCATAAAATTCATAAAAATGCTATAAGTTCACAAATCAAAGGAATTGTTCGCTACAAATTAGCATAACGACAATGCATTGCAGGTGGACAAAAAAAATCCATACTTGAAAGCTTAAATTGAATTACATTAAGGATTTGAAATTTTCTGTGCTGAACCTATGACAGGATTTAACATCAAATATCTAAATAAACCAAAACAGACAATTAAATTAGAACTCACATCGGCAAGTCTGGCCACAGTATTCTCCCTGAACATCTTAACCCAAGGAAACTGCGAAGAAATCACTGCCGAAAACGCCCTCCCAAAATAATCCGCAAATCGCATCAGCTGAATCTCTTGCTGCCCCTCATACGACCCCTGCAAAAACCAAAAAAATTACATGCCAAAAACCAACCACACCATTCAAAATTACAGAGATAAATATATAATACACTTACCGATATGTCAGAGAGAAAGTTAGCAAGATCGGCGGCATCAATTTTAGCGGCGGCTTCAGCTACAGTCACCTTAGGTTTCTTAGGTTTCTTCTGCTCCACTTTCTTCTCATCGGCCTTGGCATTCTCCTCCAGAAATCCAGCATCATCGCTATCATAATCATCACCTTCGTCGCCATCGGATCGGTGGTGCTTCGATCTCGATCGAGTATCGGCAACGGCATTTGCGGCGACTCTCTGAGATTCAATAATTTTAAGGCGGCGGTCTTCAGACTGAAGCTCGAGAGATCGGAAGACATTGTTTGGTTCATTGTTGTCAACGGAATTGTTGGCGGCGGAATGAGCAGCGGGTTTCTGCTTTCGCTGGCGCTTGGCGTAAGTGACCTTTTGCCATCCGTGATCGTTGGTGTTTGAGTGAGTGTTGATGTTGCCGGCGATTTGGTTATTTTCGTTTGATTCAAAGGAATCCATGCTGTTGATGTTCTTCCTCTTCAAATATAGCGGTTTTTTTATTTATGAACAGAATAAATGTCTCGCTTTTTCACGGGGAGAGGTGAATCGAAACGAGGGGTACACGATTTTAACGAGTTTACTTCTTCTTCTTTTTAATTTGACCATGCATTGCCGCGTTGCATTTCCAATTAATTTATGTTTTTTCTTGATAGAAGCTTCGGTAGTGTTTGTTTTTATCACTCAACAAAATAATTTTCAATTTATTTGTATGGGATGGTATTTTTAAAATGTATTTTTTATGATTTTAACAGATTAATATTAAAAAAATTATTATTATTATTATGTATTTTTAATTTTAAAAATAGTATATACTGTATAACCTGACAAACTTAATTATCTCTCCAGCAAATCATGTCGTTATTTAAACTAAAGTGTAGCATTTTCCAACCATTTAAATAAAAATAGAACTTCTTACAACTCTTAAACTAACATTATTTTTAATTCACATAGCAACTCGACCTTTACATGTTAGCATTAGTAATAATTACTAGAAATAATATGATGCATCGCAAGATCCATCATATTCATATTTTCAAATATAAAATATGAAATTCAACTATATGCTTGTGTATTTTTGTTACAAGGCCAAAAAGATTAAGAATGGACTCTTTGGAGACCACTTTTAAAGTGTTTTCTGAAGAAAAAAATTATTTTCCGCTTTAAATAAAAATAAATTCGTGTTTTTAAACCATTTTAATATCAAAATAATATTTTATAAAATGAAAAATACTATTTAAATAAGAATCATATAAAAAAACGGCAGATGGGTATCAGCTGTTACAGCCCACTGGCGTCGTTATCCATTTTTTTTGACTACTTGGAAAGTTTAAAGCTTCAACAACCGCAATGCAGTCGTTATCCAAAAGCATTGGATTGTCATTATCCCAACACAGATCTTCTAGTGCTGCATACATTTACCTCGAAAGGCACGCTTCTTCAAGCACTTCGCAAAATATAAAAGAAAACAATCTTTATCTTTACTAAAATTAAAGAATTTTATTTTCATTGCATTTTAATTCCTCAATGCTGAGAGATGTTAGAGAAAATAATTTGGTTATGTCATAATTTCCAGGTAAGATTAAAGCATTTTATAACAATTATGATATGAATAATTACTCAATATGCATAAAATTATATATCTCTAATTGTTCTCAGTCGTGGATATTAAGGCATGTTTGAAAGAACGGTTGCGGTAGTTTTTCAAAGTATTTTCGTGCTGAAATATATTAAAATGATATTTCTTATTTTTAAAAATTATTTTTAATATCAGCCCATCAAAATAATCTAAAAACACCAAAATATATTTATTTAAAATAAAAAAAAACAATTTAAATTTCTGCCTCTAGGAGGGAGAGAACGATTCTGACGACGACATAATTTTTAAGTAACATTTGCAGCCCAATACACTTAGGCTCGGCCTTTCCACCTACATTTTCAGCCCAATAAACTTAGGCTCGAAACATGCTGGGCCCAGAATCTCTGTGTTCCAGGCTGTATGGTGCTGGGCTGTTTGAGACTTCAAGCAGGGCTTTCTCATTGCATGGAAGCTGGCTACGTATCTTCGAAAATGCAGCAGCTTCCACTTCATGTGTCTTGAGATCCAATCAAGATTAATATAAGGTTTCAGACTTTTCAATCATAGCTAAACCTGCACACCTGTTAAAAACATGAGCTGTGAATAATGTAAGGTTTGAATAATGCCAACTTGTAATATAAAAGGATTTAAAAATATTCGTTAGGTTGTTTAGAATATTTTTGAAAAAAATATTATTTTTAGATCATTAAATTTTGATATTCAGATGTACTAATGTTTAAATTATTTTTTAATAATTAAAAACATATTATTTTAATTCTGAATATAAAAATATCAATACCAAACAGTTAATGTGAGATGAATGTGACTGTGATAACATATAAAAATATGTTATTGTAGCTTCTTTTTTTAAGTTAAAAATCAATTTAAGAAACAATTAAAAACACATTTTCTTTCCCTAACAGGAATTAATTTTCAATTTAATTTAAGAATTTTAAGAGCTGAGATCTCGAGACTTGAAATTGTTTGCAATTTTTAAGTGGATGGTTTATTTTTTTTTCTTTCTTATTTTCTTGCATGGATAATCTTTCTGCGAGCGGTTTCTCATTTCCTGTCCCCTTACAAAATATCTCGATCACTCATCATAATATCTTTTTATTCCTTTGCTTTAAGTCCTGGTTTAGTGGCGTGGCTAACCCTCCCGATTAGTCACTCTAAATGCAACCGTTAAAACATCATTTATTGTGGACGACAGGTCACATCCGCTGCTGTGGGATAAGATGCTGGGTTCACAATATATTTCATTCGTTGAAAAACGTGGAGATTATAATTTAAAAATAATTTTTATTTAAAAATATATTTTTATTTTTTTTATTTTTAATAACAATTCGATTAAATTATTATAAAAATTAAAAATAACAAAGAAAATAAAATTATGATTAATAGGCTTACACCTAGAATTTCAAAATAATAAATGAAAAAAAAAGAGGTATATGAAAAATGGGAGGCAAAACCGCAAAATACCAAAACCGGGCACGAGAATGGCGCCCAAATACAGGTTGGGAATGGATAAAACAAATAAATAAAAAATGAGCGGCCATTGACCAGGTCTTCCGGTTCAAAAACGTGGAAGCGTTTTGGAACAGAAAATTTCCTTAACCGGGGAAAAATGGAGACCCGGAAAGCTATTTAGACGATGTACCTGAAAAATTCCCGGGGAGAGATCAGAGATGGTAGGAGAGGTGTGAGATGGAATTATTCGTGAGTGAGCTCTGGGTTTTGTCGTCTCCTTTTGCCATTCTTGGCCAGCTGATTTGACACCATTTTCAAGCCCGGTCAGACAGCGGACCCAGAGATAATACTAGTAGTAGCTAGCACTCGATGGCAAGGAAGAAAGGTGAAAGAGCATGTGTGGTGTCGATGATGCCCATCATTTTGAGCAGCCAGGATAAGAATAGCCCTTGTTGCACTGAAAAGTGTTTTGCCGACACTCGGAGGATTTTCAGTTGTATTTTATATTTCAAAAATATAGATATGTAAACCTTCTGGAAGTTGAAGATTAAACTGCATTTCAAGGGTAATTTCAAAAGTTGAAGCTTGAATTGTGTGAATATGGTTTTTATATGCACCCGATCGGTAAAAAATGATTTAGAATTATCAATTATATATCAGTGTGTTTTATATTAAATTAATCCTAATACAATTATATAACTAATCTAGCTATTCCTTATATATATTTTTTAATATATGTGACATGTAATTATTTTAATAACTCGATACAATATGGTCGATTAAAAACAACCCGAGTTGTTAAGTTAGATAAACTCATAAAGTCTGTTGATATCGACTGTACGATCAAGAAAATATGATGAAATACAAGCCATAAAAATACATATTAAAAAAACAAGAAAATAATAGTGATGTTTTTGCAATATGTACAGAAATGATATTATCTATAAAGCAAAAAAAATATTTAAACATGTAAACCAAATATAGAAAAATCAAATTATTTTTATTTTTTTGACTCTCCATATATCAAATTCAAGCTGCCCTAAAACCTTGGAAATGTAATGGAGCTGGGCTGCTGGAAGAAAGAGCATCGATCCAGAATAGAAAAGTGAATACGGTCCAGGCATTTCTTCCGATCACTCCAGGAAGATCAATTTCTGATCCCCCGTGCGAGCACTTGAAATCTTTTTAATTTTCAAGATAGGCCCGTAGAGAGAGAGAGAGAGAACAGATTTGTAAATAGAACTGTGTGCTTGATTATTTCTCTGCTTTGCAAGCCTGTACTGCCTTTTGGGATTCGTATCTGGACCTTTTAATTGTTTTTTTTATTAATTTCAGTTTTTAATCAAAACTGTATTTTTTAAATATTTTAAAGAAGCTTTTTATATCAATTCGAATCATTAAAAAAACTAATTTTTTTTTCAAGATTCAAATTCAAGAAATCAATAGGTTATAAAATTTTAATCTCCACGACAATTCCTTATATTTTATTACATTTAACTCTAGTTTTGTCCTGGGCCCCTCCAGTTTCAAGGTAAAGAGAAGAGGGAGGAGTGGGACTGGGATTATAGATATGAAGTATGAACAGCTCTCTCTCAAGCTGACTGCAGGCCCAAGGTTATAAACGCGTTTGAAGTGCGATAACTCAGCGGTTCACTCCTGTATGAATGCTGTGTGTGATTATGTTTTTATCTCTTTATGATTGAAGCTTTTTTTAGTGTTCTCATCTGACATTTGATTTTTCAAAGTTTATGACTCCGTGCTTTTCACGCGCGATGCTTCTAATCATGTGCTCCATGTCGAGTTTTACTAGCCAGCATAAATTTTTCATGAACTTATTTTCTTTTTCGATGATATCACCTATTTTTTTTTCTTTTTTTATAAAACTATTCAATGGTTAAATTTTAAAAAATTATAAAATTATCATAGTCTCACAGCATGATTTATGTGCTCATGGGTTGACATGGTGAGGCTCGTGCCATTTTTTTCAATCACGTGTGTTTTTTTTAAATCCAGTTTTTAACACTCCAAGCTTGTATCTAGAACACGCCCTGCCCCCACCACCTCATATAGTTGCTCCCTGATTCTCACATAGCTACGTGAAAAGTTATTTCGATCATCACATAAAATATTTCTCATACACAGGTCTTCAGTAGAAAGTTATTTTGGTCCTGTACGTTCTTCAAATGATAATTTTAGCCTCGTAAGTTAAAGATTTTTCCAAGTGGGTGCCTATATGTCAAAACACACACACACGATATTGTATCCAGTGGGGACAGGCCCAGCACTAATAGAAAGTGGACGAGCAAGGCCGGGAGAAACTCCAATAACAATCACGCATAATTGTTTTTTAATATATTTTATATATATATCAAAAGACTCGTATGGATCCATGTTAAAGAAAAACAAAATTGCAAGGCTGATTAATTTATTATACTTTAAAAAAATACAAGAAACGAAAACAATCCTTACAGAAATTAATTTACCCTAAATTAATTAAACCATGTAAAAACATCACTTTACCCCAGTCATTTCCCTCCAATCATGGAGGGAAAGGGAGAGGGAGAGATCATCGGTGCAATTATATCCGCTTCGTGTCCATTAAGTGAGTGGATAATCTTAAAATCAAATCATAACAAGACAGTGAACAGGGACAGGAAGTGCTTATATGTATTTATCACTCTCCAAAAGGGTGGAAACGGCCAAGGCAGGGCAATTACCTCCACCAGATTTTTTAATCAACCAGTGTTTTGATTATCCATTTAGGATGGCCGGCCAGTTTCTGTCGAGTCTCGGCCTCTCGGGTGATAATTTCTCCTGTAAAATCAATTTCCTTCTCATGCCGGGCCGAGCTTAGTGGGGCTCTGATCGAAATCTTCATTTCTTTGCAGGGTCAAAATCTTCGGCCATGTTTGTAATCACATCATGCACGACCCGATGCCGATCCTTTTTCTTCTAATTATTTTAGTTGCATGCCGTATCAAATTGTAATATAAAGTGATGGAAACTTTATTCCATAGATATATTATCACTTTACCTTTCAAGCTGTCATCAGCGATACCTTCTAACTTGTTTGTTTTTGTTATGATTTATTTTTTTATATTTTAAATTAACCTTTTTAATATTTTTTGATATATTGGTATCGATTTTTTATATACAAATAAATAAATAAATATGATTTTAATATATAAAATGACATTTTAAAAATTATTATAATTGGACTTTCAAACACTCTTGCTGGGAAAAAAAAAAGCATCGAGCCTCCACGACAATGCGGAGATAATCAATGCTCCATTTTCATTTTCATTGGTACTTCGATTTGTTAATGAAAAATAATTTTAAAAATAATATTAATTATATTTTTAAACAGATATATGTAGCTTTGGATATATCTTTATAGTTTAATAATTAGCCAATCAACTAGTTTTTCTAGTCTCATTTATTTTTCTCATTCAAGATGGTTGATTTCCTTTAATTGAGGGTTGATAGGTAAAGATAATCGATAATCAGTGCTTGTATACAAAAGAAATCGACAAAGATTTTTGATAGAAACAAGACACAAGAATATCACGAAGGGATGCTATATATATATATATAATGAATTAAAATCATGCTTTTTTTTCAATATCTCATAAAGTATTTATAGATTATAGTTCCTTTTTCTCTGGAAATTAGAAAATAAAATATATTTTATATTTACAATACTTTAAATTATATTTTATTTATTTTACCTGGCAGAGAAAATAAAACACAATGAAACATTATAGATCCAAGTCTCTGGATAAGTTCGACATACTGACAAGTCCAATCTTGAATGTTTCACGTGACAGTCCAGTACACACACGAAAATTAAAAAAATATATATAATTTCGTATTTTTTTAATTTAGTATTTATTATGAAAGATATATAAAAATATATTGATAATAAAAATTTAGTTAATCATTACATACTCATGCTACACCTGTTTAACTCAAAAAGGTTTAACCTCTTTTTTTTTTAAAAAAAAAAATCTAAAATGTAAAGGCAGAGCAAACTTACGTCGTTTTAACTCTGGTTCCGTTTTACATTGCGATTCTACAGATTTTTTGTCAATTTTTTTTTAAAAAAGATTTATTTAAATAAATATATTTTTATGTGTTTTAAATCATTTTGATATGCTGATTTTAAAAATATTTTTTAAAAAATAAAAAAAATATTTTAATGTATTTCGACATGATAAACACTTTGAAAAATTACCGCAAAAAGACTCTCAAACATGCCAATAGAGATATATCCTCTAATAGAGCCGAACTCGTGTGAACAGTTTTGAATTATTGGTCATCTAGATGAACACTTTTTTTTCCGGGATCGAGATCCCTTTATCTTGATAAATTGTTGATGGACCCTCACTATTATTTTGTTGACACCTTTTTTTCCCGGTTTTGGTATATGAACCATGATACATGGGATTTAAAATTAATGCTTGGTGGTGTTATCGTAGCTAATGCTAGCTAGCGAAAACATATCAAAGGATCCCATCAATGTTCATGTACCATCATAAAATTAAATAAATAATAAAGAAAGAATATACGAGGTATCAAATTAAAAAAAAAGAGCAAGAGAGTTATCAATAGCTTGATATATCATCGTGAATGTCAGCCTAGAGAAAAGGACAGCGGTGTTGCCTTCAATTGACCAATAATTTAGAGTACGTTTTTTACCAATTCAAATCCAATAAATAAATAGTAATATGAATCGAGCTAGACTATGATATAATTATTTTTTATAATCTTGATAAATGAACTCGTGTTCGATTCTACTGAGAGGATGAATTTATTTTTTTGTGGGCAAGAAATGTTTCGAGGGATCACCGGCTGTAAAATAAAGATAAAAAAAAACAAAAAAAAACGTAGTGCTGCAGCTGAGAACAAGCTTCCGTGTTTAGATTCCCTGGAAACATAACCATGAAAATCAAACAAGTGCCACCAAGGTAGGGGGCGGAGTGTGGGCCCCTCGTGAAATTGGAATCCAGAGTTCCAGACACTTGTCATAATCACATGGGCAGCGGGCCCCAGCACACAGCTGCGTCCACGGTGATATCGAATGCCACTGCCACCTTGACGCTGCTCTGGATCTGTTGTCAGACCGCATTGTTTTTAGCACAGACTTTTATCACGCGGTCCCATGTAGAGATAACATTCAGAGGAGTTTACATTCAGTTGAATTATATAGATACCCTCAAAAACAGAAACAAATAAAAAGGCAGGAAAGGGTTTTCTGTAATTTCATTTTCTTAACAAGCGGTACAGTTAATTCAATGTCCTTGATGTAAAAAAGAACGGGTAAAAAAACATTTTACTATTTTTCTCATGGTTTTTTATTCTACTTTTTATTTACATATAGTATATCAATATTTATTACCGTACTTGGATAGTCGTTCTGGAGGCTGTTTGGAGTGCAACCGGCGTTTTGCCAAATTTCTTTTTTTTTTTTTGGTATTTTAAATGAATTTTTTTTAATGTGTTTAGATCATTTTGATGTGCTGATGTCAAAAATATTTTTTAAAAAAATAAAAAAACATTATTTTAATATATTTCAACACAAAAAATACTTTAAAAACTACCACAATCAACCGCATCCCAAACAATCACCAACGATAAAGCTCTTTTCCTCTTCTAGTGATTGTTATTTGATGCCAGTACATAATTTTACTATTTTCTCCTCTGCAAACACGCCGCTCGCATAGGCTTTGATACTTTTTTGCAGGAAATGTGTTCACCGGTGATTCCTGCTCCTCCATGCGCGCTGAAATGTGATCAAGAACAAATGCCCCTTAACACTATTCTAAAAGGTAAAATAGTTTTTTTTTTCTCTTCCTGTGAAACATACACATGGATTTATTTTCAATTGAAATCCCAACCGACACACTGATTCGGATACTTTATGGATAATATATGACTAGAAAAAAAATAAAATGCTTGGACAGGGCATGGTAAGTATTTTTTATTTATTTTGCCATGAATTTTTTTTAAGAAGAGATAATGTTGCGAATGATATTTTCCATTGAAGGATTTATTAAAATAATATTCTTATTTGCTATATTAGTTTTTTAAAAATATATAAAATTATTATTTTAAAAACCTAGGATTAAACTTCTAGCAACCAGAACAAAATCCTAGTTAGCCCAGGTTAATTCATTAACTCATGATCATCGACATCAAATTTTGATAAAACAATATAAAAAAGGGAAATGTAGGAAAATAAAAAATGGGAATAATATTTTAAAATAAATTAGCTTGCCAGATGATTAAAATCAAAGGATTCTATTTAGAAAAAAGAGGGAAAACAGTTCAACCAATACTGAGTAATGACTTTAGTCATAAACTCAAGGTTAATCATATAAAAAACAAACCTTATAACAAATAAATAAAGGAAGACTCTATAAAAATAGTTTAAAAAAATACAAAAGCAAACCTAGAGAAACCTTTCAAGCCCTATTCTTTAAATTCACAACCTAAGAAATATTTGAACCCGGTTTAATTCAAATATTTAATCTCCAAAATGTGCAAGTGTCTCTCAAATATTGATTCCAGTAACTTTTAAAATTTTAATACCATTTAATTCATGTTAAGATATCGTAATGCCGGTGACGAATAATAATAAAAAAACCTTGACCAAAGCCTTTTAATTTTTACTTTAAAAGTTATTTATAAGTCAAATTACGAAAATACCCCCAACAAATCTAACAAATAACAAGAACTCGACATGGAAAAACATAAATGACCCTTGATTGATTTTTTTTCTCTTCTATAGTCAGAACTTCTAAGGAATTTCACTGAGTATTTAATAGCAATAAAAAACACAAAGTTGCCTATAGAGATCAGCATATATTCATGGTCTTAATTATCATTTTAACTGTCCATATATATATATATATTGCGAGCATCACTCTCTCTCTCTCTTTTGATGTTTTGATGTTGGTGTTCGAGTTAGATTATAATTATCTGGACTAATTATATAAATTTTAAAATTATTAATCATATAAATTTTTAATAATTATTATATTAACAAATATTTTAATGCCAAACTAGTACTTAGATAGCCACCACTTGTACTGGTAGCCACCAAGTAAATGGTTGCTAATATATCTTGTCATGAGCAATGTTTTTTCGGTTGCAATTTCCTTCTCTGTTCTCAACAGAGCTTAACTATACCACCGAGCTTTGATAATTTAACCGAGAAACAGTCCCTGATCTATACATTCATCAGCGCATCAGGCCCTGGACTATCTATTCAATGCTAGAAAGGGGCATCCATGTTAAATTAATCTATGCTCTTTGTTTAACCAGCACGGCTGAACTTCATAATTAATTTCTTCAAATAATATATTTTTACAGTTAAACACCACACACATTCCAAGAAAAATAAATGAGAGACTATGTGAATATATAACTTATTTGGCACAAATTTAGTCCACAAGTTTTACCAATCATCTACGTTTTTTTAAAATATACATTATTTTCTTGTTGTAGTTTTAAAATTTATTATTAAGACTTTAAAAAATAATTACTTGCACAGTAAAAACGGGATCTAAATAAACCAGAGGGGTTACCTCGCACGCCACCGCTAATTGCGCAAGTTTTGTCGCATGATTCTACATAAACTGTAAATTTAATTTATTTTTCATGAGACACTTTGCTGCACAAGCCTGACACCAAATTTCAAATTGCTCAGATGCTGTAAATTTAACTATGCAAGATTTTTTCAATTTTTTCTACACTGATTGATTAATTGAAAATAGCTGTCGAGAATTTATTTTAATTCATATGATATAAACAAATTATGGATGAATAAATATTAATCTTAAGAAAACTTTAATTTTCATGCTAGAAAAATCTTTTGATTTTTTTAAATTTTAATTATTGATATGGGGTGGCTAATCAAGTATTATAATAATTAATGTTGTTTGTTTTAATGTAAACACACATATTTTTTATTAATAGAATGCAAGCTAAGAATTTAAATCAACAACAATTATAAGTGCTAAGTATTCAATTGTTATGCTTGTGTTGAAAGTATATTTATCATGAATGATTATTTGCATGTTTATAATTAAACACGTTTAACCTTCATGTTTTATTTTTAAATATTATTAAATTTAATATATTTGATTATAAATATCCAAACATCATTTACTCGCTATTGTACACAGTCCCAGACTTTGAATCTATAGCGGAGGAAGATAGAATGATTGAATGGCGCAGAAAATTTCTCACCAACTTTTCTATGAATTGGTCTGCCAGGTCAGGACACATGTTGAATGTTTTGATAATGGTAAACTGCGCATCTTTTGTACATTCTCGAGAATTAAAATTTTATTTATAATTAATGATAAGTTGCCATGCCACGCTGGAAAAAAAAACATTTCTTCACGTATCTCGATGGCTTGAAATTCGGTATGAATTTTCATGTGATACTCGATGATTAATTTTATAAAATCAGGTATAAAAATGATCAATAAAATATTTAATACGAGCTTCCAGGTTCAATGCTCAAGAGTCCAGTTATAATGCAAAGGTCAGAAGTCTACTAGAGGCTGGCGACGGTGAAGCGGCTGAGCTTTTGCCTAATTGCATTCTGACATGCTCGCCTGTGAAGCCAAATCATGCGACCTTACAATGTCAGGGCCGAAAGTTCCAGTCGACTTATGTTCATTGCAATTATTTCATTAATTAACTCGGTGGTTTTATTTAATGGTAAAGAACAGCTTCGATCTAGCTTTCGTAGTCCATTAGATCCACCTCTTCTTTAATCATTTCTTAGAAAGCCCATCCACATCTAGCAATAAAAATCTACTTCCATGTTTTTTTTTATAAAAAAAGTAAACACGAATTTCTTATAATAATAAAATGAAATCTACAGCTAAACTCTAATTTAGTGTCTGTTATTGATTTTTAATCTATTAAAGGAATATATCAATGCTTTTTTTCTTATTCTAAATTTCTAATAAATTATTTGAAATCAATCCTATAAATAGCGAAATTAGATATAAGAATTTGAAATTAAAAGATTTACTCCTCCTGCTAGGTTCGAATCCTATAATTTTAAATATAATAACAACTAAAAATTTATATAATTATTAATTTCAAGACAACAATATAGATTAAATAAATAAAGCAATTTACTCTTTTCAACGAGAGCACAGTACTCGTGATTTTAGAGATATATATGTGTGAACGAATTCAACACAATTCCTATGCAATTCAAACCTGGATCGCAGGATGGGATTGGCAGTTAATCGATAGAGAGAAAGGCTACTCCAAAATTCTCTAGTCTACTCATAGAATAATGGATTACAGCGATCACATACTTTTCTGAAATCGAATCCCATAGGCTAGGCTATCCAGCACTAGGCGGGTGTTTTGCAGCGCCTTTTTTTTATTTAATTTAATTCTTTTAGTATGTCAAAAATATTTTCAAGGCTATGTCAAAAATATTTTCAAAAAATAATGATAAAATATTATAATTTATCTGTTTCTATACAAAAAAAACACTATAAAAAATTATCTCAATAATAATTATATATAGACCTTTTAGAGTTTTTTTTTATAAAATATATTAAGATAATTTATTATTTTTTAAAAAAATAATTTTGATATGTGTACATAAAAAAAATTAAAATACACTAAAATATATAAAAAACAATTTTTCTTCCTAAAAAATCTTAATTAAGAACTCAATGCAAGTAAAACACAGCACCCTGTTAATCATACCAACCGGAACCCCATTTACAGGCACAAAACTCAAGTTACTTGTAAACATAATGAACCACCCTTTGCATTGATGAAAGCCACGGCATGGATTTTCAGTGACCTGGTATCTAAATTAAATACAGCATTGAAATCGGACTCAGCTCCTGAGTTTGAAAAATAAATGATACACTGAACCCTTCCAGGAAAAAGAAGCAGAGGGCGGGGGCCTGCTAGCCAACAATCTCCCCCGTCTAGTTTCTATTGAAAAATAAGTTTCCTTTCATCTTATCTGCTACAGTACTGTAGTCGTTGTAGTTGTCGTCCTTGATAGTTTTTCATGGGAGCTAGCGCCCCGTCACGAGCGTTATTTTTACCTCCATAATTATTTGTGTATTATTTATTTATTCAATATTAAAAGAAAATGGCCTTTTTTTTACCCTGATCTTGAAGTGCCAAGTACCGAGCAAAAACTCCACCTCCCCCAATGCTCAGATTCCTCTGCCCAGTCACACCCGTCTTTGTTTCATGAGCACATCAGCTCCACACCCGAAAATCTCACCTCAGAATAGAAATTCTCAAGAAAGAATCATGAAAAGAGAACACCCAAATCTCCACCCCCAGCAACACTCGGAGGCATCTTCTCTTGCTGCAGCTGGTTATTCTACCTCCACTTCTACCAGTGCTATGGCACCCCATACCGGGAAAGCTAAGATATGGGATGAAGGAGAGAGCCAACAAGCAGATGGGGGGATGGACGAGCTTTTAGCTGTTCTGGGTTACAAAGTGAGATCATCAGACATGGCTGAGGTTGCCCAGAAACTCGAACAACTTGAACAAGTCATGGGTCATGCTCAAGAAGACGGTCTTTCCTGCCTCGGTTCTGATTCTGTCCATTATAATCCTTCCGATCTGTCTACCTGGCTAGAAAGCATGATTTCTGAGCTGAACCCAAATCTCAATCTCGACCCTTCTGCTGATTCTTTACTTGCTCCAGCTGAATCATCCACCATCACTTCCATCGATTTCTCCGACCACAAACATCATCGCCAGCCGAAGTTGTTCGAGGAATCATTATCATCGGAGTATGATCTGAAAGTCATACCTGGCAGGGCTGCTTTTTCCCAGACCCAGATCGATTCCAGAGAATCTAAACGCTTAAAAACAGACCTATACCAGACAACCTCATCGTCATCCTCGTCTTCCGCTACTATTGGTTCTTTTGGGGTTTCGACCGAGTCAACTCGTCCGGTAGTCCTAGTTGATTCGCAAGAAAACGGTATTCGTCTCGTCCATCTATTAATGGCCTGCGCTAAAGCTGTTCAAGAAAGTAACTTTCCTCTGGGAGAAGCGCTCGTCAAACAAATCGGTTTTTTAGCTTTTTCTCAGGCCGGAGTCATGCGTACGGTAGCCACCTACTTCGCCGAGGCATTGGCTCGGAGAATTTACAAATTATGCCCTCAAAATTCAACCGACCACTCTCTCTCAGAAATTCTTCAGATACACTTTTATGAGACCTGCCCTTATCTTAAATTCGCTCACTTCACGGCCAATCAAGCAATTCTTGAAGCCTTTGAAGGGAAAAAACGGGTTCATGTTATTGATTTTTCTATGAATCAAGGGATGCAGTGGCCTGCTTTGATGCAAGCTCTTGCCCTTAGGCCTGGTGGGCCGCCTGCTTTTCGGTTAACAGGCATTGGACCACCGGCTCATGATAACACGGACCACCTCCAAGAGGTGGGGTGGAAGTTGGCTCAGTTGGCGGAAACTATTCATGTGGAATTTGAGTATAGAGGTTTTGTTGCTAACAGTCTGGCTGATCTTGATGCTTCTATGCTTGAACTCAGACCCACTGAGCATGTGGCTGTTAACTCGGTTTTCGAGTTGCACAAACTGTTGGCGAGGCCGGGTGCTATTGAGAAGGTGTTGTCAGTCGTGAAACAAATGAAACCGGAAATTGTTACTGTTGTTGAGCAGGAAGCGAACCATAATGGCCCGATTTTCTTGGACCGGTTTACCGAGTCACTACATTATTATTCGACTCTGTTTGATTCTTTGGAGGGATCTGTGAGTTCCCAGGATAAGCTAATGTCAGAGGTATACTTGGGGAAGCAGATTTGCAATGTTGTGGCGTGTGAAGGGCTTGACCGGGTTGAGAGGCATGAGAATCTGACACAGTGGCGAACTCGGCTGGGATCGGCTGGGTTTGCTCCAGTTCATCTAGGTTCCAACGCGTTTAAGCAAGCCAGCATGTTGCTGGCCCTGTTTGCTGGCGGAGATGGGTATAGAGTGGAGGAGAATAGCGGGTGTTTGATGTTGGGTTGGCATACACGGCCGCTCATAGCCACCTCTGCTTGGCGACTCAACACCAACCGATAGGTGGCCTGGTGCTGCTAGGTGAGTCAGTACCCACTGAGTCTACTAATACGAGTTAAGTCAACTCCTTTTCAAACCCGCATCAAACCGAACCCTATTGCGGTTCTGTATGATATGCTGAGCTGCTCCGGAGTTAAAGTGTGACCTACCACTTACTCCGTGTGTCTCTGGATCACCTTTTGTTAATTAGTTGCAGCATATCCTTTTCTTTTCCGTTGTCATTTTTTTTCTTAAAACAAATTTCACCACCTGTTTCCTTGGGTATTTTCATTTCAAGTCTCTTTTCTTTTCTTGCTTTTTTGGGTGGAATCTTCAGCGTTTTTCAGGTGTATTTATATATATATATATATTGTGTTAATAAAAAACCGGTGGAACTCTTTGAAGCAGTACCTGAACCGGTCATCTCGGTGATCCCACCTGAACCATAAAAATTGGCCGGAACTTCTCATCATTTTTCACCCTTGTCATGGATTCCACATCGGAGGTCCAAGTTAATCAAGGTATGGGAAAGGATAAATACTGCCATTAATTTTCAAGCTGAACTGCTACTGCTATATATATATATATATTTTCCAGAGGACATCCTACTTTATGTCAGGAAAGCAGGCTCGTATATACAATAGTGAAAAAAAAGTCTCCCTTCTGCATCTTTGTTGTGATTCTGCTACAAATATCAGCTTACTGGAAAGGTTAACTTTTGGTCTGTTCTTTATCATGATCACATCTTTTAGGCACCTGCTCATTCATCATGTTTAATTTACAACCTTTTTAAGGAATACTTTCGTGGTCATATATATATATATATAATTAAACTTTTAATTTAAGCAGAGACTCGAGGCTTTGTTGATAACCTAACAAATTGTTGATCCCAACTAGTCTGAGATTGAGCTTTTGTTGTTTGGTGTTGATAATAACCTGGGAAGAGGATGGCAATTTCTTCTCACTCAAATTTCATATGGGCCAAATCAAGATTGTCCGTCATATTTTCCTTTTTAACCGGATGAGCAGCATAACCAAACACAGCTTTAGTGGATCCCAAATCATAAAAGACAGGAAGACGAGCTTGCAGTTTATGTTATTACAAGCCATCAAAATCTAAGATATTTTCCTTCGCAGGAAAAAAAAAAGAGCAAAAGTTGATGGAAAGATAAAAGCATAAATCAAATGAGTGTAATCCTCGCTCGAGTTTTTTTTTATATATATTTTTTATATAATGTGTTTACTATTGTGTCCATTTATCTTATTTTTAAGAGCAACGCGACCCCTAATTTATATATATATTTATATATTATAAAGAAGCAAATCGCCACCAAAAAATTGTCAACACAGGGCAGGTAACTGGATGAATGAAAGCAAGCACTCACCATTTTTTTTTTTATATATATAATTGGAGTATTCTGATCAGTTTATGTCAGCATCTAAAACAATGAGTGCGAGGTGATAAACATTATGAAGAGAAGTAAATAAATTTTTTCAACCGCCAGCGAAGACTCCACTTGCTGAGTGGACCAATTTACATATAGTGTTGGGGGTGATATAGGGCTTTGTTTATAGTATTTTCTTGGGTCACATTATAACCATGCAATTCCTTGCAACTTGCCAATCTGCCACCTTGCCTTTGACAATTCTCACCAGCTGACCCCCCCGAATTCACTCATCATCTTTGGACATCACATCAAATCTCATTTTCAATCAAATATCTTTTTATTTCCTTTTCTATTATTTTCCCTCTTTACTTCTCCAATATATATATATAAAAAAAGAGGGAGAGAGAACACGCATGACTAATTTTTCCCCATTTAATCATTACTTATTCATTCTCTTTATTGAGGTCAGGAAAGCGGTCCATCTTCTTTAGTCCTCGATTTGTTTACTACACGAAATAATCAGGAAGCCAAGTCAAACTAAAACTGTGAGATATTAGAAGGAAAGGCAGTGTACATCTATAAAGACTCCTTTCCTTGGCGTGCTTTCATTTCCTTCTTTCCAGTTTTAGAGACGCAATATAAAACATTCTTGCGGGTTCTAGAAAAGGGCCAGTGTTTAAATGAGTCAGAATCCCTCGCTCGTGAGTTCCCTACAGTCTAAGATGCCGGGTAGGCTCCTGACTGTTACACGATGTCGTCTTAAATATCGTTGTCCATACTCCTTTGCATTTTTATTTTTTTGTGCGCGTGTGAGTCTCTCTCTCTCTCTGGATGTAATTTTTGTACAGTTCAAGTGAGTGTTAGAGATTGTTTTTTCAATATCGACATTACACTTATAGATTGTGTCGCGAAAACATACGAGAAGATGAAATTCAGTTGACAGAATTCAAATTAAATTTGTATATTTATAACGTGAATATCATCGCCATATCTAAATTTTTATTTCCCCTACTATAAAATTATTATTATTTAATTTAAAATAAATATATTTTTAAGATAAATACAGAGATAAGAAGAGTAGACCAGTTTCAAAATCGAATATATGCTTTAAACATTTCGATCAATATATTCTATATGTACCGTAAATACTAAATACTTCGATGGATGTGTCATGAAGGTACTTTTAACTCTTATTCTTTACATTTCAGTGCTCAAATTTCTAAATTATCTCTCTAATTCTTTTTGTAAAACTCATGTCTATAATTAATTTAACTAAAAATAATTTTTTTTCAAGGGACCTAGTTCCAAAATCATACAAAACAGTTTGCATTCATTCAATAAATTTGTAAAGGGATATGAATCTATTTGAGCTTTCACTTGGTGGTTTTGGTAATTTCTAGATTGTTTTGGTTTAGAACAAGTGTATGTGGTGCTTCTTCTTCTTCTTTTCGACAGCTTTCGTTCAAACTATGTAACTCTGATTATAGAACTCCACTTCTGTTCATAAAGATACTTCATTCTTAAGGAGATTGACTTTGTGACCACGTAATTCAGGGTGATTGTGTTCGGAACTTCCGGAGCTTGAAGAGCTGAAATTGCTACCCCCCCGCCAATACTCAACAGAAAGCAGCCAAGCCCTTACAACAATGTTCAGATCGAACACCATTTTAAATTACTAGTTGGGTTTGTAAAAGGGATTTTGATTAGGCCTCAGTTTGCTCCAAAACGGAAGATACAGTACTTTTCTAGTGCCGAGTACAGCAAAAATGTTATGAACGCTGGCAGAAGTCTGACCTCCATCTCCTTCCCTCTCCCTCCAACCTTACTATCAGATACATGCCTCTGCATGTGGACGGGCCTACTGTGAAAAAGACCCTTCCTGGCATGGACATGATAAGGGAATATTCCTTCAGAACTTGCTGTTATTGAATTCATAGAGGTTGCTTCAGAACCTAAATTATAGTTGAAAGGAACAGATCTCTGCCCGTGAGAGGCTTGATTTAAAAGTTCCACTGCGTGTATCCAGCTCAAAGATGCTATCAGTGGCCAAGAGTCAACATTTCCCCGGCAACTGCTATTTGACGAAGAAACCTGAAAGGGGAAGCTCGTCTCCCATACGTGTTGTAGTATTGTCTATCCTTTCTACCCCTGTATTACAAATCAGTTTTAAGGAATTGAATTTACTGGAATAAGCCGTCCAAGAGTTTCTGGGCCGGCGGTCCCTGTGGGGGAAAAAATGGAATTGCACAATTCATTGGAATTCTCCAGCCTATTTTAACCAAAATGTCTGTCTATTTTATTCAAAGAAAAAAATCCAAGGAGAACAGTTTGATTGATTCCCTGAACAATCAGGAATTCTTCACACTTCTACCACCTCAAACCAGAACATAAACCCCAGGGGGGGCATAACTAAGAAAACAAACAGCCACACCAACAAATAAGAAGACTTTTTGAACAAACAACAAACAAATAAGAAGACCAAATCTAACGATTTGGCATAACTTCAATGAAATTGGAATCAAATTCCATTACTTGGAAAAGTTACTTGATGAAAAGATATCATGTCCTGGAAATTGAATCAATGAGGGGATATCTTAAGATTGAGAGACTTGTTGATCCATGCCTTCCAGCTCCCATTCCCACCCTTCTGAGAAAATGCTGCAGTGGATCTTCCATCATCTGCCTCTTTCAAATGCTGTGGCTTCTTGCATAGCATAAAATTGCGAGCTCCCAATGATCCAATTGTTTCGCAGGGGCTAATAGCTGAAATCAAACTCCACGCAGATTACAAATATTGAACCTAAATCATGGGAACATGGGAAAAAACAGACATAAATTGCTCTCTTTCACCGAAAATAAAACGGGCTCACAAATTTCAAGCAGAATCGGAATAATTTCTTATGAATTAAGTACATAACGAACAAAATGGCACAACAAAACTGGGGTTTGGAATAAGCAGCTTACCATCAGAAGCAGCATTGCGGCAATAAAGCAAGAAATCATTGAGGTCAGAGCCTAGAATTGGAAGGCGACCCTCACGCGCATAAGACTTTAAGGCAGTATCAATAACAGCAGCCACGAGCTCCTCCTCGTTCACAACAAACCGGATCGGTCCAGCACTCCCCAACACAGTCACGCTAATCAAGAACCTTTTGCCCTTAGCTACCTGGTTCTTCTTCTGCTTGTAAAGCAACATTGTATTTCCTTTTTTCTCTTCAACAACCAACAAAAAAAATAGAAAAATCCGAACAAAAAGTTTTGAATTTTTTTTTTTTTGCTTTCTTTAAACAGAAGAAAAATCACGAATTGGGTAATTGTTGTTATTAAAAATCAGCAAGAACAAATTTTTCTTTCCTGGTTTTTCTCTGTTTACGGGTCGACACCGATGCAGCGATAGTACCAGCCTTCCTTGCAAGATCCGAAAGCGAAAGCAGAGGCCACAGAGACAACGCCCGCCCTTGATTGACAAAGGGAGAGCATGTAATTACTGCTACTTAAAATTTCCACCATTCACAACGATAGCAATTGGATCTTCTTCTTTGATGATCTATTTCTACACAGCACTAAACAACAGTGCCTATATAAAATTAAACTGCTTTGCTTCTGCTTGCCCTTTTCTTTTGTCGGTGACAAACAATAGAAGGATATTGAGATCTGAAAGAAAACTGCGGGGTGCTATTTTTAGGGGTTCCAGGTATGTATATGTATGAGGTCAAGAAAAGGGGAGGAGCTTTGGAGGAGATGAGGGTTAGGGTTTGATTGTTGTTTGTTTTGATGAGATAGGCTTAATCAGAGGGTTTTTCTTCTAATTTTTCTGTGTCCGTTACTTAGCGCCGACCTGACTTGACGGCAAAGAGAAACCTGTTGCAAAGGCAAACTCGTTTTTTCTCTTTCCACGAAAGTTTCTCTCATCGTTTTTTCCTTATTCTTTGATTTGTATTGTTTTTAAAATATTATTTTATTTAAAAATATATTAAAATATTATTTTTAATTTTTATAAAATATTCGATACAATAGAATAATTTGAAAAATATATATTCTTGTCATTTTTCCGAGGAAGCACTATCAGTCTAAGAATTCATTGATAATAATTATTTTTTAAAAAATGTTTTCTGTTTTAAAATAATATTTTTAAAATTTTTAACATTATCGTATCAAAATAATTAGAAATTTCAACAAAATATTTTTTTAAAAAATTTAAAATAAAAATTTCTAAAACTATAATTATTGACGTTGACATGTACTGATACGTCTATAGCAAGAGAAAGAAAATCCTCAATATATGATATGTAAGATGAGATAATTTCTTAAAACTTTTGAAGTCATGGCAAATTAGAATACAGGAGATTAGAGTATAAGACGTGGAGAACTTCATCACCTATCTAAATTTTGATTCAGAGTTTATTTTTATCCTTCTACTCTCTTTTGTCAACCTTGAAAGTCTTTGTAATCTTCAAAAAATCAATTTTGATTCAAAAATTTATTTATTTTATTTTATTTTATTTGCATCAATATATCAAATGATTTTAAAATATTTTTTTTAATTTAAAACAATAAATAAATAAAATTATTTTTAAAATATAGTGAGAAACAAATACTAAACTAGAGCAGGTGATTTCTTTTATTTATCTTGTTACAGGACAACTTGCAAGAATTGTTGATGTTGTTATTTTTCTATTTTAGTTTTTGATAAATGGTTATTTTTAAGATATCACATGCTTTTTTTACATGATGTTCATGTATTCAAAGTAATCTGATGATCATTTCGAGTGATAATATTAAAAATTGAACCCAAAAACTTGAGAAATAAAATTTATATTTCTAACCATTAACCCAGCCTCTTAAAATTAATATAATTGCTACCTGCAAAGATTAATAGATGAATGGTGCAGTGTGATGCTTTGAATTTATTTCATGCCACGCCATGCATGCCAAATTGTGTTTTAGATTTAGTGATAGTTAATGATATTGTTTTTTAAAATGTTTTTTTATTTAAAAATATATACTAAATCATTTTTAATATCATCACATCAAAGTGATTTAAAAATATCAAAATTGTTTAATTTAAAATACAAAATTTTCAAATTTTGCGAAAAGCAATTTCTAATCCATTCCCAAACAAGCCATTAAAAATCAAAGCAGATTCAATATAAAAAACTTGATGCTCCACTTAATAAGCAAGGGTTGGAAAACCTAAACAAATGTTTTCTCACGATTCCTTAAACACAGAGCCACGAGTAAATAAATATATATCATTTAAGACATTTATCTCAATGTGGACGATAGAAACTGTTTGTGAGTATGGCTAAACTTTTTGTTTTTTTTGCAATTTTTAATTAAATATTTTACAGTATTTATTTTTTTATTATTATCCAATCACGATGAGCACACATAGAAACGACAATTTTGATTCGAAAACAATTCGCATTATTAATCATTATTTAGATATAGGCATGTGGTGGGTCGAGCTATAGATTCCCATCCCATGTCCAATGGTCCACAATGAAGTGCACCTAATTTCAGAAAATAAAATAAAATAAAATAGTGTTGTTTTACAAAATTGGTTATTTGAAAAAGTGTTAACAAACCAAAATTTACATCAATTTCATCTGAATTTACAAATGATTTAAAACAGATAAAAATGTTTTAACATTCAAGGAATTAAAAATGATAAAAATTAAAAATCTAGGATCAAAATGTAAGAACTTCAAGCAATATGGACCATAATTGTCAATACCGTCCCGGTCATCATTCGGTTTTCGATTGGAACAAAATGTTCAGTTTGGAACGTTCAAGCATGCCGTTTCGATGTCGTATTGTTCATATATAATTACATATACACACATATATGAAAATTAAATAAAATATTAATTTAACAAGCATAATAAAAGTTTGAATTCTTTTTATTTAAAATATTTTGGTGTTTTTAAATTATTTTAATGTATAGATGTCAAAAATAATTTTGAAAAAATTTAAAAATCGATTTTGAACCTGGAATGGCACATCCGGAACGGAATTGAGGCGTTTGGTCGAATTTCCAAAACAAACTGAAATTAAAACCGAGACAAAACGACGCCGCTTCGTCTTGGTTTTGTGAAAAGAACAGAACGTTCTAGCCATTTCGTACGAAACGGAATGGAATTAACAACTATGATATGAATGAATCAAATAGGTACAATTTAAAACTTAATCTACCATGCTAAAGTTTTTCACATCTTCTTGAAAAACAGCTAAGAATGTATAATTAGATTTTATTTTACATTGACTCATTAAATATGAAAATAAAAACAACTCCCAGTACATGAAATATAACATGGTATTAAAAGAAATAAACTTTAATGAATAAAGTTCAAATTAAATTTCTCTTTAAATGAGATGATCTTCTGGGACCACAAACCCTCCGGCTTCACGAAGCCACACGCTCACATGGATTATTCTGGTATTCTCATATTAAATGGGATGGCACGAGTAATCTGCCCCTTTTTCAATTGTAATTACAACACTGCACATTTAAAAATGTTTTTTCCTCATCGTCAGGGTTGGTTTTGTATTTTTACGTGCTTGATGCATGGTTAAAATACCTGTTTGGCCCCGAAGATAAAAATTGACATTTTGTAATATCCAATTATGTTGCACAATAAAATGATCTTTCCAGTTATGCTTTTTTATTGCTTTTTTTTATATATAAAAAATTTTATCTACTAAAAAACCTAACAAAGCTTCTTTTTTTTTTTACCATAAACAGCGGAGCGCAAACAAATATTCAGTGTACAGATGCAAATTAGAAAAAAAAAATGGCAACGTATAATTATTATCTCAATACCTGTAAATATTCACAGGCACAATTCCCCTCCAAAAACAACATTGATGGCTAGAGCGAGCATAGCGGAGGGCCACAAAGGCTTGTCTAATACGAGGCTTTCACTGTCTATAGTTTTCGGTTTTAAAGCCCGTTGCAACCATCTAGTTTTGTGGATTTTGGAAGACACTTTATAGATTCCAGGTTGGGTCCCCACCGAGAGACATGCGACTGTGTAATTTTTGTTCTTAGCGACATCTTGTTTTTCTAGACCATAAACTAATCAGTGATCTGAAATAACCAGCAGGAGTTTTACGACGATGGACAGCTTTTTCGGCCTTCTCAAAATCCGGGTGAAACGCGGCATAAATCTTGCCGTTCGCGATCTTGGCTCCAGTGATCCTTATGTCGTCATCACCATGGGAAACCAGGCTCGCTACTCTCTCTCGATCTCCTTAAATTTTGTTACATGAATTGTTAATTTTCCCCCGGTCTTTTTTAGTTGATTTTTCGGTCCTGGACACGGTTCAATCTTTCTGAGCTGTCTGTCTGGGACCTCTATAGAAATGAATATGGGAATCGGGGATGAAGTTATGTTCGAGAGGGGATTAAAGACAGCAAAGAAAAGGGTTTTCACAATTTTATTTCGTGCAAGGATATATATTATTGTTATATGTGTGAGAATTAACTAAGAAGAGGGTGAAATTTGCTCATCTAATTGCAGCTTTAGTTGATACCGATGGGAGTGGAGCTCATAAATTCACCTTGATTTATCATAAATGCCTTCTCTGGGGAGAGGAAATAGTCTTCTCATCTCTGTTTAGCTGCATACACATAAATGCCTTCTCTGGGGAGAGGAAATAGTCTTCTCATCTCTGTTTAGCTGCATACACTCACAAATATGGAGGATGGGGCCTTTATTTGTAGAATTGTTTGGGAACTTGGTTATTGATTGATTTTGCTTGAAATTTATGGTCAATGTTGGACTGCTGACGTGCTGTCATCATTTTTGAGAGAATCGTGTTAGGGCCCCGGGGGTCTCTGTATCTGCGTGGCTGAAGCTTTGTCTTCAATCCATTATGGTGATCTAGAACTATTCAGCACGCATTCTTTTAAAGTATCATAAATATATAAAATTAGATCTGCACATGTATTCACTTCACTACATAATTTCAACCACACAATAGTTTTTTTCTTCTTCTTGTCTGTTCCTTTTCCAGATTGTTATCTCTGCGCTGAAATCACCCGAACGTTGGTGCAGAAATTGAAGACTCGAGTGGTGAAAAAAAACTGCAATCCAGTGTGGAATGAGGAGCTTACTCTTTCAATTACCGATCTCAATGCTCCAATCAATTTAGTAAGTAATAGCCCACCTCACGCGAGTCTGTTCATGGTTTGCTGTCTGTCAATCACTCAACAATTGATTAGTTCTGTGCTATAATTACATGCAAATAGCTGATGGTTGTTTCGGCAAGACACTGTTTTCCTCACTTTAATATTTTTGTGAAGCATAATAATATCCATATCATGCAGTCTGTCCAGATTCCAATCGTTTTGGCTTCCTTTGCAGACAGTTTTTGACAAAGACACGTTCACCGTGGATGACAAAATGGGCGAAGCAAGCATAGACATCCGACCGTATATTGCAAGTCTAAAGATGGGCTTGCAAAATCTCCCGAAAGGGTGTGTGGTCTCAAGAGTTCAGCCAAGCGAGAACAACTGCCTTGCTGATGAGAGCTGCATTGTTTGGGATGATGGAAAATTCCTCCAAGACATGATTCTCAGATTAAGAAATGTCGAGTCCGGTGAAGTTGTGATTCAAATCGAGTGGATTAATCTTCCAGGCTGTCGGAGATTGGAAACTGAAGGCACGAGCTAATGTGCCTACAAGAAGTGCTGTTATATATAATGTAAATTTCAAACTGCTTGAACTGAGTTCAAATTATTGTACTATATGTAATAAGCTACAAGAATTATACTGTGTTGATATTGAGGTGGGCTTGGCTATGTTCGTGCGGAATGATGTGTAAAAGGATTTATATAACCCGCCCCTACTTGTTTGGGATTTAAGGTTTTGTTTTGTTGCAGCAACAGGTGACGTGTTGTGACATGATACATGTGCTTCAATGCGATAATTAGTGAGAACCGTTGAAGACATGATGGACAACAGCGCCTCTCGTTTCTAAAAACTGCTTGCCATTTCAAGTTTTCTTACCACAGACAAGCAACTTGCTTGATTTGCTCGAGCATGTCCCATCAATTTTTGTCATTTTTGAAACACAGACGGGGAAGCACCATGGAACCGGGTGAAGAACAGCAGCTGATCGATCGATTTTCGTAATTTTACTGATCACCGTATCCTCTCCAGGAGAAACTTAATCAGAAGAGCAATTCTCAAATCAAATCACACATGGAAACCCAATCTTATATACCAGTAGTTCAAATTTAGTCTTGAGATTTTTGAAGGACAAAATGATATGAAAAAATTACAGGAAGGAGTTATTAGAAGCCTGCAAGCTTAACCCGACACAGAGATCAATTTGAAAGGACCATATTAGCAGGAGGAGAATTTGACCAATTCTAGAGATGAGTGTAATCTCCCCCAACAGAGTATTATGTCCAAACACTGCTTTTATCAAAAAATAAAATTGATCTTCAACAGAGTTAACGAGTTATTATAAAATTATTATTGAAATCTTATTTAATGGTTTGAGAATTTTAATTAATATGATATTTTGATACATAAAACTCCTATTTTTATAATTAAAATTTTAAAAAAAATCACCATATAAATTTAAAATTTTAAAAGCTTGAAATGCATGGTGAATAAATATAAAACCATTCTTCAACACTCTTATCCACCATTTGAGTGACAGGCATTCCATGAAGATAATTTCTGGATTCATAGAAATGAATAGGACCTGGCTCTTTATTTTTACGGAATGTGCTTTGTATATTTAGACAATCTGCAGTACCATGCAAGAATATCCAATATTTGTTCTACTTCTGAAGAAATATCAATTGCGTTGTCGTGGAAAACGTTATAGAAACATCTCATACATAAAACAAAGAAAAAAAATCTATAGCGATGCTTGGAAGTTTGTATATAGATATTTTCCTTTTCCAAGGTATCTATCGATTGAATTGTAGGGATATCATTTACTTGGCTAGTTCCTTATCTTCTCAACTTCGTTTCTTGATTCGAATATCTTCCCTCAAAAACTTTCAAAACATTCGAAGAGCGCCAGCTTGAACAGAGGATCCATGGCTTCTGCCTCGACATCCTCGATATCATTGCAAAACAATGCTTCAGGAACAAGGTTCCCCTCATCTACAGCATCGAAACTACTGCACTCTAATCTCAAATTTCCACTTTTAATGCCTGCACCAAAAGCTACAGGCATAAAATCTTCAAGTACCACAAATTACAATGAGGCTGTTAGTGACGAAGAGATGGACAAGATTAGGAGGCTCCAAAATGGGTCCGATGTTCGTGGGGTGGCAATGGAAGGGGAGAAGGGTAGAACAGTGGATCTTTCCCCTCCGGCCGTGGAAGCCATTGCAGAGAGTTTTGGCGAATGGGTTATCAACGGCTTGGAAAAGGAAAAAGGACGTGTTGCTGCGAACGTTAGGGTGTCACTAGGCAGAGACCCACGACTATCAGGAGCTTCTTTAAGTGTAGCTGTGTTTTCAGGTCTTGTTCGTGCTGGTTGTTTGGCGTTTGATATGGGACTCGCCACCACTCCAGCTTGTTTTATGAGTACTTTGTTACCTCCATTTTCCTACGATGCATCCATAATGGTAAGTTTTCCCTTGCCATTAGCATATAAGACACGCGTGCACAATCGATTTGGGGCTAGCTAGCTAGATTAGCTGCTGCTGAATCCGACTGCTTTTGCAGATGACAGCATCGCACTTGCCATACACTCGAAATGGACTCAAGTTTTTCACCAGGGGAGGGGGGCTAACCTCTCCCGAGGTGGAGGAGATTTGCAATAAAGCTGCGCGTAAGTATGCGAACAGGCTTGCAAAAGTTTCCACCATGCTTAGGTCTCCACCAGAAAGAGTTGATTTCATGAGCACCTATGCAAAGCATCTCCGGAATATAATCAAGGAGAGAGTGAACCATCCCTTGCACTACGACACTCCCCTCAAAGGATTTCAGGTTAATTTCCCTCTCTCACAAGCTCCCTCCTCCTCTTCTTTGTATATATATATGCAGCACACCCACCCACTCATCTTTTGTTATCCTTGAATAGCCTTTGGTATGGGTCCAAAAGATAAATTTGAATTAATGTATAGAGTAATTATTACAAGAGCGATTTAGTTTTAAGAGTGTAAAACTTAGTTTTTAAAGATGTCTAGTTTGTTTATAAATTAAAGTGTTAAATGTTAGGACGTGATTGGTAGCTAGGAGGGTCGGGGGGTGAGAAATACTCTTGTAATTCCAATATAGTTTAAAAAATTTAAACCTTGTTAGGGGAGGGGTAAAGAAACTTTGAAAGAAGAAGAAATTGGGGTTTTGTCCTCTTCCTCTTATTTTTTTTTTTTGCAAGTTTAACAGTATCACATTTTTTAATTTCCTTCCATTTTATACCACAAAATATAAGTTATTGTTTTCATAATTATATTTAATTTCTCTACCTCCTACAAACACCCTTAACACTCCATCCTTTATTTATTTATTTTTACATTTTCTTACGTTTCACTCTTAAATTTCACCCCTCTAACATTTCACTTTAATAAGTAGGTTACGGAATGGACTTATCTGCCCGATCAGATAGATTCTAGGCCCTGTGGACTATAGTCCAAGAAATTGAATATAGCCCATCTTTTTTTCGGGATCTAGACCGAGGTGTTTGATGAAGGCTGCCTTCTAATGTGCAGATAATTGTAAACGCCGGAAATGGATCAGGGGGCTTCTTCACATGGGATGTGCTTGACAAGCTTGGTGCAGAAACCTTCGGCTCACTACACTTAAACCCAGATGGAAGGTTCCCAAACCACATCCCTAACCCCGAGGACAAAATTGCCATGGCACTAAGCAGAGCTGCTGTGCTACAACACTCAGCTGATCTCGGAATTGTTTTCGACACCGATGTTGACAGAAGTGGGGTTGTTGACAAGGAAGGAAACCCAATTAACGGCGACAGGCTTATAGCACTCATGTCTGCCATTGTACTGAGGGAACATCCTGGAACTACTATAGTTACCGATGCGCGTGCAAGCATGGCACTGACAAGGTTTATTGTCGATCGAGGAGGTCAACATTGCTTGTATCGAGTTGGTTACCGGAATGTTATTGATAAGGGTGTCCGACTCGATAAAAACGGAGTTGAAACACATCTGATGATGGAAACATCTGGACATGGTGCTCTCAAAGAGAATTATTTCCTAGACGATGGTAAGCCCTGTACTCAAGAATCAAAATCAGCTATTTGATGAGTTTAATAGCATTTTGAGTGTTCTTGTTCTGTTCTTGTCATCTTCTAATGCATTTTTATCTTATGTATAGGAGCTTATATGGTGGTAAAAATCATCATCGAAATGGTGCGTATGAAATTAGCTGGATCAGATGAAGGAATCGGTAGCCTCATAAAAGATCTCGAAGAACCATTAGAATCCGTGGAGCTAAGGATGAACATCATCTCTGAGCCTAGGCATGCAAAGGCAAGAGCTATTGATGTGATCGAGACATTCCGAAGCTATGTTGAGGTATTTATCTCCAAACATTCAGAAATAAAACGCATTTTATTTCACCAGAAGATTGCAGTCATTTATGTTAAATTGACATATCCTCACCCGTAATGTATCCACTTTCAGGAGGGACGGATTGAAGGCTGGGAATTGGATTCCTGCGGAGACTGTTGGGTAACCGATGGATGCCTCGTCGACTCAAATGACGATCCAGCTCCTGTTGATGCTCATATGTACAGGTTCGGTGCTATAAACCAAAAATGATTACTCTGAAATTAAACAGTGATTAGTTGTTTATCTTTGTTGATTTAATTAGCTCACTCAACCTAAAAGCCTAAAGAATCTCAGGCAAGGGAAATCTCTTTAAATTTGTACTTAATTTTTATTAATTTAATTGGAGTGAAGGGAGGTTGTGAGATTCAAACTACTTACCTTTTCAATGATATTAAGGTTTTGATATCAAATAGAATAAGACATTTTAGATGAGGTTTAGTGTTTATTTTTTTCTCCAATAAATGTTAAGATCACATAATCAGAATATATCTGATGCAATCCGTTCTGTTTCATTAAAAAGATTATTAATTATCTACACGATGTACTGAAAGCCATGCACTATTCTGTGAGTACAGGGCTAAAGTTTCTGATGGAAAACTTGGACAGCACGGTTGGATACACCTGCGCCAGAGTATTCACAATCCAAATATTGCTGTGAATATGCAATCAATGGCGCCTGGGGGGTGTCTATCCATGACAAAAACTCTGAGAGACAAGTATGCCACATGGCCTTATCCGTTAGATCAATTCAAAACAATTTCTGTAAATGTTGCTTGAATGCCTCGCAAGACTGATATTTGTTATTGATTATCCTGTTCTCAGGTTTCTCGTGGCAAGTGGAATGGACAAGATCCTCGATATTACTCAGATCGACAACTACACGAAAACTGGACTTGAAAAATAACATGTTAGATCTTACATTTGTTCTTTAGAGGTTACCGGTTCGAGTTTCATAAATTTTAGAGCCATTTTAAAGGTTTAAATGATCGATGACTATAATGTTTATTAAATTAGTCGAGATACATATAAACTGTTTAGACAAATACATTAAAAATAAAAATAACAGGGGATCATCAAGAAAGATACAAACACCTTATATTACAACTAATGCAGACCATAGCTGTGATGTACAGGGAGAATTCTTTTCTGTTTATGTTTTTATTTTTGTTATTTTTACTTAGATCAATGTAATCAAAATAATATCAAAAAGAAAAAAGAGAGGAAAAACTGCCATCCTTGAGGCAATTACTGGGAACTAAGAAGCTAAGAGACACCCCCAGCATCGAGCACTGCTTCTTTATTACTATCCACGAAGTTTGAATTAGAAATAAACAAATATATTTAGACTCTTTAATTTCCTATTACAATAAGAATTCTGATCTATTTCATTATTTTCTCTCTGATATAATTAAAATTAATTTAAAATAATTTTGATTCAAAATTTAAATCTGAGTTGAAATGGTTGGATATCAAAGTTTGGATGATTATATTGTCATAAACTTGGATTTTTCCTTCTCATTCTCTTTAATTAAAATATATTTTTTGATTTTTTTTCTGCAAGTTTGAATTCAAGTTTTAGTCAAGAGGGTTTGCCAGAAAAAAAAACTTCATGAAATCATTCTTATACTTTTATTTAATAATTTAAACTTTTGAATTTGAATAAATTCTTGCTTTGATTATCACAAAATACTAGCAAATTAATTTCCCAATTACAGTTATAGGATCGGTCTATTTCTTGTCCATCTTGTGTTTGATGATTGTCTCGTAAGACATCAATTCATAAGTAGTTTAAAATCCCAATTGACTTTCCAGCCTTGATTTTGAAAAGAACAAAAAATGATTGCAGGGGAGAGGGCCAGTGATTTTTAAACACTACTGAATCACACACATTAATTTCACACAAACCCCTTGTACATATCACACTGTAACGTGAAACCAGTAAACAATAAGCATGGCACGTTAGCGTAAAATAATAATTTTTTTATTTTTAATATTAATACATTAAAGTTATTAAAAAATATTTTTTTTCAAAATAAATATACTTATACAAACAGAACATTTGAATTCTTCGTAGACTCTGCACAAATACCATAATAAATTAAAATATATTTGTATTGGAGAACATGTTGTGACTGTCAAATTTCACAACTTCTTTGCTGTTATTCCCCTAAATTATAAATAAAATATTTCTTCAATTTTAAATCAAACTGAATTTAATTTTTTATTTGAGCGTCTTAAATTATTCTTTATACCCCCTTCCTTAAATTCAGAAACAATTATTTTAAAACACAATGCAAGTTGTGGAAATACATAACCTGAAAAAACAAAAATCAATGGAGGGGAAAAAACCCTGAACAAATGGACTTGTTTTGATTAGTTCATTTATTGGCAAGCTATTAATTTGACACTGCATGCAGCCCATCAGAAGCTCTTAATTATGATTAAGGTACGGGATCTATCGAAAGGATTCCTAATCCTTTCAAGCTACCACATCTTAAGAAGGTAAGCGTCGACAGACTTACTGATGCAAGCCAAAAACTCCACGTAATTATTAGGATCTGGGATTTCTTCATTTTGCCTCTCATATTCTACAGTCCATTTTGCGAAGGCGGTTTGACCCGTTGTCGTGACCTGAACAGTGGACTTGTAAGCCTTGTAATATGTCAGGATTTTTCCTTCCAATATATTATAGGTGATTGACCTGGTCTTGTCGTCTATGGCCTCGACCGTATCCTTGACAATCTCAGAGCTCCCTGGTAAAACAGTGATTAATTGAGAAGCCTGTAATAACAGGTACTGACCATCATACTAATGAAATAAATTAAATGTTTCTGGCTCGATTGACATATCGACAATCCATTGCCATTTTTTTTCCTTTTCCTGATATTTTTTTTTGGAAAAAGTGGAAGGGAGGAGTTATGTTTGCTTCCATATATACCTGCAACATACGTCCACAGCTTGATCGAGCCCACTGCTTCCCAGTCACCTTGAACAACCTCCACGCCCTTAATATATTCAGGGCAAATCTTTGGCATAAGATATTGTTTACTCCTGAAGATTTCATAAAACTGATCGGCAGAGGATTTAATCTCTGTTTGGACTTCTAGAGTTGCTATTTGAGCCATAACCTTTGGTTGCGAAAAACCCTATGCAGCAAGGAAAGCAATGACAAACATGGAATAAAATTGACTACCATTCGCCTTGTATATAGAGAAATAGCCAGGCATCTGCCACCAAGTTCACAGTGGATTCTGCTTATCAAAAGAAAAGTGCATAGTGGACGATACCAGTCCATTGTATCGGGCTGTGGTTTCATTTCCACCAAGGCTAGTGGCGTAGATTCCTGTGGCAACTCACAAATCTTTTAGAGCGCGCAGTTACAGAATTGAAGGCAAATATCAGCCCGATGTTTGGATTCCTTTCACAAAAATAATTCAAAACAAAACCCATCTATTCTTATATATTGCCTCTTCCTTCCCATAAAAATGGGTGCAGTGCTCATAACTTGTACCGATCGGATATATATTGCCTGAAGTGAATAATCATCTTCGTCTGCGCAAAATATTTTCAAGCTTTCTACTTGGCGAGTTAATACGAAATAAATAATATTCCTTCCAAAAAAACACCTCCCAACTTGGACAGGACCGCTGTCTCGAAAAAAGAAAGAAGAAGATGCGGTTCCCTTCGCTCGATTGCCTGCCTTTTTTATATGCACGGTCAGTAGATTAGATTCTTGAACTCGATTTTATTCCATTAGCAAGCGTTGAGGGCATAAAAGAAAAGCAAGACGCTAGACCTGAATCTCTGGTTGCTTTGATAAAAAGCCCATCTAACTTTCTTTTCAAATCATTGTTCACCACTAAAAAAAGCTGTCTTGAAGTTGTTAGTGATTTCTTTAATCATAAAAATGACCAACCACTTGGCAATGAGATGTATGAAAAAGATATATGAACGAATTATACTATTATACAAAGTTTGAATAGTATTAGAAATCAATTATTTTATATATTAACTAGGTCCTTTTTTCTATTTTTATTAAAAGTTGACTATATATATATATATATATTTAAACTAAGAAGTTTTTGAAAAAAATTATTCTCGCAACTTGATGAAAGTCTTGACTTGATAATTAAGATGGAAATTATATCTTTTGCACATTGGGCAAATCATCATGTCTAAAATCTAATTGGTTGAAAACTAAAAAAACCATGTGAACCTAATTAATATGATATAATAGGATAAAATTAAAACAAAAATAGTTATCAAGGACAGACAATAAAAGAAGAAGTAACAGTCTATAATATAAGTGATGAAATGTCTAGAAAAATATTTATTTTCTAGTGTCTTTAATAAATATTAAATTCATTGATAATGTTAGTAATTGTAAGTTTTTAACAAGGCCACCAATTTAATCGAGCAAGTTGGGTTTGCAAGGCATTTTTGCGTGATAGCTATGTATCGTTGAATATAGACTTGAGACCCAATATAATAATTATTGCTGTTTTCCCGCGACTTTGTCATTCTCGCTCTTATATTAATTAATTAATTAATTAATTCCACTTCACTTTTTTCTATTGTTATATTACTAGAAACAATATTTACCCTCTCATTTTTTTCTTATATAGGAAGATGTAAATTGATTGTTATTAACGATAGTATATTGTCGTTACAGTTTCTATAAGAATGAAATAGAAAAGATATGAAAACTGAATCTAAAATATAAATGAGAATGGGTTTGATTATTACAGTAATCATTGTTGAGATTTCAAGTAGCATCTTGTCCTTTTTAATTTAGTTTTCTTTCCGATTAGTTATATCAACTGTTCTTTCCTACACCGTCCACAATTAGCACCAGGTTTTAAATAGCACAACTTTTTATATTATGGCCGTCATGCCGGCTAAATCATCCCTCTAATTATATTTAAAGAAAAAATCAAAAGCATTACAAAAATCCTAATCAAACATAAACTCTTAAACTAATATTTTCATAGATAAGATTTAATCTAGAAGTAGAAAAGAACAATCCAAACACATTACTAAATGATGGAATTAAATTACTAACATTAATAAAAAAAATTATCACTAATTTGAATCAGAATTGGAATCAAATTCTTCAACATTTTTCACAAGTCATCATTTTCTTTAAGAGAGCATTGATTTGTGCTAATATAGAAGACAATGGCACTGCATGGAAAGATTGCGACAAGCCGACAACAGTAGAACTCAAGTCCTCCGCAGAGAAGATCTACAGAGTGTGGAGGAGCGAGTCCTTCCATACTTCCAAACATGCTTCTAAGCATATCCAAGGAGTTGATGTGCATGCGGGTGACTGGGAGACTGCGGTCTCTATCAGGATTTGGCAGTACACAGTAGGTAAGGCAATGGTAAAACCTGCACGCTTTGTTTAGTTCTGCTACTTCGATTAAAAGACTGCTAAAAATTAATAAAATTCGGCTGTTCATTAGGCGTAATTCCTTAACATAATTCCATGCGATAAGGATAGAGAGTCCAAAAAGGTAAATAAACTCGCAACAACTGCCGTGGATTTGCGGAAAAGAATGGATCCACCCCTATCACAACATTGTATTGGAAATATAGTCCATTTGGATGTTGCAAATTAAAAGCTAAAGTGGTGGACTACAATGGTTTAGATTCATGAGTCAATAAACGTGACTCTGTGAGGCAGGTTTACGTCGATTGTACCTTCTTCAATTTCATGAGACAAAGAAGGGCGAAGATCCTAATAACTTTAGGAGTGCAATTGGTTTCAGTAGTTGGTGTAAATTTCCATTTTATGAGGTCGATTTTGGATGGGGTAAGCCCATTTGTGTTGGGACTTCTTTGAGGGTTTTACCCAACTGGGCCCTTTTTATATATATATATACAAGGGATGGTTTTTTGAAATATATGCCAAAATCTTTTAGAATATTAGAAATTTATTGTAAAATCCATGTAATTTAAAACATATTAAAGTATTTTAATTTTTTTTGAAAAAGATGGCAAATAGTTTTAGGAATTTTGTCCCCCCACCACCAAAAAAAAAAAAAAAAAATCCTGACTTGACCTAAAAACAAACCAAAAAACAAGAAGAAAAAATAGATTAGCACCGAAAAAAGAGTGAAACATCGTCTGGACCAAATATGATCACACGAAGGCCACGTATATATTGGAAATCATGCAAGGATCAATAATCTAGTATCCACTCGCTTTGATTATCAAAGAATCAATATAAGCTTGTCAAATGATGAGTTTCGGTTCTAAGCCAAAAAGTTTTTGGATTAAAACTCAAAAAAAAAAAACATGTTATTGATTTAAATAAACCTAGATTATGTACTAAACATGCATAAAAAAAAGTTTGTGTTCAAAGAAATGGATCAAAAAGGGTCCAAATCAAGGGTCCCAAATAATATTCTTCCAAAGAACACTACCCATAAACCCATAAAACCCTGCTCATGTCCGTCTACTACCAAGCTCCCATAAATTAGCATTTTTTGCTTCTACGACATGCCTTTTTTTGTTTTATCTCCTCTCCACAGGTCATAATACCATGCACAAACATGTATAAATCCTTAAAATATCAAAATCTAGCATATTTCTTGTTCTTGAAATTGTTGGTGAAAACCGTGACAGCTACCAAGTTGACTACTAGACTACCTGGTGAAATTGCAGAGACAATTCATTTATGAAATGATTCTGTTGCTAACAGACATTAACGATGAAATTTGCATAGCAATACAAATTTCTGTTGTTGAGTATTATTTAGCAATGAAATTTCCGTTATTAATTTATTGATTTATTTATTAATTAATTATGAATGGATACTTTAGAAATCATTGATCCAAATTTAGAAATAATTGATTTAAAATTTATTCCGAATGACTTATTATGGGTTTCGATTCCCATGTTTGTCTCTCATCCATGAAAACTATGCAATTACTCTCCGAACAAAACCTTCCCCAACAACGGAACCTCGAGCTAGAATAGCGAAGGGCTCATCCTATGTTCCTCATTGATCGGAGTCTGGCCTTGCCTCACAGTGTTTGGCATCAGCAGTCAATACTTTGACCAACTGATCTCGTTCAATTCGTTCTCCTCGTGGGTTAAAAGGGAACGATGAAATCTCCAATCATTATCTATAGTGCTCTGGACTTCACTGAACACAAAGGCTTAACTTATACATACCCCCGGATCCGTACACGGTTTTTTCAAGACTTTGAAATCCTCGCAGGCCTTGAAAAATTTGAATCTGAAGAACGGATTTGCTTTTCTGTGTCAGAATTCAAAATAATATATTTTTTAAAAATTATTTTTAATATCATCACATAAAAATAATTTAATTTTTTTTATTTAAAATAAAAAGTTATATATTTTTTTCTAAAAATACTTTTAAAATATAACGAGAAAAAAAACTAAAGAGATATTAAATACCCTAACTAGAGTCGTCATGGTTACAACTTTCAATGATATATGTTCGATGTTTATCGATTTTCTGATTTGGCTTAATTGAGCACTTTGGTAAGTTTATGCATTTACTGAAATGCACTTGCAATAATTGCCACAAGCGGTCCACTTTAAAGGGTGAATTCGATAATTGGCCGAAATGAAACCAAATCCACGCTGGAAATCAACGGCTGGAATGAAGCCAGAATCATTAATTTAGGTGGTTGAAAATTAACGGTATGTGGTCTTTTAATGCTTAGATAAACGGTTGAGGTTTAAAACAAATTTTTAATCAGTAATGGATAATTTGTTGTAAATATTTTAAATTTGCAATGAATCATCCATTATAGATTTATTAGATATTTTTTTTGAAATAGTTTATTATTAATCAACAACAAATTTTATATTATTGAACATGATCCAGCTACCAATTCATTTTAGTATAACAACAAAATTTATCGGTTGCTACAATCTATTGTCCGATGATGATATAGCCTCCCGTTTTTATCGATTCAGAGACAAGGTCACCAGGTCCCAACTCCTTCCATTGACATTGCTTTCGCAATCAATCAATCAAAAACTTCACGTGACATTGTCCCATCAATTATCGAGTCATATAAAAAACGGGAGGCTGTATATTATTTTTGTCCCGTCCACTACTTCCAGCAAATTACATGACGTATAGATTCACTAATATCATCTCTTAGTGTCTATTGCAAGCGTGTTTACCCTGCTTTTAAAAATATATATTTTTTAAAAATGTATTTAAATAATATTTTTTTATTTTTTAAAAATTATTTTTGATAATCTAAAAACACTACAAAAATAATTATTTATTTTTTAAAAAAAAATTCAAAAACAGTTTTCAAATAAGCACCCCTTCCCTTAAACAAGTGGAAGAAAGATATATTACTTGTTATTAAAATGATATGTGATCAAAAAATTCGACAAAAATGACAGGGCAATGAGATGTACGAAAACAATATGAAGTAATTAGATATGACAAATCTTATACCGCGTTTGAATAGGAATATAAATCAATTATTGAAATTCATTACATATTTAATTGTAAAATTAAACGATTCTTAAACAGTTGTAGTGACCAACTGTTCCTCCTTGATTTAAAATAATAAAAAATCAGTAGCATTATGCTGTTTTTTCAAAAGATGATCACCAAACACCATGATGAGATGTCTTGAAGCTATTAGAGATTTCTTTAATCATAAAAGGCCAGCCACTTGGAAATGGGATATATGAAACAGATATGAATGATTTACAAAATTATATGGAGATTTGCCAAATCTTATTTAAAGTTTGAATAGGATTAGAAATCAATTATTTGATATATTAACCAGGTCATTTTTTTTTTCTGCCCCATCCACTCATTCCAGCAGATTACATGATGGATGGGGGGCAGATCTAACGCTTTGGATTTTGTTTTCCCGACGAATCCACGCATTGGAGATCTGATATGACGTTAAAAATAATATATAGCAATAAAAATCAATTGCGGAATCGGAAAAAATGATCGAAGATCAATGGTGCGAGGAGCTACATGCCCGCAAACATTTCATTATCATGTTTATCATTATGCTCTCGCAATAGTTTGGTGACATAAAAAGAAGTGAAAGAATAAAATAGTGATTGCGGTGATGGACTGCAGCAATAATGAGGAGTGGTTGGCCATTTGATTGCTGTGGTGGTGTTTACAAGTTCTGCTGATAAAAATAAATATATAAAATGATTGTAGTTACTGTGTGATGATATGATCAATGATGGTGATGGTTATGAAGTAGCTGGTGGGGTGGCAGCGACGATAATCATGAAGCAATTATGAGATGACCACAAGGATACTTTTGCGGTGGTGATAGTGATGCGGTTTTTTTTTAATATATATATATATATATATATATTATTTTCCGTATTAAATAATAATAATAATAATAGATGGATAAATTAGAAAGAGAAAAAGTGAAACTAGTTGCAATTGTATTGACCTCATTGCAAAGAACCATAATTTGGAATAATTTTTCATACCTCCGTTCATTTCTTATTTTTTTCCCGTTTTTTACATCAAATTTATTTTAAAAAACTAAACTAAGTTGGTTTTACACTTTCAGCTGTAAGAAATTGTTTAGAACAAACACCAAGATAAAACATCCAAAGAAATTAATATTGTAAATTATATTCCCTTCACATGATTTTTAATATATGCTTTTATTTTATATATAAAAAACTAGCATTTAGCAGAGACTAAAAATTCATTAAAATATATGCCATGAATTTATTATTTTTATGTTTTTTGAATTCATTTATTATCTATTGTTAGAAAATGTAAAAATAATGGATATAAAAAATATTCGTGAAGGCTGGATCAAGATGACTTCTTAAACTTTTTATCATGTTTTTCAATAACTTATATTATTTATATTTTTTTTACTATATTTTACAATAATTTCTTTAATGGGATTTTTTTTCTTCTTCTAATATTAGTATATCCACGAGTATCTTGTTGATAAACCAAAATCATTGGCAAATATAAAACCTGAACTACAATCCATTAAAAAACCTTTTTTTTTGCTTTAAATTATTATTTTTTTGTATTTTCAGATTATTTTAATATTAAAAACATATAATTTTTAAAATCTAAATACAAAATATTTTAAAAGTATAATTGTTATTGCAATATTAATTAGACTCTACGATTATTTGAAAAAGTCGAGGTTATGGGTCTGCTTTTTAGCTAGGTTTGGTTTACCTACTAGCAACGGTGAGTCAAGTATACTGTAAAAACCTAACTTATAAAAAAATCGTAATTATATCTAGGAGAAAGAAAAAAGCATCCCTTTTCTCATTTAGGTTCTTAAAATCTTCTCTTTCTAGACTGGTTTATAAAAGCCCTAACCTATAAATACTCCATTTTCTATGCTATCATCAAGCAAGAATCATCGTAGCATCTAGCTGTTATATATTATCAATTGGTAAGGCTAATTGCTTTAGATGTCTTTCCTATTTCTTTGTATATTTATCACCTCTAGCAGGGTGTTTGATAATATGTTTTTTTAGAAAATATTTTTATTTTTTATTTAAAATTAAATATTTTTGGTATTTTTAAATTATTTTTATGTGCTGATGTCAAAAATATTTTTTAAAAAAATTAAAATATATTATTTTAATGTATTTCTAAATAAAAAATACTAAAAAAAACAACCTCAACCATACTCTCAAAAAAACACAACAAGCTTCATGGAGATTTTTACATAAACCTGTTAAAAAGCTTTCAAAAAATGTTGCTAAATGCATGCATGTATATCTATAAGTTTGAGAATTTAAATTTAGTCCCGAAGGGGTGTGATGTGATGATAGTGTACCTGTGATGTTCATAGCAAGTCTCGAATTCAAATCAGGACATGTATTTTTTTATAAAAACTTGAAACAATTAGGGTTTTACTCACTCATTTAGGCCACATGAAATACACTTCTAGAGAGTAGAATTTCATCACATAAAAAAAATCAACAAATTATACACTGATAAAATACAAATGAAGATAACTAGATTCAAAAAGCTACATAATATTAAGGAATCAACGCACCTAAAAGTTTAAGTTTATAAGTGAACCTCCATAATATGATTTATATTATTCCTTAACACCCTCCTAAAGTAAAAACTCTTTAGGTTTGAAACTTGCTTGGACCCACATCAATTTGTGTTTGGTTTTTATCAAATAGAATAGAGGTGGTAAGATTCGAACTCGTGACCGCTAGGTTAACAAGACTCTGATACCATGTTAAAGAAGCAACTCACCTAAAAGTTTAAGTTTATAAGTGAGACTCTATAATATAATTTATATTATTCTTTAACACAGAAGACTGAGGGTTCTTCTTTAAAATAAAATATTGATAGAAGATCCAAAGGCTTAAGCTTCACTTTAAAGCTGTTCAAATTTAAGGAGTTATGATTTAGACCAGGAGCATGTTGACACAAACTCGAATATAATCTGAATCTAATGCAGTAATATAAACCCATGACAAAGCAGTAAAAAGCCACCAAGGTTAGGAATTATCACGCTCAGGTTTTCACATTTAAAGAGTCGGGATTTAATTATAAGAAATGAAAAAGATACGGGGACTGGTATTCAGCAACTTAATTAAACTGATAGGAAGGAAAAAAAAAAAAAAGGGACAAAGGCCCACAATCGACATCCCAAGTAGCTAAAATGCCAAAAGTTGGAACTCGGAACAGTAAATAATTCAAAACTTCAAACACAAGGTATGTTTTTGCATTTTTACCTAATTTCTCTACTTCTTTCAAAGTCTAGCATCAAATTATATAAGAAAATCTTGATTTCATTCAATTTCTTTTTCGTTTTCTTTCATTATATCTAGTTTTTCAGTATCACACCACCAAAAAAAAAAAAAAAAGCATTCACGAACATTCACTTGGTACTGAAAAATAATAACATCTCTTATTTTCTTACCATATTATCATTATAAATCGTGTTTGTTTTTGGCAATTTTAACTTTTAAAGCACTATTGGTTAGGAGCACAATTTTAACATTTTACAGTCTCAAACTCGGTTTTTAAGTGCAATGTTAAACATCAAAAAATATTACAAGAAAAATACTTTAAGAATAAAATGAACAGTTAAATCATGATCTCAGAATAAATTTAATTACGGACTTACAGATCTACATGTTCATTCATATTTTTGGGTTTTTTCTTATCATATTTTCCCTGATGTTTAAGATTATTCCATTTTTAATTGGGTACATGATATTATCTATATGGAAAATAGTTTTTCTCTCTTCTGTAAAAGAGATAAATTTATATGCTAGATGATAAGATGTATCATTAATAATAATAATAATAAAACTTAGCTTACACCTGGAAATCCTTATTTCACTTATTATAATGGAGGGACTAACTTAAGAATCAAAAATACTCAAGGGCATGTTTGGAAACTGTCCATGAAATAACTTCATTGATATTCATGCTTTAATGTTTAAACTGCCTGGGCTGACCTAGGCGAGCACCTGGGCTGAGCCTAGGCGAGCGGTGTAATGCATTTGGAGCACTCTTTTTTTCGCTTTTTGTGCGGCACATGTAGGGACATCCTATTAGTATATATGCACAGTTAGTCTGTATTTGTTTTCACGAAAAGTGGTTTCGAAAATCATTTTTAAATTTTTTTGCTTGCTATTAGAAAAGTTGGTCAACGGAAAACACTTTCCAGTCAAAGAAAAATTTGGCTTGGTTTTCAGGAAAGTGTTTTCCAGAAAATTTTGACGGAAAACAATTTCCAGAAGTTGTGAAAAATTTAGAAATGTCATTATTTGCTGATTATATCAAATTTGATCCTCAAATTTTTGATTGCTATATATAATTTGTTTTGAATATTTATTTTTTAATTCCATCTCTTAACATTTAATTTTTATATTAATTTTGGTCTTTATTTTTATAATTGCTATTTGCTTTTTTCTTATCATTTTTTTATTGAAAAATTTTATCTATCAAATTTGGTCCTCATTTTTTTATTGTTACTTATTTTATTTGAAATAATTTATGAAATGTTAATTATTTTTATTTTAATTTATTCACCTTTCATTTTTTTAAATTTTTTTAGATTTGATCTCTATTATTTTGATTATTATTTATTTTATTTGAGATAATTTATGAAATTATATTTTTTTTTTCAATTTCATTCTCATTCAACTTTTTAAATTGTAAGACTTGTTCCTCATTATTTTAATAAACTTGAAAAAAAATAATTTATTAATAAATTATTTTCTATAACACAAACAAATATTAAAAATTATTTTTCAATTTATTTTTCATAACACTCGTTAAACATCAGATTTAATTTACAGTAATTCACTTTCTCAAATTTAATTTTTACAGTAATTCACTTTCTCAAATTGAATTTTTAAAAAAAAACTTTCAACAAACAGCCATTAAATTCTGTGGATCATTGATCCCAACGAGAATCACATGGCACGATTATAATATATATAAAAAACAAAACAAGGACACAGAAGGCACGTCGCCTTTTCTCTCAGAAACTGGAGCTCTCCTTTTACCTTCTATATAAAGACCGTCCAACCTAGCTCTCTTTCACAAGTCATCATTTTATTCGAGAGAGCATCGATTAGAGCTAATATACAAGACGATGGCACTGCATGGAAAGATTGTGACAACATTAGAGCTCAAGTCCTCCGCAGAGAAGTTCTACAAAGTGTGGAGGAGCGAGTCCTTCCATGTTCCCAAACATGCTTCCAAGCATATCCAAGGAGTTGATGTGCATTCAGGTGACTGGGAGACTGCGGGCTCTATCAGGATTTGGCAGTACACACTAGGTAAGGCAACGGTAAAACGTGCACGCTTTATTTTAATTCTGCTACTTCGATTCAAAGGCTTCTAAGAAACTAACCACTATATATATATATATATATATATTAAGTGGCTCTTATTGTTGATTTGGTTACATGCTTAAAAATTAATTGTGTCAACACAAAATCAAGTTGTAGAGACCAAGTGACTAACGTGTTGGTCTCAACATGGATATGCTTTAATTTTCTTTTTCTAAGATTATAAAATCTGACTGCTCATTGGACGTAATTCCTTAACATAATTCTATGCAATAAGGAAAGCCAAATATTATTGATGTTGTTGTTGATGGTGGCGGTGGTGCATGCTTCTTGTGAGGAATGCAAGCCCATGTCAATATATGTAAATCTTGCAATTGTGCGATGAATTTAATTATTAATTAACAATCTTTTTGCCATACTGCAACCTTAGGAGGGAAGCCCGAGGTCTTTAAAGAGGAGGTTTCCTTCGATGATGAAAACAGGATTATAACGAAAAATGGTTTGGAAGGAGATATCATGAAACTTTACAAGGTTTATAAGCCTATCTGGAAGTTTACACCAAAAGGCTCGGGGTGCTTGGCAAAACTGACTCTTGAATACGAGAAACTCCATCATGATGTCCCGGTTCCAGAGGTTTATATTGATTTAATGGTTAATCTGACCAAGGACATCGACGAGTCCCTTAACACGGAGTAATAAAAGGGGCCATCTCGACCAATAAACACTCACATGTTTGGTCACGCTAGCTCTTGTATAATATTTCTAAGCTTTCGAGCAACGAATTCAGTGTATCAACATGCATGTGAGATTGTGTGTGAGATTTGTGTGAGATTGTGTGTTGTAATTCCTGTGTGTAATCTATGAAACTTTTAAATAATACTAGAAGCTCAAGCTGCGGCTGCTTCCTCGTTTGGAATGTTATCTATCATGACTCTCACATATATATAATTCTCAATTCATGAATGCCTTACCATTTGTCCTAACCAATAGAATTGCACTGGCACTGGAGATGTCGATGCTATTGCAAATAGAATTGCCACCATGTGCATCGCTTCATTGCCTGAGATAAGTGGCGGATAATACAACGCTTTGCCTAATAACCTGCCTGATGGATATAGAATTTTGGTATCCTATTCTCGAATGCTAGCTGGGAAAGGAACCGATTAAGGCAGTATTGCATTTTGAATTGTAATTATTGCACATCTTTCCGATCACTACCGAAGCATCCTGCGACGGAGATCCTGTTTTATTTCACTATCGAAGCTTCCTGCGACGGAGAAAGTAGTTGATTTCTGGTGCTTATATGGTTGTTGTATCTGACCGCTGAAAGGTAAATGAACTTGAAATCCTCTAGTTTCTGCATTTGCATGTAGAAAGGGCGGTGCCGGGTAATGATGATGACTTGCTGAGTAGACTGCATGTGTGAATTAATTCGTTCCATAATTAAAAAAAAAGCATTAAGCTGTTTGTCCGGATTAAAATCATTTTTTTTAAAAAAGTTGAAAATAATGTTTTTTTATTATAAATTATATTTTGTATTTTTAATTATATTTTAGGTGATGATATCGAAAAAATATATTTTTATAATATATTTTTAAACAAACAAAAACATTTTAAAAACAACAGTAACTATCATTCTATTATAAATTCATATTTATATGTATTGAATATTCATGATTTTTAAGTTTAGTTTCTTGGATTTCTATAATTTGTGAGTTCATTTTCTTCTCCTATAAATAGACCATTTATCTTATATTCTCTACACCTTTAAAATATAAAAACATTCATAGTAAAAAAATGTATTTCTTTCTTATTTTTTATATTATATTTTGATATATATACTCTTCTATATTAATTATTTTTTTTATAACAAATTCCAAATAAATACGTTGTTTGTCAAACGTTCTGGGAGGAACGAAACCTCCGTCATGCTTATAATAGCATATTTGATTATGAGTTTAAGAAGAGTTGTTTTAATTAAATTAAATTAAAAAAAAATGTCTTTATTCTTTAAAAATAAATTTAAAAATTGATTGTGTTTAAAAAATGTTTTTTCTAAATTAAATACTTTTTTATTATATATATAGTTAAAACTGTTAAAATCAAGAAAATAAAATCTGTGTAATTTTTTATTTATAAAATTTACTTTCGGATCCTTAACCAGATATTTGTTTATAAAAAATTGAATTTATCTCATGTTATATAAAAACATGTTTTTTTTAGCTTAAACCAACATTAAAAAAACTTTAAAAAATGTATTGCTACAAGAAAAAATTGAAAAATAACAAAAAAAAAAAAATTCAGGCGAGAACAACTGCAAATATTTTATGCAGTTCCTGAAATATGCTTTGAAATTTAAATTATGCAATAGGCGCATACCTGGCGTTCTGCCTTTTGAAATCAGATTTTGAAGAACCAAGTACTATTATCTGTGCCGAGTCTGCCGACTGACGAGAACAGTTGGGCTGTTCGTCGTTCCGAATTACAACTTTTTATAAAAGAAAATAATTTTTTTTATTTTAAATTACAAAATTTAGTGTTTTTAAATAATTTTAATGTGTTAATATCAAAAATAATTTTATAAAAATAAAAAATATTATTTTAATATATTATAAAATAAAAATATTTTAAAAAATAACCACAATTTCACTGTGCTAACTAGTGTTAGTAAATGAATCATAACTATTAATTCCGTTCCGTTCTGTTCAAAAAACTGATATAAAATGACGTTGTTTTTGTCTCGGTTTTAATTCCGATCTGTTCCGGAAATTCCATCTTAAACACCTTGGTTCTGTTTCGGGCGTGCCATTTTGGGTTCAAAATCTATTTTTTTATTTTTTTAAAAAATATTTTTAATATTTATACATCAAAATATTTTAAATAAAAAAGAATTCAAATATTAATTATGCTTGTTAAATTAATATTTTATTATATATATATATATACATATAAAACTAATTATATATAAACAGTACGACACCAAAACAGCACGTCAGAACACTTCGAAATTAAAATATTATATTCCGATAAAAAAAATAAGACGATTACGCGTTAACAATTATGAAATCAATAGTTATGATTAAATATAGGAAGACAAGGACAGTGGTATAGTTGTTATGGATTGATTGTTTTGCATAAAGATTTGCTTGAAGGACGATGCTAGAGAGAGAGAGAGAGAGAGTCCACAAACATTTCACAACTTGTAATTTATTTAATAATTTTGTTGATCTAGTCACAGATAAAACTTATAGAGTACATCTAACAAGATAAAACTTTAATAATTTTGTTTCCCAGCACACATTACTGCTTCCACGTTTATTTTTTTATTACACGAACAGCGATTCAAATATTAACAGTAGATAAGGCTTTCAATGCACCTTACGGCCGAGCAGCAATGAGTGCACAGGGATGAAAGATTAGATCTTCTTTCCATTATGCTTTTGCAAGACTTTCATCGATATCTCTGGTAATAGAGATCATGAAATCCATGTACTTGTCTGGCACCGGGATATTCTCGTCCAGTTTCTCATATTCAATGATCAACCTGGCCAAGCTTCCATCACCTTTTGGTGTCAGATGAAAGGTGGGGTTGAATAGTTTGTATCTAGTCATGACATCTCCCTCCAGGCCAATCAGACCTACTGTGTTCTTTTCTTTATCCACTACCACCTTCTCTTTAAATACCTCCTGTTTGTTCGGTATATTGCCATTTTGTGACAATATCCTACCATTGTTGAAAATGGTAGCCAACCCACCATTGTTGAAGAAGGTTGGTGGCCAACCTTTGACCATGAAGAAAGTTTGGTGGCCAACTTTGATTTATGAAGAAGATTGTCTCCTCACTCTTGCTATAAATAGAGGAGCTTCTTAGAGCTAAAAATGAGAGAGAGAGAGCAACACAAGTGAATGTGTTGTGTAGAGAGAAGGAGAAACACAAGTGAATGTGTTGTGTAGAGAGAGTTGATGAGTTGAGTAGAGTGGATGTAATCCTCCTCCTCTATATGTATGTATTGTAACCCTTTCTCTATCTCTAATATAATGTCTCTCTCCCGTGGATGTAGGCGGTTTTGCCGAACCACGTTAAATATTGTGTCAGTGTGCTTAAGCCTCCTATGAGCAAGTATCAGTACACCCCCGGTCCGCGCATGGGAAAGCCGGAATTCCTCAACAACTGGTATCAGAGCTGATGGTTTAAAGGGATGTTTGATTTTGCTCAAAAATGAAAATTGTCAAAATTGTGTTTTGACTATACCACTGTGTAGAGGAGGTCGAGACGAAGCCATTAGTGAAAACGACGTCAAAATCTGATGTCGGACATGGCCGCACTCTCCAGCAGGGCATCTGCCCACGCGCCCCATGCGTCTTCTTCGCCCGGATTGGCTGACCCGACCCGAATACCAGTTGACCCCAACAACTTGTATCAGAGCCGTTGGTGTAGGTAGGTGTTTGATTTTTTGCAGAAAAATCAAAGTGCTCAAAAATGATTTTTGAGTATTTGATCTTCTAGAGGAGGTCATCACGATTCCAACGGTGTATAGCACACTTAATTCGGAGTTCAAACGAAGAAGTTACTGTCGGTCAAAGTTTTGACTGGAAAAGTCAACGCCACGTCACCGGCAGTCAACGCCACGTCATCGGTGCCACGTCAGCGCCACATCATCAGTCAAGTCAACAGTGCCATGTCACTGGTGGGATAAGATTTTGTGCAGCAGAGTCTACGTGCAACCAGATCTGAGATTGAATCTGGGTTGTTCATCAGGCCAGACTTGTTTTGATCAAATCTTAGCCGTCTGAAGTGCGATTTGGACGATTTCAGACTTGTTTCCAACTAATTTGATCGTTCTGGATGCAATGATATGGTCCGCTCATTGAGATTGGAGACCAAAAAGGCAGTGGTGAATTAACAAAGAGATTGCCCGATTAAGAAGCATCTGAAGGTCATCATGGTGGTCGTTGAAGAGAAGAAGAAGAAGGTGCACATGTTTACCCAATTACATGTGTTGAACTGCTGAGTGAGGAGAAATTTAACTGCCTTGAAGGAAGGTAAAATTGGGACACTCTGGACACCCGATCATGTCGATAATTTGAGGTGAAGAGTGGAAATTGACGAAGACCAATCTTGACGAATCTAAGCACTGGTAGTCTCGCCAGATATTGAGAAATCATGTATTAAACCAGTATATTCCAGATCACTTGTAAAGAAAAACCGGGACAAAGCTAGCAAATGATTGTATATACGGAAAGACGGTACGATGGATAGATATGGCCTAAGAAGTTCTGTCTAGGAGATTGGGTTTTAAGTGGGACCAGTGTGACCCCTCCAATCTTTCCTGGGAACTTGCTTAGTGGAAGGATTATCCATACGGTACTATTTTCGTATATATAGCAGTTTGTAATGAAACAGTTGAAGACTAGCAGGATGGCGGCACAAGGGAACAATTGGGTTCTGTATGATCAAGGATCTGATGAAGTGGTGATTTCTCCAAAGAAGTTAGATTCGGTGACTGTGATTTCTCGAGGGGAGAATTGACGAAGACCCTGATAATGGAAGAGAAATACAGCAGGGGATAAAGATTGGCACCCTATTTTGACTTGGACAGGTGTTATGACAGGATGAGTTGCTGTCAAACATAAGAAAGGAATAGGGAGAAATCTGGAGAACAAAAATTGCACGAGGGCACACGGAGATTGTGCAGGAGTACCCGTAGGATCCAACGAGGTACTGTAATGAGACAGCAGGTGCAAGGAGAAGAAGTGTTCCCAGATGAAGCTCAGAGCAGAGACTGTTAAAGTTTGTACAACAGGAAGTCTCTTATGCTCTTAATGAAGACAACAGGCGAAGACCTTTCCAATGCATGCAAGGATGGAAAGAGAGTTGTTGCAGAGGCACCTGATTGAGGGGGTGCAAACGCTTGTGATAAAAGGCAACCGTCTATGATGAAAGACGAAGACATCAAAGAGAGTTGGTGTAGGTGGAGCTGTCGAGCAGAAAGGCACAAAAGCTCCAAACATAGAAATCGAGGTGGAGGATTGCGAGGAGTATACCGCAACTTTCTCTTTCTATGTAGTCAGTGGCAGTAATCTCTCTCATAAGTGCACATGGTGGTAGAGATTTTTAGATCCACTTTGAAGCATCTCAGCTGAAGGAGGATGCGATCACCTATGAAAGGCGAATACACCTTAGATGGAAGGTGTGTGAGGGCCATGATAGAAGCCCGAATCAGACCGCCCCATGACAACGGGCAAAGACACCTTAGAGAAGGTGTGAGGGCCGTGATAGAAGCCCCAGTTCAGACACCTAAGGAGAAGGTGTGTGGGCCACGATATGAGCCCAATTCAGAACAACCCCAGAGCCAATGTGATGGCTAGATATGAGTGGACAAGTGTATAGCCAATGAAGTGGCTATGATGAGTATGGAGACAAATGCAAGATTGACTTTCATGGATATTGCCCCCATGCTAAAGATCAATGAGCTAGAAGACATTTGCCTTGGACAATAAGAGGGTGACTTGTGGAGCATTAAGACGCGGCTGCTATGAAGGAGCAGAGGGCATGCGCAGGTTCCGGGAACGAGTTGACTCTTGTCAAGGTAGTGAGCTCGGTAATGGCATTGTAATACTCAGAGTATAAAGATAAATATGGATCAACCTTTAATGGGCTGCCCCCATGGTTAAAGGTGGAGAGCTACCTGGACTCTTACGACTAAGAGCGAGAGGCTCATGGAGAAGTAAGGCGTGGTTCCTAGGGTGGAACAGAGGGCAGGCGCAACTCCTGGATGAGTAGACTCTTGGAAGAGTGGTGAGCTTGTGATCATATTGAAATACTCAATGACTGTCACACTTGGAAATATTCGTTTGAGGGGGTGGTGTAAGCCTTGGTGTAAGGCTTGAAAAATCATTCCGGACCGAGCATGGTTGATATGCTCGAAGGGGAATGTTGTGTTGAAGATGCTCTCAGAATGGTAAACTTGGAAGAGCTGTAGAATGCAAGCTTGTGCTGAACAAGCAAGATGACAATTGCCCACACAAATGGCAAAGGGGGTGATTGTTAGGTATATTGCCATTTTGTGGCAATATCCTACCATTGTTGAAAATGGTAGCCAACCCACCATTGTTGAAGAAGGTTGGTGGCCAACCTTTGACCATGAAGAAAGTTTGGTGGCCAACTTTGATTTATGAAGAAGATTGTCTCCTCACTCTTGCTATAAATAGAGGAGCTTCTTAGAGCTAAAAATGAGAGAGAGAGAGCAACACAAGTGAATGTGTTGTGTAGAGAGAAGGAGAAACACAAGTGAATGTGTTGTGTAGAGAGAGCTAGAGAGAGTTGATGAGTTGAGTAGAGTGGATGTAATCCTCCTCCTCTATATGTATGTATTGTAACCCTTTCTCTATCTCTAATATAATGTCTCTCTCCCGTGGATGTAGGCGGTTTTGCCGAACCACGTTAAATATTGTGTCAGTGTGCTTAAGTCTGTTTTCCATCTGTATACATATTTTCATTTGACAAGAGATTAATCAGCCATGAGAACCAAATCAAGTCAAGAAAAGAGAATGAAATCAATGGTCCCAACAAACTAAAATGTAAGATAGATATAGAGTAATTAAGTGATTAAATATACAAATTTATCAGCCAATAATTGGAAGCATTCATCAACGAGCAACAAAGGTATCAATGCACATGGAAACATGTAAGTGTAGTCCACACTTACCAACACTGTACCTCCAGATCTTGATGGATCCCTCAGTTTCCCAGTCACCTTCGTGCATATCAACTGCATGGATATTGTCAGGAGTATGGCTGGGGACATGATAGGCTTGGGTCTTCCAGACAGTGAAGAACTTCTCAGGAGATGATTTGAGCTCCATGACTGTCTCCAGATTACCCTTTAGAGACATGGTTTTAGTTTCTAAAGTTTGCAATGATAGTATAGGATGATGAGTGAAACACTTGGTTGGCTTGTCTTTATATAGAAGAAGTGTAGCTGTAAACCAGGTGAGGAACTAATCGCTGCTTTGGATAGCTCCTGAATTTTCAAAAAATCTAAATTTGATGTTTATTTTATTTAGTTTATCAAAATAGCCAAGCATCTGGCACCGTTTAATTCAAGGTGTAAGTCAATGAATTCCAATGGTTGGATTGCGATACTGAAAGAGTTTGTGATAAATGTGAGAAAAAAAAAAGGAATTAATGGAAGTTGAAAATGGTATCTTTTTGAACATGAAATTGAAGCGTTGTCCACATATTCAAAATATTCATTTGGTGTGCTGACTGGATGCTTATAACACTGGTTAAAGCCTTATAAGGATGTTGGTCTGTATAATTAGTTTATTCATATACATGTTTCATGATTTTTGTAGACTCGTTGTAAATAGTATAACTCAGAACAAATTAAAAACATACGATGTTAATTACTTGCTCAAATTCCATGACCAAATTGGTTGTGTGCAGTTACTGTACTCATTTATATAATATTATTAATTTCCTGGAAGACATGAGCTACATAGAATTTATATTCCAAGTAATTATATATACACGCAAAACAGGTTAGCCAAAGCTACCCTGCAATCATTAATTCATTACAATTACAAGCCCTTTTAATTAAATAAAGCTACATTAAAAGCATCAGCGAAACAAGTGGAGGAAAGATATATTATTTGTTATTAAAATGACACGTGATCCAAAAATTTGACAAAATGATCAGGCAATGAGATGTAGGAAAACGATATGAAATAATTGCACAATAATATTTAGATATGTCAAATCTTATACAGCGTTTGAATAGGATTAGAAATTAATTATTTAAATTCGCTACATTTTTAATTGCAAAATTAAACGATCGGTAAACAATTATAGTGACCAATTGTTCCTCCTTTATTTTAAATCAAAATCAAAATCAAAATCAGCAGCATTATGTTGGTTTGTCAAAAGGTAATCATCAAACACCCCTTTATTTTAAATCAAAATCAAAATCAAAATCAGCAGCATTATGTTGGTTTGTCAAAAGGTAATCATCAAACACCCCTTTATTTTAAATCAAAATCAAAATCAAAATCAAAATCAAAATCAGCAGCATTATGTTGGTTTGTCAAAAGGTAATCATCAAACACCATGATGATGACATGTCTTGAAGCTATTAGTGATTTTCTTAATCATAAAATGACCAACCACTTGGCAATGAGATGTATGAAAAAGATATGAACGAATTGCACAATTATATTGAGATTTGCCAAATCTTGTATGAATAGGATTAGAAATCAATTATTTGATATATTGACTAGGTTATATTTTTCTTTTATTTATTTATTAAAAGTTGACTATATATTTAAACTAGGAAGTTTTTGACAATTTTAAATCTCGCAACATGATGAAAGTCTTTACTTGATAATTAAGATATATATTATATCTTTTGCACAATAGACAAATGATGAAATCTACTATTTAATAAAATATTTATTTTCTAAAATCTAATTAGTTGAAAACTAGACTAAAAACCATGTGAACCTAATATAACATAATTGGATAAAATTTAAAAGAAAAAATAGCGATCAAGGACAGACAAGAGAAAAAGAAGTGACTAGACTCATATGCATTGTAGCAGTCCATAATATAAGTGATGAAATGTCTAATAAAATATTTATTTTATTAAATTTTAAATTGATCGATAATGTTAATAATTGCAAGTTTGTAACAAATTTACCAATTTAATCGAGCGAGTTGGGTTTGCAAGGCCTTTTTGCGTGATTGTTATATATCGTTGAATATTGACTTGCAGACCCAATATAATGTTTGTTGTTTTCCCGCAATGTGACTTTTTCATTCTCGCTCTTTGATTAATTCAATTAATTACACTCCACTTTTTTTTTTCTATTATTATATAACTAGAAACAATTACCCTCTCATATATTTTTTTATGTAGGTTGATGTAAATTTATTGATATTACGTTATTGTTTTTCGGAGGAATGAATTTGAGGAGGATCATAAGTGCAAGTAAAGATCTGCTCTCGACTCCCCAAGTATCTCGTAAGTCTTTTTACTTCACCGCACCTAATACCCAATCAAAAACCTTAACTTGTCTGCCCCCCAAAACTCTTTTTTCTTTTTGAGGATTTGGTTGGTCAACAGCTACTTCCCCTCTAGCTTGTCTACCGTCACCTCCCCTCCTTTCCAGCCTTTCGCCTCTCACATAGCCAACTTTTTTTTTTTCCTCCCGATTTTCACTGTTTTGTTTCATATATACATGTATATATTAACACAAAAATATTAAAAAGCATACTATATAGTTATTAAAACCAGCTTAGTCTGCTGAATTGATAAAAAAAACCAGACTCGTGATTCAATGTCTAATTAAAGCCGAGTTATTTTCACTGTTTTACTTCTTCATTCAATCTTCAATTATCAAAGTATATTTCACCCCCTTTACTTTACAACATATTCCACTTTGACTACCCACTGTTAAAATATCCGCAATATGCATGAAATTCCACAATTTGTTGCCATACAAACCTTAACATCTAAATTAAAAAGTGGAGACCTTTCACTGCCTCTCTCATTTTCTTATAGCAAGGCAAGATCTTCCATTGCACCTTAATTTATCGGTCAATTTTTCTTCCAAATTCTCAATTTTCTTCTTCTCTCATTTATAAACATTTACATGCGATTTCCAATGCTACATTTTTTTTTATAAAAGAACCAGATATGAAATCACTTGTGCTCACGCTACCACAGAACTGAATTCTCCTAGCAATTATTTGCTATCTATAATGGCATTTTGTGTAAAATATATGTGATAAATGACATTTCAAGTAATTGAATTTATTTTACATGTTTAGCAGCATTTATTTGATTTAAGGAAGTTATATCAACTTTATCAGCAGTTATGATAGAGATCGATTACTAAAATTAAAAATCCTGTAAGTATACATGCACAGTTAACTCTGTTGATCATTAGTTCAAACGAGAATCACATGACACCATTATAATATATACATATATATGTATATGTATGTATGTATATATATATATATATATAACACAAAACAATGACACAGAAGGCGCGCCACCTTTTCTCTCAGACACTGGAGCTCTCTTCTTACATTCTATATAAAGACTGTCCATTAACATTTTACAGGTACAACTTTATCTAGGGTGTGTCTGATATTATGGTTGTTGTTGTGGATCATGTTGAAAAAAAAAAGTTTTATAAAAAATATTTTTATTATGGTTTAAAATAAATAATGAAGTGTTTGGTTAAAACTGTAGTTAAGTTTGAGGTTTATAATTTTTTTTTGTGTTTTGATCCAATATAGTATATTCATATTAAATATTAGCATTATACAAACACATTTTATTTTATATTAAATAATAAATAATACCTGAATAATGTATACCAAATATTTATATATTTTGAATATTTATTTGATATATGGAGGAAATTATTTATCTACTCTTCAAAATATATATATATATATATATATATATATAAGACAGTGGCCATTTTTTGTTTGACAAATGGAGGAAATGATTCGGGCCCTGTCTTGTATCCACTAATTTTTCTACTCTCTTGTCCCTTCGTTTCTCTTACATTACTCACTGGAAAGGAAAACGGGAGCAATTATTTGTTATTAATGGTGAGGGCGCAGATATATTGACAGTCTATGGGTTGAGAGTGTTGAAACGCAGCCAAAACAGTTCATGAGTGCCTTTTTCAAACCTGCGTTTCAAATCAATTTAATGTGGATCTCATGACCACAAAACTTGCGTTTCTTATTTAACCAAACAATAAAATTACTATTTTTTTTTAAACCATGGTTTGAACCTCAATAACAAACAGACACTTAACAGTTTTGTTGATCTCACAACAGCATCACAGATAAAACTTATAGAGTACATCTCACACAAATTAAACCAGCACACAGGGCTTGTCGCGTTTCCCAGCACACTTTACTGCTTCCACGTTTTTTTTATTTTTATTACACGAACAGCGATTCAAATATAAGCGAAAGTTTAGTGCTTCTTTCCATTATGCTTTCGTAAGATTTGCATCGATATCTGTGGTAATAGATTTCATTAAATCCATGTACTTGTCTGGCACCGGGACATTCTCGTCCAGTTTCTCATATTCCATATCAACCTGGCCAAGCTTCCATCACCTTTTGGTGTCAGATGAAAGATGGGATTGATACTTTGTATCTAGTCATGAGATCTCCTTCCAGGCCAATAAAAGCTAGCGTGTTCTTTTCTTCATCCACTACCACCTTCTCTTTAAAAACCTCCTGTTTTCCATCTATATACATATTTTCATTTGACATGAGTGAATTGGACAAACAGCAAGAGATTAATCAGCCATGATGAGAGCCAAATCAAGTCAAGTAAAGAGAATGAAATCATTGGTCCCAACAAAATAAAATGTAAGGTGATGGTAGGCTTACCAACACTGTACCTCCAGCTCTTGATGGAACCCTCAGTTTCCCAGTCACCTTCGTGCATATCAACTGCATGGATAATGTCAGGAGTATGGTTGGGGATATGATAGGCTTGGGTCTTCCAGATATTGAAGAACTTCTCAGGAGATGATCTGAGTTCCATGACTGTCTCCAGATTACCCTTTAGAGACATGGTTTTAGTTTCTAAAGTTTTCAATGATAGGATAATATATGGTATTCGAGAGAGAAATCTATAACATATAGGATGCGAGTGAAACAGTACTTGGTTGGCTTGTCTTTATGAATTTTCAAAAAATCTCATTTAGATGTTTATTTTATTTAGTTTGTCAAAATTGCCAAGCATCTGGCACCGTTGAGTTCAAGGTGTGAGTCAATGAAATCCAAGGGCTGGATTCATGCGATACTGAAAGAGTTTTGATAAGCGTGAGAAAAAGAAAAGGAATGAAGTGCGAAGAATGGAAGTTGAAAATGGTATCGTTTTGAACATGAAATTGAAGCGTTGTCCAGATATTCAAAATTTTCATTTGATATGTTGACAAAGCTGCGGCACCGGTTGAATCCAAAGAAAAGGAATGAATCCAAAGCTGCTTGTTTTTCATTTCAAGTTATCAAGACAAGATGTAATGCCTCGCAGGTTCGTCTACATATCTAACAAAACCCAGCACTCATTAATTAATTACAAACTCTTTTAATTAAATAAAGCTACATTAAAAGCATCAGTGAAACAAGTGGAGGAAAGATATATTATTTGTTATTAAAATGATATGTGATCCAAAAATTCGACAAAATGATCAGGCAATGAGAAGTAGGAAAACGATATGAAATAATTGGTAAAAACAATTATAGTGACCAATTGTTCCTCCTTTTATTTAAAAAAAAATCAGTAGCATTAGGTTGGTTTGTAAAAGTATTAGAAAATAATATAAATCATACTGAGATCTCATTTAATAGCTTAAATTTTTAAATGAGATGATTCTTTAACATGATATCGAGTTTTGTTGACTCAGTGATCATGAATTTAAATCTCATCGCTCTCATTTTATTTGATAAATATCATGTATAAGGTAGAGTGAGTTTGTGTGCAAATCTCAAATTCAAACACCTTTCACTTGAAAAGAAAGAATTATAAAATAATATAACTCATATTGTAGAATATATATCATCTAATAATCTAAGATTTTAAATAAGATGGTTTCTTAACCAAAAAATTATATGTGTTAAAGTTTTTAATGATTTCTTTAATCATACAAATGATCGACCACTTGACAATGAAATGTATGAAAAAGATATGAATGAATTACACAATTATATATTGAGATTTGTCAAATCTTATACCAAGTTGGAATAAAAATCAATTATTTGATATATTAACTAGGTCATTTTTTTCTATTTTTATTAAAAGTTGACTCTCTCTCTCTCTCTCTCTCGTACCCTACAGCGATGGAGCCATCAGACTCCCAGTCACCATGATGTTCATTAACTGCTCTCACATTTAATGTTAGGTGTTTGATTGAGACTGGCTCTGCCAGAGATTGTAGAGCTTCGCAGCTAGGGTTTCGAGTTCTACGGCTTTGCAGCTTATTTTGCAGAGCCATGATTAATTCTGTAACCTCACATTATCTTACAAGAAGACAACATATATTTTAGTAGAACAATATACAAGTCGATCGGCTTCTGTAAAACAATGGATTTGGTGAATTGCAAGGCATGTATTGCATGCTTATCATTTTGATAGATTTTATGGGGGTCATACACGCACGAAAATGATTGTGTAAACCATTGGATCTCGATCAGGATACTTTTATCTCCAACAGAAAATTGGATTTTAGTAGATTTGCTGACAGCCCAGTGAGCAGGAGTAGATTTGCTGACTCGGTCATGTTGAATTTATATGAATAATTGAGTGTCGTCATCGAAATGTTAGCATGCGCGTTTCCTCAAATTAATATTTTAATCTTGATTAATTAGGTGTTAAATATGAAAATAATCCGAGAATCACAGCCGAGGTTATACAAATATTAGTTTCTACTTTTTTTAGTACCCACAACAATATTCAGGATCATTCCATGTTAGTTTCTACTTCTTTTATATATTTTTTGTAAATATTTAATGTTTAAGAAAAATAAAGAAATATTTCCTGAACTGAAAGGTAAATTGTTTCTTATCAATTCAAAATATCAAAAAAAAACCTCCTAGAAGAGTTTTTTTAACAATCAAAATCGGAATTATTAAAGATCGAATCAAACGAATAGATACTATTTAACCAGGATAAAATTCATCAAACTAAGAGTACAGGTCTTAATATGTCATAACTCTGACAATTTGAATTTTCTTTTTCTGTTTTCTTTGGGCTAGCAAATTGATATAGAATTGTTTTTTTATTTGGCAATGTAGCGATATGTTTTTATTTAAAAATTTATTAAAATAATATATATTTTTTATTTTTTAAATCTATTTTTTCCTTACCATATAAAAAAAATAGAAACATAAAAAATAAGTTAATTTGAAGCAAAGAAGAAAAATAATTCAATTTTCTTAAAGCATTTTTAAAGCGTAAAAATCATCACGCTTTAAACAATCTTGTGTTTATTTTACAAGATATTTGTTTAAAATTGAATTTGATTGCATAATAATTATGTGAGATATGATTAGGTTAGTTTTATTTTTTTTCTTATTATAATGATTAAATTAATCCCCTGCCATCTTGGATATATATATATATATATATATATATATATATATATATATATATATATTGGATTACAAAGTATGCAACTACAAATCAAAACCCACAACTACCACATGCTTGAAGGCTCAGTCCAGTAGCCTCGCTTGAGATTTTGTAACGAGTTTAGAAATACTACCGAGTGTTTATGGAAGTGTTTGGATGATAATGTTCTCATAAAAATCTCGACCTTCTTTTGGCAATCCAAAGGATACAACGACTTCAAAGAAGTCTCAGGTGACTTGGAGCCACCTGAGACTTCTTTGAAGTCGTTGTATCCTTTTTGGATTGCCAAAAGGAGGTCAGGATTTTTTGACAATCTGATAAGGATTTCGTTGGAAACTTCTTCGAGCTTTGTATCTTTGAGAGACGATTGCTCGTCTTCTTCTTCCTGGGTAACTTTTTCATACCAGGACTTTGAATTTTTGACATCTTTGATGGCATCTGCCAAAAGCTTTGGAGAGGCAAGAACTGGGTTCTTGGAAGGCTTTGAAGATTGTGTGGCAGGGGCTTTCCCCTTATCTCTTCTAGGAGGCATTTCAAGGAGGAGGAGAGGGTTTATTTTGTAGGAACTCTCTTGTTAGGTAGTCTGGAAGTGAGTTCATGTCCCCTTTTATATAGGCAATGTCAAAATCAAAAATCGACAAGATTGCTTACCATCTGGCAAAGATCTGTTTGGATGCAAGATTTTGAACATCTTTTTGTAAAACTTCTTTTGCACTCTTGCAATCGACGCGTAAAAGAAATTTTTGATTTAATAAATCATGTTGAAACTTTGTAATGCATAAAACAATGGAAAGAATTTCTTTTTTGACAGTGGAATAATTCTTTTGACAATCATTCCAATGTGCAGATGTAAATTGTATGACGTGTTCTTTGGAATTTTGAACCTGTTTCAGGATTCCACCGTATCCTATGTCTGAGGCATCTGTCTCGACAATCTTAGGTGCTGATGGGTCTGCTAGGTGCAATAATGGAATACTTTGGACTTGGGCTTTGATTTGTCTAACAATTTGGGTATGGATGTCAGACCATGGTTCTGGACTCTTTTTCAACCTATCATGCAAGGGTTTTGCAATCCTGATTAGGTTTGGGTAAAAATCTAGAACATAATTGAGGCTACCTAAAAACCTTTGTAATTGGGTTTTATCGGTAATCCTATCAGGAAACTTGGTTGTAAAATCTAAAGATCTCTCAATCGGAGTGATTGTACCCTGGGATATGTAATGTCCTAGGAAACGAACACGTGTTTGAAATAAAGAAATCTTTGATTTTGAAATTACTAAACCGTTTTGTTTAGCAACATGGAAAAATGTATGAAGATGTTTGAAATGTTGATCAATGGAATGAGAAAAAATTAGAACATCATCAATGTATACAATGCAAAATGTAGAGTATGGATTGAATATGTCATTCATGATTCTTTGGAATTCAGATGGTGCATTTTTCAAGCCAAAAGGCATGACATTCCATTCGTACTGGCCGAAGGGAACAGTAAATGCAGTTTTGTATCGGTCTTTTGGGTCAATCTGGATTTGCCAAAAACCGGACTTCATATCAAACTTTGAAAAGATAAATGCAGCATGCAATTTTTGCAATAAATCTTTTTTATTTGGAATTGGATATCTGATCCACTTGAGAGCGGTATTCAGAGGTTTGTAGTTGATCACTAGCCTAGGTGTGCCTCTTTCAATTTCTGAGTTTTTGTTGACATAAAATACGGCACAGGACCATGGTGATCTGGACTTTGTAATTAGACCTTTAGACTCGAGATCCTGAATCTCTTGTCTGCAATGCTGTTCTAACTCAGCATTCATTTGTATAGGTCTAGCTTTGGTAGGTATTTGTTTTTCTGAAAAAGTATCTTCATATGGAAGATCAACAACATGTTGTTTTCTTTTCCAGAAAGTTGTTGGTAAGTCTGAGCAAAGATCCTGCTCAATCTTACTTTGTAAATCTGCAATCCTTTTCTTCAAAGAAGAATCTTGCAGTTGTTTGTCAATGCGACAAAATGAGACATGGTTTTGTAAATCATGTAAATGATATGTTTTTCCATGTATGAGTGCATTTAATTGATATGTATGTATGGAACATGCTTTGATTAAGTTTAAATTCCTAATCTTAGATTGCTCTAGGAATGGAAGTTTAAGCTTAATGCCATTAATTCTAGATGTAATGCAGTCATGACGTACTTTATATGGAGTAAGTAAGTCAATGAATGGAGTACCTAGAATGATGGTATGATTTATGTCTTTTGTAACAATGAAAAACGTTGTAATAGAAATGTCATTGTTTAACACAGAAGCCTGTGTTTTTCCTGCAATATCGAGCTTAGAGCTATTTGCAGCTGACAATTTCTCATTTGTTTTTTGTAAAAAACGCTTTGGAACTACGCCTTCTTTTATGCAGTTCAGATCTGCACCAGTGTCAAACAAGGCTATAGTATCAAGTTTAAAATCATCAGAAAATACTAATGATAACTTGACAATGTATTTTTTGGAAGAAATCTGAGATAACACATCTAAAAATGCAGTATCAATTTGTTCCAAATTTGTATCATGTAATGCATGTAAGTCAAGGTCTGTGGCTTCTTGTTCAGAATCAGAATCTGACTGGTTTTCAATTTTGGACAGGAGACTTTGTAGGATGGCAGAGTCTTGTTGCTGGGCTTTTTTGAGGGCTTGTAACTCTGTTTTGAGGGTCTTTATCTCAGAATGTAATTCTGGGACTGTAATGGAGGCTTTGGTTTTCTTTTTACTTAAGATCTTTGTGAGATCATAAGTATTGGTACTAGTTGATGGCAACATAGTACGAGCTGGAGGGTTAGAGTTTACTGGAAGTTGTTCTGTCTTGTTGAAGTTCTGTAACAGATTATCCAGGTAAACTCTTTGTAGTTGAGGATCATCAAGGCGTTTGATGGCCTCAAGGATAAATTCTTGGTCCTGGGTAAGGACACTGACTTCATTAGACTTTGAAGTATCTGAGGTAGCACTGGAGTCTGCTAACTCATCAACTTGAAATTCTTCTTCAGAGATGTCTGAGGAAGACGGGTCTGTATCTGAGGTTTCAAGGTACAAGTTTTGTATCTTATTGATGGTATCTTCATCAATATTGAGTTCATGTAGTTTCTTTTGTACTTTGCAAAATGCAGCCGTATGACCTTTTTGGTTGCATTTGTAACATGTAGCATTTTTCCAGTCAAAGTTTTTGTTCTTTGGTTGAAAAGGTCTTGAATGTTTGGTAAAATTTTTGTAGGGTTTTTTGTAGTAGTTTTGGTCGGGTTTTTTGGAGCTGTATTTGTGGTTGTAGTGTTTGCGGTATTTATGGGATGATCTTTTGTAGGGTGGTTTTGATTCAGAGCGGTGTCTGGTTTTTGAACAATTTCCACTGCAGGAAGGTTTGGAGGTGGAAATGTCGAACTGGTGATAGAAAGAACCTATTTATTGTCTGGTTCTCTTCATCTCCCATTTCAAATGTTTTTGTAGTTTAAGATCTTAACAGATCTTAAGACCTTCTTTCTGGATGAAGCTGACGAGTTCACCGTAGGTAAGTTGGTCATATGAAATGAGCTTTGTAGAATAAGTTTCCTTGATTTTGTCCCTGACCTTTTCTCCTAGGAGAATAGGTAAGCTTGCAAGGAACTTTTCTTTTCCCAAATGGCTGGTTGGAATCTTCCCTTAACATGACTTGGGTCATGAAGGTATTTTTGTACCACTAAAAGTCACTAAGCTTCTTGCATCGAAGGTTGGATAGAGGCTCATCATTTTTGTCTTTCAGGTGTGATGGATCTCCAATGAAATGTAAGGAGATTGTGAGGATCAGACATGAGACAACATCTTGGATGGTATTTCCCGATGAGTCTAAGACATGAGTTTTATCTTCATACTGCTGGATTGAATTCGGGATGTGAAGATGGTCTACTTCAGTGAGATGATAATCCCACCATCCTTTTAACTGGACTAGCTTAGATGCGTAATTTGAACTAGCTATATGCAAATGCAAAAATAATAAAATGCAAAGAAAATAAGATTTCTGATACGTAGGAACAAGGCAAGACCAGCAATGTCAGGATCCTTGATCAAACACAGAGCATACTTAAAATTTATAAATATAAAACAGAATGATGAAACATGTAATTAAAATAAAACACGATAACAAAATATATGAAATCAAAAGATAATGATATATATTAACTTTGGAGACATTGGTTCTTTGGAGACATTGGTAGTAGATAGTGGTTACAATGGATACTATCTCTGAGATATACAATGGAAAACTGATATTCTCCTAAATTGTTATCTGCCTATGAAAGAAGACGAATGCTCCTTATATAGAAGGAGGTTTTGAAAAGCATTGTTGGATGCTTTGTCTTCTTATGGGAAATTTCCTAGAAAGTTCCTAGAAGCTTCCTACTTTGGATTGTAGTGTAGGAAGGGGACGAAAAAGGGACCTTCCTTCTTTGGATGGTAGTGGAGGAAGGAGACGGAAAAGGGACCTTCCTTCTTTGGACGGTAGTGTAGGAAGGAGACGGAAAAGGGACCTTCCTTCTTTGGACGGTAGTGTAGGAAAGGGACGGAAAAAGGGACCTTCCTTCTTTGAATGCTTTTGCAGGGGTCACATGACTTGTTTCCTGCGTCTGACAGCTTTGGATGATTAATTTTTGACTGGAGGAAAAATTCCGAAACAGTCATCCTCGTTGTCATTTCCCAGGGATATGGCTGGAGACCCTGTGGAACTGGAGTTGGAAGAGACAGATTCTCTGTCTCGCTTTGGAGCTAGACTCTGCAGAATCTGAAGGTATTCCTCTTGAGTCTGGGCGGATGCAAGGAGAGCAGTAGTCTTGGCTCTTTGTGCCAAAAATATGGACTGCTCATTGTCATGTACAGCAGGAAGGATTTTCTTGGATTTGAACCAATCTTCCACAGCTGATAAGGAACATTGGGGTTCTTTTTTGAAAGCATCCCACCATTTTACTTTGAATTTTTGGACCAGGACTGGGGATCCGTCATGTAAATTGTAGTCATAAAACTAGGAACATACCCAAGGCAAAAAGAACTTGGCACAGAATAATGTAATGGGTCTGAGCCGTCGTTCTGAGGGAATGGGCTGGTAAGCTCTTTTGTAATATTTGTATCCTTCGTCCACAGACGGGTGTTCAGTAAGGAGCTCAGGAATACAACCCAAATAGTCCCACCAATGAGTGAACCATATTGGCAAATTTGTAGTATCAATCGTTGTATTAAAGAAAAATAGCCATGAATGACTATTTCCTTGGTTTTGTAAAAGGAACGCATTGAACCAGGCTTGTTCATAATCCCAGTATGTATAGGAGGGAAAATGAGGGTACTGTTTTTGTATGTCTTTGGGGAAAGGGATAGGAGTATAAGGGGTTTTGTTACTCCATTTTGAAGGGTGGATAATTCTTTGGATGGTACAGGTTGAGTATGCTGGATCGGTGTGGGAATGGTGTTTATGGAAGTGTTTGAATGTAACAGATCCTGTAACCTGTAGAATGTTCTCATAAAAAGCACGAGATTTGTTAATATCCCAAGTTTTATAATGAAAACCGCTTTGGAAAATCTTTGAAGTTGTAAGGTGGACGTCGTGATTCGGAAAACCATCTTCGACAGTCCAAATATTTTGAAATCTTTGTTTTTCAAAATACTTTGATTTTGATTTTGAAAAATTTGAAGAAACTTGGATTTGACTTTGGAAAGCAAGCAGGGGTTTTGGAGTTGAAGGTCCTGCTTGAGATTTTGTAACAGGTTTAGAAATACTACCTGAGGGTGACTTGGAGCCACCTGAGACATCTTTGAAGTCGTTGTATCCTTTTGGTGGAAGTGTTTGGATGATAATGTTCTCATAAGAGCTCTATGCAAATGCCATGGACTAGCTTAGATGCGAATATATAAATATATATATATATTAAGCTTGACTTTCTCCCTCCTACCACTATCAACTATCTACTAAGAGATGTATATGGTCTAAAAAAATGTCGTCATTCATTTAATATGTTTTTTTCTCCAATTTATTTAATTGTATTTTTGAAAACTACACCATCAATCACAATTCACTCATTGTCAAAATGAATAATGTCAAAAAATCATCTTAATTCAAAATTTTAAATTGTAGATGAGATTCCAAATAAACTTTTATATTAACTCTCTAGTATTAACTAAAAATAACATTGTCCATTAATTTCAATATAAAAAATATATTGGATTCCATACAATCAACAACTGAAAAATAATTAAAACACAATATCAATCTATCCAACTCGATCTTGATCTAGTATTGATTACTTTTGTTGGAATATTGATGTATTGAGGGTTTGGATTATTAGTTTTTTTTACATAATTGGACATAATTGGATGTCTTAAATTTAGTTTATTGTAATTGAATTGTTCATCTATTAATAACATCATTATCAAGCAATCTGATAAATTCATGTTATAAATATGTAGATTAGTTAAAAAAAAAAAAATGAAAACCTTACGGGAATATTAGGATGAATGTTACCTATTCTTGCATATGTGTTTATAAGTAAGGCTTGTTAATTCCATTATGTTTCGGTCGGAATGGCCAGAACTTTCTGTGCCATTAAAAAATCAAAGACAAAACGACACTGTTTTCATCTCGGTTTTAATTTCGATCGATTCAGAAATTCTAGCGAACGTCTCGATACTGCTCGGCTCAAAATCATAATATTTCTTTTATCTTAGAACATTTTACTATCATAATATTTTGGAATTTTAGAGATGTTTCTAATTTTAAGATTATATTTTTTTGACTTTGTGTTTTTATTGTATAATTTAAAGTTAATTTATCTTGAATTTAAATTATACTTGTTAAATTAATATTTTAATTTTTTTCCACGCACACATATATAATTAATTATATATGAACAGTATAACCTTAAAAACAACATGCCAAAATGCTCCGAAACCAAAACGTTCTGTTCCAATAGAAAAACTAGAACAATGACCAGAACAATATTGACAACCTTGAGTAAGATAAATAAGATAAGGTACACGATAAAGCTTGCATACATCAAAAGTATAGTTTAACAAAAACAACCATAGTTTTTTAATCTATCATAAATGAATATAATATAAAAAAATATAAAAAAATCAATTTCAATTAATTTGATTAACTTTAATTATGATTTCTAAATAAATTGTAGAGCTATGATCAATTGTCATTGTTCTCTAAGTTTTTTAAATAAAATAAACAACTTGTATTTTAACGTGATCTCCATGACATACATGACATGACATGGTTGTGATTAATAATAAAAGGAGGTTTAATATAATGAAAAATAAGAATAAAAAAAGGAAAACATTAAAAGAAGGCAATAAATGAATGAATGAATGCATCAAATAGCGTCATAGCTAATTTTCTTCAACTCACATATCCACAAAAATAGCATGTAAAATCCATGCAATCCCTATCGAGATACCTTGTAACAATGAGTAAAAAGACACACACACACACACACATATATATAATTTACAATCGATATATTGTAAAGGTGCAAAGATGTCAGACGAAGGTAGCTGATCAGGTGACGCTAGCACTGGGATTTCCCGCATCCCTTCCTTTTCAAATCTCAACTGATATGAATAATATTATCTTATCCCAACTACAATTTTGCCTAATTTCCTCTCGCATCCTCCATGGTAACAGCCATTTAATGGTTAAAAGTGAGCAAAAATTCCTACAACTTCTGAACCTTCCCCAAGAAAATATCCTTGTTTCTCATAAAAAGATAAAATTCATAAATAAACACGAGACTATTTATATAGTTGGGCCTAAAAGCTTTAACTTGGTTACTGGGCCCATCTCTTGCCACATGGGTTTCACAATATTAACAGTACAATCAAGAGAAACCGCTTTTGCTTATATGAAACCACAACATCTGGTCTCTTAAAAGCACGCACTTGTTCGGTTCTGAAACATAAATGATTGCAGTTTCTGCTTCTGAAACATCACACATTGCAGCCATCTGTGAAGTTAATAGATAAAGCAACTTATGATCACATTTACTTTTATCTGACAGGGAAAACATAGAACAGCACAACTTTCTAAATGTTTTCGATTGAAGCCATTCTGTTGCAACTCGTCAGTGATCTCTTATTCCTCTTTCAACCAACATCAGAAGTTTTATAAATCACATTAACTATTATAGACACACACTTTACGGGAATAGAGGGAAGAACTGCCCTGGATAGATGGAATGATTTTACAAAGCTTTATGAGAACCGAGTGTGAAAAGTCATGATGTCTATGCCCTGGATAGATGGAATGATTTTATGCAGCCATATCCTCAAATTAAGAACCCATTAAGGTGCTTTCCCTTTATTACTTTCTTCTTTCGAGACAGTTAAAATTCAGAGCTGAAGCAGAGTGACAATAAAGAAAGCGCAAGGAAGAGAAATGAGGAAAGGTGTGAAACTTATGAAAAGGCAAGAGACTGCATACAGAGCAATCACTTGGAAAATAAACCAAATAAAATATCATGAAGTGAAGTGAACGTTTTATGTTTATATTTGATTAATTAATTTAATTGGACAAAAAGTCTCTAAAAAAAGATAAATATGATAAAATAAAAACACTCAAAATTACCCAAAAATATTGAAAATTCCTATAGAATGCAAATAATAATAATAATAATAAAATAATCTTCAATTAAATATATGTTGAAGGATAAAATTTAAAAAAAAAACACATAATCTTAGAGCAAGAAAAAAAAGAAGCAAACCTGAGTGAATCCTTACACCAAGGTTAATCCCCCAAACTAGAAGTTCTAAACCTCATCTTAATCAAAAAGTTCAATTATCAACCAATTTAATATTAAATAATGAAATTTAAAAAACATCAAGTTAAGAAATAGCAAGAAAAATAAGAAGAATCAAATATGATAGGAGAATTTTTTTTAAAAGAATGATGAAATCGTAAAAAAAATTCAATTTTAAAAATCATCTTAAAGAAAATAAATAACAATAAAAAATAAAAGTTAAATCTATCATATAGAAAATTAGAGGATGCAATTAAAAAAAACCATTCTATAAAATAATTTTAAGTAAAACAAATAGTAACAAAGAGAAATATACCAAATCTAAAGGGAAAAAGAATTTAAGGGATGATTTAAAAATATGAAGGGCGAGGCATGGAAATCAAGGAGTGAACAAAAGACATAATCTTAAGCACCTGAAATACACATGCACCGGCCCCCGCGCGCGCACATAAATATAAATATTTAATTTTATTAAAATATAGGTTTTTGTATATCTCTATTGAAATATTCTTACAAAAAAATAAAAAATCCTCTTATTCTTTTCTTGAATTTAATATGTGGTGACCTGATTTATTTATGAAATCAAACTCGCAAGAATGCGAATCTAGCTAGGCATATATTATGAAGCGAGATTTGGTGATTGGATGCGTTGAAAAATACTTTTGGTTTGGCTTCGTTCAAAGAATTATTATGGATCCAACGGAGCTTCATTCTTTGTAGAGTGAATGGAGACTTGAAAGGTTGTGAGAGATCGAGCTTCTTTACTTGAAGAGCTAGCTAACCTGTCTTGAAGTAGATATTTTGTTGAAGAACTCTTCTTTTAAGGGCCGTTTTAGACTTGATCCAATAAAATCTTCTTCTTTGTAGACTTCAAGCGTCGATGAAGGAGGTTGAGACTAACGAAGGAAGGGGGTAACTAAAATTTTAAGGGTTGCCTAGCTAGCGTCCCAAAACTCCAATAACTCTGCACATTCCATTTATTATTTGTGTACAGCATAATATTCTTTACTTTTTTTGCTAGTTGCTTGGCACCTACATGGTTTTGAATTGAGTAGATCACACCTTCATCCATAGATATTTCCATGCTTTATAACAGCTTCAAATTAAAGTCCAATTCCTTGCCTATATATGAAACGAGAGGAAATTCTCATCAAACAGAGATTTGGCGATCGAGGAATGGCCGAGACGAAAGTAGATCTGAAAACCAACAGTACTGCTAGAAATCAACCATGCACCATGTTTTATCATACCCGAGTATCATGACTGCGACCTACATTGATTAACATTAATATATAGAACCTTTTAATTAGGTGCGTAGTTGATGCATTGTATTCAACTTAGCATTTCCAACCATGCACGCCATCGTGGGACCTTTCCATTGCTCGCACATCTTCTTCCTTGGGGATGATAATAATGCGAAAGGAGATATGGAACTGAGAAATGCAAGCTAGCAAATTTTAAAAGCAGGAGCATGGGTGGGTGGAAGCAATAAAAAGGGAAAAAGAAGAAGCCCTATGGAAGGTGATCAAAGAGAGAGAAGAGGTAGTTGCACTCCATCACACCCTCTTTAACTCGTACGTACACTTAAATGCTGTATAATGGTCTCAGGCAAACATTCATTTCATAGGGAAAAACTATCTTCTGAACAAAATATATTGTAATCTTCGGGCCTTGGTTTCTCATGCTTCCACGGAATCTTTTGAATTTTTCAAAACTGTACAACTGAAGAAAATATCATCCCCTCTCTCCAGCTATTGCATGGAGATTTTCACAGTTCACCAGACAAAACTGATTCCAATGAAGTTTCCATGGCTTTTTCGTTGCACACTGAGACCAAAGTTAAGTGGAAAATAGGAGCTGCCCAAAAGGGGCATAGAATAGAGACTTCCCTAGCGTTCAACAAATTAATTAAGTGATTGAATGAATGGTAGAGGGATATTGTGGTGATTCAGGAGGAAGGCGACTACCCCCGCCCCAACTAGGGACTGCTCAATTGACTGCCGGCATACCATACATGTACAAGCACAGAACATTTTAGTAATGGTTTTTTTTTTTTAAATAAAAATTAATAGAATACTTGTGTAAAATTTTAATATTTGATGTGTGATACAGTCTCCCAAAGCTTGAGAAAGCGTGTTGGCCCGGCAAGACAGGCATCCTCATTTACAGAAACGGATGCATTTAAGTCAAAAGCCGATGGTATTTCTAGGAATAATCAATCAAAAGAGAGTCCCCCCTCCCCGATTATCAAAACCAGGTCTGTTTGCAGCCTTGCACTAGTCTGTGACCAGATACATGATAGACATACAGTATTAATGTTGCACTCAAGCCCAAAAAACAAACAAACAATAAACATTAATGTTCAAATGATGTCTATTTTTCCTCGCCCGAACAATGCATCGTCACGCCTGTTAAGACTGCTTTAATACTGAACGTCCAGGATGTGTACTGGGTTTATAACGTTTATGGTTCCCCTTTTTCTTAAAAAAAGAATTTGGTACATGGTTATTTTAATCATTAGCATCATGACACATTAATTGGATGCTAGACGGTCAAAATAAGAATAATTTAATTGTGGTTTGTCAAAAAAAACATAACCTACACCTATGCTAGGAGGAGCTTCCAACACTCTTTTTCCCAACCTCCATCAAATAATAGTATATTCATCGATTTCTTCCAGCTTTTTTTTGCCTTTTGGGCTACTGAAACTGATGAATTTTGTTGACAATTAGATGATGTGGAAGAAGAAGATGAAGGTTGAGGCATGTGGCCTTGCTCTCCACTGTTAATGAGAAGGAAAATAAAAAAGCTCCTTTTCAACAGAGAAAGAAAGGGTAATGCTATCGCATGGAGCTTACACAGACACAGTTTATCACTTTCTTCTGTGTATTTTATTATAGCAAAGACTTATATAAGTTCACTAAGGCTACAAGTCTAGGTTATACAATCAGTTTTGTAACTAATTAATTCCACTTGTTCTTTGGATGTTTGAATGGAAATTCTAAAACACGAACGAAGAATGAAGGTGCAAAACGAGAGCAGGAATTCAAATTTCATTGATGAGTTTTCAGGACATGTGTGGCAAAGTAGATGAATAAATTCAAAGCCTGGGAGTTTTAGCAGAAGAAACACTGAAAAAGAAACAGGAGCATTTACACTAGCCTTTCCAGTTGCCCTCGATCATTCTCGCCATTGCTGCACCACTGTCCCAACCTCATTAAAGATGAGTGAAAGGGCTAAAGCCAATGCTCTCTTCTCTCTCATATACTCTAATAATATTCAAAAGAAAACAAAAGTGAAGAACAAAAAGCTGAAAGCAGAAACCATCTTACATGCACTCTTAAATTTCTAAACCTTATAGTAGCATACATAAGTACCACAACCTACCGCTCTTCCTAGTTGTGGAGAGGATTGGGACCTGTATGAATTATCCTTTTATCATCTTCGTATACTGCGCCTGGATCTCCTTTATCAATGTCCGAAGGCTGATCTTGGCTTGGAGATGCATGAAACTGTGTCTCAAAAAACCTGGCTTTTCTTGGCAGAGACTTCACCAGTTCACCAGTTTCTTCATGACCAAAAGCTATAAACAAACCTAACTGGGTAATAATTAACAGAATCCAGAATAAAAAGATGATTGCAGCTTTAGCTCCAGAATATCTTCTACCGCTTGCTGCTTCTACGCCAACTTTACGATGAAATATCATATTGCCCTGAATAAGACCGTGTAGCAAATAGCAAGCGCCACTCAAACCACCCTCTAGCAGACCATAAGAAAGGCAAACTGGGATCTCTGAATTTACACGATAGAATGGAAAACAGAGTGGTGAAGTCTGGGTAATTCTGTGAAATCTTTTTGGGAAGTTTGAAAGCTACCAAACAAGAGTTACAAGAGTATCTAGAGAGCAGTCAGTAGCTGGAGAGAGAGCCTTTTAACTTTGGGTGCTCCTTATCTTATGGGTCTGCTCACATGATCCTGACCCTTGATTCCTGGAACCTTCTTATATTTTCTTATTTCACACAGTGAATCTTTGGATTTAGCACCTTCCACTCTCACGATCTCACACCATAGTGGCACTATTATACTACTTCTGCTTGATTTGTTTTCTCTTTTCTTTCAGGCATGATCTGTTGTTTTGTTTTTGTTTTTACTGTTTTATGTATTTCTTTTTTCCTATCATGTTGCTTGGAGAGGGTGTTGTGGGACTGTCCAGTATTAATAGCCGCTGTCTCCGGGGTTTTATTCAAATTTATATATTGAGAAAAAGGCATCGGTAAACAAAAACTTTGTGTTTTCACTGTTTTTTGCATCGCACCTGCCCGTCCAACTTGTGCTTATCTTATTGTAGGTTTTTTCTTTTATTTTGTTAGTTTTAGTTTCTGGGATTTCCTTTGCTCATCAAACCGCAACACATTAATGGCATGTTTAGGAATTATTTGAAAAGTGAATTTTTAAAATAATTTAATTAATTTTTTAAAATTATTTTGATGTCTAGCTAGATGTAAAAAATGATTTTTAAAAATATTATTTTTATTCATTTATAAATAATTTTTTTTTCAAAAGCAATCACACCTATATTCTTAAATCACTTATTTGGTCATTAGTAGTCGATTATCATTGTATAAAATTATAGATTTAAAGCACATCTAAAGTTGTAGTTGAGATTATTTTTTAAAATATTTTTTGTTTAGTAATACATCAAAATAATATATTTTTAATTTTAAAAAAATATTTTTGATATTAGTACATCAAAATGATATGAAAACATAGAAATTAATTTAAAATAAAAAATAAAATATTTTTATTTGTTTTCAAAAACAATTTTAAAATACAATTCCTAACAAACACTTACATAAAAACTCTATAGTAGTCGAGGGAGTCCTAAGTATCAATCCATGTGTGTTGAGGCAATGAAGCTCTATAGAAATTTGCATTGACGTGAATAAAATACATCCTAGCAGGAGTGTCTCATATGGTGCACCTACAATCTATACATTGCGCCAAAAACAATTCTCAATAGCTCCTTGTAAACTTAGTTTAGCTTGTATAATTATTTTTTTACGTACCATGGTTACTTGGTAGCTAGACTGACATGAAAGCTTGATGAATTAAGCTCCAGCTAGCTAGTCTAGGCTAGATTTGAAGTTGAACAAATAAGAAATTTATTCAACCAAATCCAGTCAAAACCCAACCAGATCACATGGTACGTTGACCAAAAAAATAATCAAATTGGTTACAGTAGAATGTGAAACTCATCGTTCTTTTATTAATTAAAACATTTTATCAATTCAACGGGATCGTATGCCTATTTTTAAAACCTAAAGTTTCTATGCACACCTCGCATTCACATGTACGTACACACAATGAAAATACCAGCTGGACACTTCCGATACAACTAATAAGACAGAAAAAACAAAACAATTCCCTAGTAAGTGATTCAGAAATATAAATCTTGAATTAAAAAAATTATTTTCCATGATCATTAATTTAAAAGCTCGTCGAGATACACTCATGTTAATAATAATAAAAAAAAAACAGCAATCAAATTGCACAGTCGGTTCTGTTACTGTATAACTTATCGGAATTCAGCCATTTTTTCTTCCATTTTTCTACGATCAGTAATAATTTTCTCTCCACGCTTTCTTATGAGTGTAAATATATTCCATGCCAAAAAATATGTATGGTGTCGTCCACTGCAAAATTGAGTCTTACACTACGGTGGATTGATTGTGCAAAAGACGACGCCCTGGAGGTTTTTTTTTTTATCAAACTGCCAGGTAATTATGAAGCACTTAAATGAACATCACGTATCATGAACCCTAGGATTATCGCTGCAAATGCAGATGATGAACTCGGCTGAAGGAAAGTTAGTTGAAACTCGACTTGGCACGTGTTTTTTTTTAAAAGCATGTTACGGATCCTGTGTTTGTTTGATATTGTATTAGTTTATGTCTGTCAAATTGTTTATTTTTTAAAATAAAATAAAATGATTATTTTTAATAATGTTAACAACTCTAAAAATTATAAATAAATATTATCGTAATATGTTTTTAATTAAAAAAAATACTCTACAGCACATTACCAGTTTAATCAAAGGATGAATAAAAATAAGTGAGCCTGTCTTGAGCTTGATTCTTTTATCACGTGAACAAGTTTATGAATGAAAAAATAAATAAATTATACATGATAAAAATATATACTAAACTCATCCCAGTCTTATCATTGTCGCCGACAAGTTACTGTGACATATGAAAAAACCACATTCCGACTTAAAATTTAAAACAGTCAAACAATTGTTTCCCCGAAATAATTAAATTTATGGATTTATTTTTTCCTACATGCTATATATAACTGCTAGCATCTTTATAGCACAGGTTCTTTATATGAGTTGACTCGCAATTTCAATAAGCTAAACTTAATCTGGTTCGAGCTTATATATTAATTGGCTTACAAATCGAATGGTTCATAATCATCTCAACTTATTCGTACCTCTTTCGGAGTAGCACTCAAACAGCTAGTCAAAAGTTTTCGAGTTCCAAGATTACAATCTGCAGCCATATTTGTCGTTTTTCCTCCTGCTGTGTTAATTTGAACCCCCTTTTTTTATAGTTTACTTGCATGTGTTAGAGTTTACTATGCGTGTGTTGGGTTCCTCGCATGAAATAAAAAATAAAAATAGACACACGTCAGCTTTTAGACAAGACCTGCCTCCACTACGTGTTGAAGTTTGTGTTTCGAAAATCCTGGCTTCGGCCGGAAATTCTCGTGTTAATGTGAGTTCTTGTTTAGCAGAAATTAAGGTAATTATTGATATATTAATTAACAAAAAAAATATTAATATCTACTGATCACCATACTGATGGAATTAACAGCTTACATAAATTTCAGTAGTTGGCAAACAATTATTGAATTAGATCCAAGTAAGAGATGGCCCTCAGAATTAAAACAGTCTGACAGTCAGTGGTCCTAAGGTTATGTACTTACAATTCTCCCCGGTATATCAAAAAAGAAAGAAAGTAGTGCATGCAAACAAGAGTGCGGTGTGAACGAAAGTGTAGGAAGATCATCCTATCTTGAGCTTAAAAGGCTTACATCTCGCGAGCCAAACCGGAAAATTAATCTATTAATAAAACTATTTGAAACTGTTGTGAAACATCTCCAGAAATCAACTTATATTCACATGTAGAACAAGAACAACGAAGAGGGAAAAATAAAACCTTACAGAAGACATTTGATAGTTAAGAATTCATCTGTATACAAATTAATTAGAAGAACAAAACTTTTCGAGAGCTCGCAGAAAAGGCAAATTTGAGCCTCGCCCTCTCGAATGGTCGGCCATAATCATCAGAGGCTGCAGCCTCAATCGAATGATTTGGGCCCCGAAGACTGTTCAGGGCTATGCAAAAAGGACTTCTCTACGATGATCACCTTGGAGCAAAATTAAAGACATTGAAATTGCTGCCATGGTGCTGATAAAATTATAAGAACCCATGGAAGAATGGGAAATTGTTGGAAAATCGATGCAAAACCCATACAAATGACAAATCGTGATGATAAACGTTTTAAATCAATTTAACCGAGTTCACAACAACCGGTTCAGCCCCCTATTTTTTAATTATAGAAAAATTTGTTCGCCATATTACCAAGACAATAAGCGGCGTGCTGTTTATCATGTACGCAGTACTGCGTACACAGATACAGATGCTAATCGTGGATTCATACGTGTTGTTTTTTTTTAATTATTATTACTTACGTTTTTTCACTTTTTTTTTTTTATTTTTTATTTTATGATTAAGCCTTTTTTTCCATTTGTTTTTTTTCTTTTTCTTTGTTTTTTTTCCTCTGTTTTTTATTTTTCTTTTTCTGCTTTTTTTTTAGTTTTTTCCTTATTATATTTTTTCTATTTTTTTCTTATTATATATTTTTTTATCTTTTTCTACTTATATATTTTTTTAGTTTTTTAGTTTTTAATAATCGGGTGTCCCTTTATTCTTTTTTTGTTTTGTTTTTTGTTTCTTTATTTATTCTTTAGATTATATGATTTTTATGATTTTATTATTTATGCAATAATAATGATAATTTTAATCATTGTTTATTTATTATTTTTTAATAAAAATCTGTTGCTTTTTTTTCGTGACAATTTAATTATTTTAATTGTTTTGGCAGTGATGTTAGTAATAATTTTAGCTTTAATAACAATGATAATGACAATAACATCAAGATGACTTTTCAATTTATGTTTTCGTCTTTTTGTTGATAGAAAATTAACAACTTATTTTTTTATTTGATTATTATAGGTATTTTCACAATTTATATTTTATTTTTGTTTGATTTAAATTGAATTATAAAATGAACTAATCTTAATACAATCAACTTAATAATTCAGATATCAGAGTTTTCTTGCTTTTTTAATGATGATGATAAATTTATATTGGTTATTTCGCTTAAAACTACTAAACAAAAAAATTTATATCGATTTTAAATTCATATTTTTTATAGAAAACTTGCACTTGACATGAATTCTACACAAATTTATTATTTTAGCTAAATTTATATTATAATAAAAAATACACACAATTAATATTTTTTACATTTAAAAAAATATTGTGCCAAATTTATTATTTTAGCTAAATTTATATTATAATAAAAATACACACAATTAATATTTTTACATTTAAAAAATATTGTGCCACCACGTGGCAGTGAGGAATTGTCTAGTTAACAATACAATAAAGGGTGCGGGGAATTCACTGTAGCTCCCCACACAAATCACTGTGGATTGCTACAGTGAGTTCCTTTTTTTTTCGTTTTTGCTTTTTTTTTCTTTATTTTTCTTTTTTCTTTCCATTTCTTACTTTTTTTTTCTTTCTAATTTTTTATTTTTTTTACATTGCAACAGTGATTTCCTTTTTTTCTTTTTGTTTTTTTTTTCTGAATACTTTTTATTTTTTATTTTTCCTCTCTTTTTTTCCTTTTTTTTTTGTTTCTTGCTTTTTTTCTAAATTTTTACTTGAATATTTTTTGTTGGTTATATGTATATTTGTTTTTTTATAATCAGAGTGTCTATGCTAGCTTAAACGCACTAAAATTAATCATTGGATTCAAATTTTTTTTATAGTTTTTTTTGTTTTTTTCTTGATTATGTTTTCTATTTCGTTTTTTTTCTAAATATACTTTTTCCATGAAATATTTTTTTGTGGTGCCATGGCTAGATGTGCTCTTTTATTATTATTTTTTCTTTTTTCAATATGATTTTTATAATTTTATTATTTGCGCAATAATAATGATTATTTAATGCATATTTTAAATAAGAAATTATTTAATGTTTATTTAATGATGATGATAAATTTATGCTGGTTATATCGTTTAAAACTACTAAACAAATAAATTTATAGCGATTTTAAATTCATATATTTTATAGAAAAATTGCGATTGACATGAATTCTACATAGATTTATTATTTTACTTAAATTTATATTATAATAAAAAATATACACAATTAATATTTTTTACATTGAAAAAAATATTATGCCACTGCATGCCAAGCTGAGGCATTATCTAGTGTAGGACTAAAACATCATCTCGGTATGCCTGCCACTTCTCTCTCCAGTCTTTTTAGTAGTGATTTATTTCTACTTGTATAATATATATATATATATGTAAATGCAGCCAAATCAAGTTGTGACAACTCACACAGTCTTCGCACGTATACTCCACCTGTTCATTTTAATTAATATTGGTGCATGCAGCCAAAACAAGCTGTGATCAGCAAAGTTTCAAAGTGCAAGTAGAAATTATATAGGAGTTTCGGCTGCTTGGGGTGTAGTATGTACACTCTGTTTTCTAAAGAGTTTTTAATTTGAAAATGTATTAAATAATATTTTTTTAAAATTATTTTTACTGATATCGAAATGTATAATGATAAATTAAAAAAAAATCTCCCGAATTGCTTTCGAAACTCACTCAAAACATGCTAGGAACCCATCAGCAGAGCAGCGAAGAAAAGTACAGACGCGGCGCTCGAACTCCAACAAGTACTGACCAAATCCAACAAATAGCTTCGTAGGTTTCAAAAGATTGAATGGAAGGCAAGAGAAAGACAAAAACACCGGCTCCGTCCAGTACAACAATAACAGTCATTCTGATGATCATGAAAGCTTGAATAAGCTGACGAGAAAATCAGGTTCTTTTGCTTCCTTTCGAGATATGTATACCTTTTTTTTTGGCTAGTTACGGTATATATATGCTTGTTATCTTGTTGATCTTTTAATTTTGTAAGAGAATAACGAAGAAAGAAAGCTAGAAATTTGTTTTTGCACCTTCTTCTGCTGTTTGACTCATCGTTGCTCCTCTTCGTTTAATATAAGAAACCATACCCTACAATTACTCCTTCTCTTGTCTGACTCTTTGATATGTCATTTTTTTTGTTTTATTTCACTTGCCAACAGAGATGAGGAGGATAGTTCATGGACTTGATGATCAAACAAAGAACTTTGTAGCTCATCATTCAAACTGCAGAGAGGTCTGTACTTCATCTTCGTCACATGTTTCCAATGGTTAGAGTAAAACTCCCCAAATGTGATATAATTAAAGTACTGATTAAGATACAATTATTTGATCGTGAGGTCAAAAGACTAGTTAAAGAGCTTTGCCATGTTGTCAAAGGAAGAGGTTCAAAACCTGCCTTCCTTGTTATCATGTTATAGATATGAACCTGGAGATAATTAGTGGTTAAAGAATTTTGGGTCAGCGTTAATGGTCGGTAGTAAGCGGAGCATGACTCTATCATTAAATTAAACTAGAATCATTCTAAATTATTATTTTTAAATGAAAAGTTATGAAAAATATGAGGGCTTAGCTTCTGGGTCTATTGATCAACGGTCAAGTTTTGTCCTCCATATTTGTATCTGAAAAGGCCGAACATGATTATATCCGTGTATCTCACCTCGTGCTCTATGTCCTGGGTCGAAGTGAGATCGGGGTATATATATATATTAAAAGAACAATAAGCGGCGTTTCATGTTTAGTGTGCACAGTGTACCAGTGGATTCGAACAGTTTTTTTTCGTTTTTTCTTTTTCTTATTTTTTCGTTATTTTTTTTTCTTTTTTCTGATTTGTTTTTTCATGAATTTTTTTTTATTAAAGTTTTTTTTTTCTTATATATAATTTATTTATATAAAATTGATTTTTTTTTCTTTTTTTTTCTGATTCTTTTTTTTTCTTTTTTTTTCGTTTCTTTCTTTTTTTTCTTTTTTCTGATTTTTTTTTCGTTTATTTTTTTAAACTCAAATCAAAATTTTAAACATATTATCTCTTAATCTATAATTTTTATTTGTTTCTATCATATAAATTGATCGTTGTAGATTTAATTGTGTTAAATTATATATAAAAAAACTACCCGCGGCAACGCGCGTGCAATTATCTAGTGAGTTTATCAAATAAGTGACGTAGTAAACACACTAAAAATAAATTATTACCTGCAAGTCATGAGATTGTGAAATTATCTCCTTTTTTCTTGTCCAATCTTCAGTCATGCGTCCAAAATCCAAAACTGTAGTAAAACTCCAATCTCAGATCTGTGAGTCTTTATTTGCGAATACCATAATAATAAATATTTTGTAACATCTCGGTTGAGTGACTCCTGTTACAGCAGGAAATTTTATTAGAGTTGTTTTTTATTTTATTTAATAGTAAGAAGTTAATCTCATTACTGAACGCATCTCACATCAGCTTAGTAAATTTATATATATATATATATAGTATTTTCAAATAAAATGGTCGGAGCATCTATACAAAAAAAAAGTACTTTCTTGCATAGAATTTGAAAATTGTTGATTACTCAAACAGGGAAAAATATGTTTGAATAAATGTTGACACAAACAAAATTTGAAAACCCAAATCATGTTTTTCTAAAATATTGGATTGCAAGGCATTAGTCAAATAGCCAAGCTCAGTAGCTAACTCGTTGCCCGGAGAAATTGAAGCAAAACATCAGCCATTGATAGCTTCCAGGTGACGGCGTTTAATCGACGAACAATCATGATAAGGAGGCAAGGAAAGAAATATATGCAACACTTGTATTTTACAAGGGAATGAAAAAAGACAAGGCTAACAAAATATGGATACCCTGATTTTTCACAAACCTACACAGAACTCGTTCTGTTTCTAGGGTCTTAAACGTGTATCAAACTTCAACAAATTTACAAGCAATGACAAAACCAGGGTAACAAAAGAATCGCACTAGCCATTTTACAGCTTGTTAGATACAGCAGCTGCAGCAGCATGTATGAAAACAATGCTCAGTTAATCCCCACAGGGAAAGAATGTGATCTGCGTCCTCTGGCCTCATGTACAAAAAGTTGCAAGTTGCAGTTTCCCTGTATCAATTAGCGGGAAATAATCTGATGAATGTGAACTCAAATAAATCCTTGAAACTCCCAAAATTGAAGTGTATTCCCTCCCACCATGTGGGCAGGGGAAAAAAATGAAAGAATCACGAGATGCGAAAATTGGAGTTAGCGGCAAGATGTGTCCACGAAGTACCAGTAGAAGAAACAACCATCAAGATCTATCTCCAAGCAGATCACGTAGCTGAAGATTATCTTGAAACTTCTGTTCTGTTAGCATGGCACATGCAATCTGGGCATGGAAAGGAATATATGGAGTCATTTGGCCTTTTGATTTCAAATCCTTTAGAATCACTGTGAGACCTCATATTCAGCATGTGTCGCTTGAAGCTCTTCCATCTGTGAAAAAGAGGAAATACAAAAAAAATCAATCCTTATTTCTGTTCAATGATGAGCATTCTCAACAACCAAACATGTCCAGTCCCCTTCAGTTCTTTCTCCAATCATTTTTATTTAACAGTAAAGCAATATGATGAGTTCATACTCGATTTTCGGATTATCAAAGAGCATTGCTAACTTTCGCTTGTCTGGCCTGATCGTCTTTGAGTGTCCACCATACAAGAATCTTCTATGGCCCATCAAAAAATGGGGGAAGTTACCACCTTGAGTTGTCACAAATACCTCACTGTGAAGACATACCGTGTAGTCTATTGCAGCCATCCGAGAAGAATAATTCTGGAAGCAGCAACTCAAGTCAGATCAATAACACTTAGGCAGTTCTGAAAAATGGATGAAAGCAAACCACAAGCCATACAGACCCTGAATGGATCGAGTTCCTCTTCCAATGACAGCATGTCTTTAGTTAACAGATTCGGAAACATTTCCAACAGTGGGGCCATGTATTTTTCAGAATTGTAAATCTTTCCAGATGCCAAATAGATATACGTGTTTTTATCAAAACCCATGCCCCTAAGCATCAATCCAACCTGAGAAGTTAAGGAAATACCATGCTATGAGACGACAATACCAATTCCACAAACCTACAGGCAAGTATTTAAGAGGCCATGCAGTTACATATTACATAAGCAGATGGTAACTTTATCAAAATCTCATGCTGAGAAGTCTCAATTTCAGGTAAGAAAGTGATCGATTGTTTCATATGCATTCACTGGAGTTTCATGGTTGCATCAATACTTGCTTTCCTTTTGGGCATTAAATCTAAAGAGTGCTAAGTTATGGAGCCACAGTTTCTGAGGCCATAAACAATGCAGTTACTTGAAGACCTGTTGTGCTTCCTAGGTTGTAAAATTGAATCCATTCACCAGTCATCTCAGAGCTAGAACAACGTATGCACCTGCTTATACACCACCTTTATGACAAAGCACTGATGATATATTTCCAGTTTAATTTAAAATGCCTCAATAAACATTCACTATAAAAAAAGAAAAGAAAAGGAAATGATTAGCATTCAAAATAGTTTTCTACCCTATCGAGCATAAACATGTTACACCTAACTGACCATGAAGATCATGTAAAGAGAACACAAGAAATTGAATTTTGAGTTTTGCTTTCCAATGAAGCAACAGATATAAATATATATTATACCTCTAACGGAGTAAGGGGACACTTTCCATTGAGCCTAATTGCCCCAGGACGTATAGTTCGGCCAGGCTTTGTAAACTTTCCTTTCCAGCCTCTTTCCCTCGCAGCTTTCATGTCTTTAGCTTCTTGCTCTCCACCATCAAATACACAGCATGAAAAAGCAACCATGTCCTATAAATATGAATTTGAAAACAATTTTAAGATTAACATTTAACAAAAACATTGGCAGTAATAGTAAACAAAATCTGGCATTGAAACATTGCTAATTTAATGACAACTGACCTCTTCAAAGCGAAGATGAACAGAAACATACTTTCCACCATGGCTCGCACTGCGTTCTTTCATTCTTGCAACCAATATTTCTCCCATAGTTAATATGGGATTTGAAAACCTTAAAGCTTCATAATTTGCCAAACATCTAAGCCGTTGAACAGCTGGAGGAACATCAAATGATAACCGATTTGCAAAAGGAGAAATCCTTATGACCCTGAAATAGCACACAAAAATCAGTGCTTAAAATTAACAGTCACAAACATTGATTCATGAAGGATACTAAATTAAATTAAATTAAAATCCTAATTAACTACTACATTATAAATACTAATATTCATAAATTACTGCAAAACTAAAATAATCATACAATATTAAAATTCCTAAATAGTTAAATAACAATTCCCGTTGTTGTTTTTCTCCATTCCATATCACTGCCTCCCTACACTTTGCATCATATGTTGGTTACAATTACCTCTCAAGGAAAGCACTCACAAATAGGAGAATACATTAGTCAGATATAGAATGCTAATGTTTAACATTTATGCAGTGACGCAGACAATTTCAATGTTACATCTCTCTCACACAATGTGACATAAATTGGTATAAAGCTATACAGAAAACAAGAAAGTGATCAACTAAATCACTACTGATTATCTCAGATTATTTTGACTTTGACAAACATGCATATATATATATATATAGAAATAGGTTCAGAACTTTTTTGTGTAACCACCATGGACTGTCTGAAACCACATTTCAAGGCATAAATTAGATGCTATGGGTTATCAGCACAAACCAAAACAGAGAATGAAATGAGGTATGGGACTGTCAGAATGACTTGATGATGAAACACAGAGCAGGCAAATTGAAATATGGAAAAATATGTTGTAACAGTTAACTTTATAGATTTACCACTCACCTTTCTTCTAATAACCTTGGAAGGACAACATCCCTGTAATACTGAACGGGTGCCCATGCTTTTACTCTAAAGTTATGGACATTAGTCATGTTGTTATCATAACGCTCCATAAGATATCCAGGAATCTTATCGACCACCCTTACATTTTTTTCCAATGTACTGATAAAATAGTCCTCATCATAAATTTCTTTGAATTTACTGCAAAAGTAAAAGCCTGAATTAGCTGCTTTGATCTGTATGAAAACAAGTCTTTATCACCATTTACGATAATTATCTCATAAACTGTGAAAAGAAGAGAATCTCACTTACAGACACTGTTGTGCTTTGTTCACAACAAAATCAATATGTAAGAAAATGAATAGAAATCATCAAATTGGTTGTCCAACTTCAGCTTCAAAAGCACTCTTTTTTCTCAAATAGAAATATTAGATAGCAAATAATTAGCAATCATGTCACTCATTCATGAGGTAGCTCAATGAAAAAGATGAATGACAAACAAAGGCATCTCCCGGACTAAATGTGCACCTTGCAGAAAGCACAACACACATTGAGAAATCAACCTAAATATTTCAAACAAACTATTGAGCTCCAAGAAGCATATTTTTCAATACACAAGGTAACATGCCATAGGGTGCGAAAATCTAACAACCAAAGACAAACCAGCTTGAGATCTCCCACATACAGGTAGAAGCAAAACAAGCAACCAACCACAACGAAAATCAGTTTGCAAATCAATATCATCTATCATAATAAATCCATCCACCCTACCTATATGTAATTTCTTTTGATCATATATTTAAACTAAACCAAAGCACCTAATTTTCTATTCAAGAAGCCCATTCTATTAAGCATTCAAGATGATGATATTTCACAAATTTGTGTGGTTGGTAGAATACCACTGAAAAGGCAAAAAGATAAAGGGCAAAGGAGGACGTGTATTTTCCCATCAACCTACAAAAAATCCATAGCTCATAGCAGCAGACATGCCAAGAAACCTAGTCCACATGGAAGGAAAGAAAAGAAGTGGGAAGTAGAAAACATCAACCAGGATTAAGAGATTACAAAAATGCAAGTGGAAAAACATGGCAATTACCAGCGACCTAAATCAAAAAATTACGTTGGATAAAACCGGACATGTCTGATAAAGCTGCATCATATAGAAGTATCCACCATAGGACACAACTGCTAACTTAATCCAAGCCTAAAGTGCCAAAACTACAGCTAAAAGCAAATGAAGCAAACAGACAGGTTCAAAGTTTTGATGTTATCCATGTAACAGTTTGATCATCCAGTCAACCTTATGATTCTTTTCCAGGAAAATGAATGTGCATTTGATTTGTTTATCAATGAAAAATGTCTCCCAAAAACAAATCACCAAAGCTTCTTAGAAACCAAGTTCGAGTGATTTAAAATTGATTCTACCAAGGACAATTTTTATGCAAGTCTTCCAAATAGCGTACATAAGAGCTCTCAAAACATATAAATTTTCAACTCAAGAAAGTTAGTGCAGTAGAAACACTATTGCAAAGTTAGTGTCCAAGTAAAAGTCTGGACACTAACTTTGTCTATTTCTAACAGCAGATCTACTAGAAACTCTTATGCTAAGTTAGTGTCCGAATAAATGTTTTCCAGCTCGGAAAATGAAATAGTTTTATTTATTTATTTATAATATGCTTTGCATTGACAGGCATCAATTGAGAATGAAGTTTTGAAAGTTCATTCAATTTCAGCATGCATTAAAGTAGTAAGCTAGGCAGCTTCTTATGGTATTGACCAAATCAGGAAATCTGTGCATTTATTCAATGCAATAGTTAATTTAACAGAGGCCTCTTACAATAGTTAGGTCCACATATAGTCATAAGAATATTCCAACATCATGAATAACCTTTTATCAGATTAAGCAGGTTGAAAAATGAAAAAAAAAATCATCATCACATGGTAAAACCTAAGATACTTCATTAGTTAAATTCAGAAATCAGACCAACACATTTTTATACTTTTTTTCTCTGCTATTGCATTATCAGGCATCTGGTCCAAAACATTACAATGAAGAGCAGGTGTTGACGAACCTAGGATCTCTCCAGATGCTATGATAATGAAAGTTAGGAATGAGTAAAGTTGCATTAAGATAGCCCGCCACAGCAACCGCATTGCATATCTACAAGGCTCCAAAAAAAAATGCATTCGGAATACAAAAACAAAAATCATGAACATATACAAATATGAAATAAGAAAAGCAAAGAATGAAACCAACCGAAGTCCTCTGCTGATTCAGGCCACCATTTGCCTCCACATAGATGTAACCATTTGATTCAGGTAAGCCTATCATGAAACAACCATAACACTGAAAATTGATAAACATAAAGACAAACATGACTAGGAACTCAGACAAGAGATCACGTAGGAAAAGGGAAAAAATGAAATGAAAAGGTAAACATGATTACAATGATATCGGCATCTATTAGTAGAGAGGAAAACATATTACATATCAGATGGCAGAAAGTTTATTAATTTATTTATAAAGACTGTAACAGGATATTAAAGATCGGAGCACCAATATTAAAATGACAGAGTTGGTTTTCTGATGCTGCATGGCGGTTTGGGTGACCACAAGTGATGCAAGGCCAGAAGCAGTGGAATTGCATGCAATGATGATGGCGAGCTAGAAATGGTGATAATGGTGAATGTAGTGATGCAATATTATGCCAATTATAGACCATAAGGTAATGAGAAGATCATAAGTATAATCATATCACAACATAGCAGTGGTGAAAATTAGTGGTTTAATTGAAAAGGTGAGTGCTTTTGAACATGAAAAAGGTGGCGGGAATGGAATGGGAAGAAAATAATACTTTGCATCAGGATTACACTGGCCAAAGATTATTCACTTTGTTTTTCCATTTTAACTTCAATATCGATGTCAAAAAAGCAAGCACAACTATATTGTGCTAATATTTTTAGCAACAAAAACACTAGGTCTCTCCATAAACCAAACCTGAGAACTTAAGAACTTAAGACGATTAATCTTTAAAGAGTTCTGTTAAAAAAGACCAGACATTATCCCATAAAAAAATCAATGAGACACCTAAGCCAAAAACTGAGATGTCTGAATTTCTTTCAAAACAGAGATATAACAAACATGACTTCTTCAACAAATCATTGATGGTCAGGACAGTCACACCATCCCAGTATTTTTTTATTTTTTTATTTTGGAAAAGGAGAGAGGAGGCTCGTCAATAGCTTAGAATCTATGAGCAGAGATCATTGGAATTGCAAAGAATTGTATGATTATCAGTGTCCTACTCTGTAAAAAAAATGAAAACATAATACTTAAGCATCACAGTTCAGTTCAGTTAAATCACAAACCCACCAACAGAGTGCACGTTATGATCATTAACCATACAGATACCATACAAAGTATTGAGGTATTATGTCCAAAACATTAGATTCAGTTAAGGTACGAACCCACAGACAGAGTGTGCAAGTTATGATCATTAAGCAAATGCAATACCAGCATGTCCAAATTCAACAAGACCAGGCTTCTTTTGATGGAAGAAAGCATGCAACTGAATTGCAATGCATGAGAAGTATAAGTGGCGAGGAGTCAACCTCATTCTTATGCAGCATATCTATTATAAAGCATCAGCAAACCAACTGCCTCACAATGATTGTAACCATTATATTCAAACAAACTGTTGACACCCCTGTAACTTCTCTTTCTATCTAGACAAGAATTATGCAGGCCTGAACAGAAACAAATGCAACGTACAACCGCATACAGTAAAGCTACTGTTCAAAACTAAGTGCAACAAAGCCTCATTGGCATTTAACTGGGTCTAACTAGGGAAGTCATGATTCTGCAACCAGAAAGATCAAAATCCAAGTATTTATTATGGAAGATATGCATAAAAATAAAGCAATAAAAAATGACAATAGCATGAAGTATATCCTACATCACTACATTTCAAAAATCAGATGATTCAAGAGGTGTTAAAAAGAAAAAAGAAAAACATCTGAAGCAAAATATCAGGATGAAGCTCCTGGACATAACCCATACCATCAGAAGATTTGTTTATGCACGGCCTCCACGCACCATTTTTATACGAGTTTTTCCACACGGTTGATAGCTACAATGAATTCAGTCCATATCAACACAGAGTAATTGACACGCAAGTAAGAAATAAATCGTAAGGATAGAAGGTGATGCAGACATTATACCCTAGATAAATCCACAACAGCAGGCCAGAGTCGAGCAGAAACCCAAGGAAAACATTTAGAACTATAATAATAAAATTCTAAGCATCCAGGTCTAGAAAATTTTAAAGAAATGGCTATAGAAACCAGAGATTGGAGGCAACAAAATCAGGTTTCCCCATTTAACTAAATAGCATTGTATATATATACAGTGCAAGATCTCAAGTTTCCAAATCATAACATGATATGAAGAAAGACTGATAAAACGCACCGCATCAGCAGAGGAATTATCGGCATCCATTTCCGGTCGAAGCTTCTCGTAAATCTGAGGGCTCCGATAAACCGAGCCGGGAGCAGGCTTGTGGTCAATTATAGGGCCAACATCGAACGACATCGTCCCCATGTACAGTAGCATACCAGAAATATAAATGAGAGGAGCGAAAAGGAAAATCCCCTGACGGCGGAGGAGGACAGAGAGGAGGAACCAAGCGACGCGGTGTGCGAGGGTGCGTCCAGGCGGGTAGGAGGAAGGAGTGAACCGTCCAGGCTTGGACCGGCCTCCCCCGCCACTGCCGTGACGGTACCTCGGTGAACGAAGAGGCGATTGAGGCGGTGAGGGTGTTGAGTGGCCGCTGCTAGGTATTCTATTGTACGCGTGCATTAGTGAAATTGTAGTAGTAATTCGATATGGATCTTCGCCGTTTTGATTACTTCTTCTTTACTACGACGTGTCGTCATGCATGCCTGTGTTTTTGTTCCGAGTGTCTCCCTCTCTCTTCTCTACGGTTTCTTTCTTGATTTCTCCCCTCTCCCACCCTGTCTCCTGCTTGTGATGATATTATAAGGAGGAGAAAAGACAGAGAGTGAGCGGGAGCACGTGGTAGTGGAGAGCGAGAGAGACAGGTTGGAGTTTATGAGCAAGGAAGGTATATTATTGGGGGAATATCTTGATGGTGGGATTGGAGAATGACTTGCAAATGTTGTTCTCAACCATATGGTTTACGTTTTGCTCACTCTAAGATTCACAGATTAGATTGATGTTGCTTTCTGTCTTTTTATCATCATTTATTTTATTTAAAAAAAAAAAATGAAATCATCGCCTTAAATTTTAAAATTGTTATCCCTTCACCTCCAAATTCATTCGTCACAATACTCCTATCCTGATTTGAAAATAAAAATAAAAAAAACAATTTTTTTGTGGTTTATGGCTGAGATAACACTGATCACGAGCTTAGTGCAGATCCTTTTAAATAAAACTGTGACAAAATAGACGAGGTACAGTGAAAGATGAGCTGAAGGATGGTGTTTTTTTGGTTATTTATGGTAATAATGTGTTCTTAGGTTCGTCTTTGTATATTGTAATTATTATTATTATTATTATTATTATTATTATTATTATTATTATTATTATTATTTCACATCAATATGAATTAAATCGGTGCATTTACAATAATTATTCGAAATCATTTTAAAATCTAAATTTCTGAATAACAATATAATTTCTCTAATTAACCACCATAAGGTTTTCTTTCAATGCTAACATCACGACTACCTATTTAATTGATCCGGGTTTCCATTTTATCATGTTCAATGTTTTTTTGTGAGATTAATTAATTCCATGGAAAAACTGTGTGGATTCTGTCAGGATTTACTGGCAGCTTAGGAACAACTAGTTCTGGTTTTGCTTCCACTTTTCCCAGCGAAGCCACGACAAAAGGTGAAGGGATTTCTTGTGACCTGCGCTGGGTGCGTCAATCTATAAAATTAGGAATTACTTGTAGGGCACTTGTAGTGCAAGTAAATATATGCTGGCAATGCCCCTTATTTTACCAGGGAGCACGTGCCTGGACGAGGCACGTGGAGTGGCGTCAGTGCCTTGTGGCTGGCTGCCATTTTTCCTGCGTGCCTGGAGGGCAAAAGGAAAGCGCATGCATACTCTCTCTCTCTCTCGCCCCCTTCGAACATCTTCCCCTTGCTTTTTTTTGGAACTTGAGTCTCAAGCTTTATCACGGTTCTCCTCAAGGCAATTCACAGCCCCCATGATGTGATGTTTGATAACTCGGTACCTGGTATGATAATTTTTAAATTAAAATATATTTTTTTAATTTTTAATGTTAACACATTTAAATCATTGAATATATATACATAAACATTAACTTGATATATTCTAATGTAAAAATCAATTTGAAAACTAAAAATTCCTATAGTGCTAAACAACACTAAACCCGAAGAATACTTTGATAAAAAAACATACAATCTTGAAATTAAAAAGTCTATTCTTTTTATAGTATTAAGTTTGAGAATATTATGAGTTATTAATTATGATAATCCATTAAAAATGCTACAGTGACAATCAAATTATTTAAAAAAAAATAATAATTCATTGGAGTATTATTCAAAGCCTTGTCAGGAAAAATTCGATCTCATCGTCTAATTCTAATATGTTAATATCCTAACTATTGGAACATTAAGAAAACTTAACTATAGAACATTGAAAAAATACCACTACAGAAACATTCAGGTGGCTGCAATGTGTAAGATTCAATATTATTTTAATATATTTTTAAGAAAATAAAACTTTTAAAAACAATATTTATCATGCTTAATAATAGAAAACTAATTGCCCGGTCCAGGCACCTTCTCTTGGAAGACAGATAAAAGGATGCTAACTTTAAAGAGAGAGAGAGTAGATTTGAAGGAAACGACGACCTTAATTCCCAAATAAATGATGCCTTGTATTATAATCATGTGAGCTGGAAAATAATGCAAGGATTTTTAAAACCGGCGGAAGCAGACTCATTTACGGGGTATTCAATATGCCTTAAGATTACGGTCAGGTTGCGTTTCTAAATAAATTTGATTTTTTTTTACTATTAAATTATATTTTTATGAGTATTATTGGATGTACTTATATTGAAAATAAATTTTCCCCTGGTGGTTTGTGATTGCCCTGTTTCATACATCTGTGGATATGAATTTTATAATAACAGGAAGGAATCATTAAATTCAAACTCAAATGCAAAATATAAAAATAGATGTATACAAAAATGTCACTGTTATAACCCGGATTTTTTTTTATAAAAATAAAGCACACGCGGCACGATTCTGAGAGGGCCGAGTTGATTTCAGGACAAGGAAGCTGGGCTCTGAGTCCACCTGAACTCTATTCATGGCCAGTTCGATAAAAACCTCGGCAGTAAAACTGTATAGCATACTCGCGGAAGACAAGTGCCCGACATAAGAAAAATTACACATTTACACTCACCATCAGGTCATTTTTCATTTACCTCATTCTTTTTTAAAAAACTGTATATAATATTTTTATTTTAAAAAATTTATTTTAATTATTTACATGACAAATAATCCGAAACATATTTAAAAAAAAAAACCTCTATTTTTTTTTAAAAATAACATTTAAAATATGACCAGCATCTCCCCATTTCCCTGGCTTGCCATTCACGAGGCACACCAACATATTCCACTTGCAAAAGAAGCAGTTTGTTGCTCTGACGAGAGACCATTAACAGGGTGTTTGATATTTCATTTCAGAAGTTTTTTTAAAATGATTTATTTTTATTTTTAAATTAAAATATATTTTAATATTTTTAGATATTTTAATGAATTGATATTAAAAATAATTTATAAAAATAAAAAAAAAATCATTTTGATATATTTATATATAAAAAACAATCATACCGATGCTAAGCAGCTGGTAGCTAACGGGTACGATAAATAATGGTCTTTCACTGGCCAGCTAAGGCAGGTGAGGTTGACTTAAAAAGATTGCGTCTCCTTGCGTGCTAAAGAAAAATAGTAGCTCTTCAAACTTGGGGAGGGGAAGAGATTGAAAATCAATTTTCATCACGAGTCGTTCTTCTTGCGTAAACGAGAATCAGACTCGTCACCGAACGGCAGCGCAGCCCATTGAATTTGTCACCAAAAGGAGTACCCATCGTTCCGAATCAGGAAAAAGACTCGTGCTACGATTGGCTAGCTTGGACGTTACCCTTTCTCACTCAATTGTTGTGGGGCCTACTGAAAAAAACTATTTTATCCCGTTGTCTTCCATCTCTCCTCGATCCAGCATTAGAAAATCTTATCAAATCGTTCCGTTACAGTGGGAACGTTAAGTTTCATTTATAAAACCAGGATAAAACAACGTTATTTTTATCCCGGCTTTAATTTTGATTGCTTTGAAAATTCTGCCGGAGTGTCACTGTTCCGCTCTAGCGCTTAAAATCTATTTTTTATTTTTAAAAATTATTTTTAACATCTATACATCAAAATAATTTAAAAACACCAAAGTATTTTAAATAAAAAGAATTCAAATTCAAATTATGTTTGTTAAATTCAAATGAGTATGACATCGAAACGCCCGAACCGAAACGTCCGCTCCAATCAAAAACCGGAATGGTGACCGAAACCAGTATTAACAACAATGGACTCATGTGGTGGTGCGACTATTCCTTCTTCGAAACAGTGCAGATCCTGTAACTGATGATTCTCAGCCATGGTTATCCAGGAAACTGTATGCCAGCTACGAACCACGTCCAGAACCCACCCTCTCTGTTAACAATTTGAAAATGCAAAATCTCGGAATCTCAAGGTCTCATTCTAGAAACCAGTCAACTCGGTTTCAACCCGGGAAACCATGCTTTCAACTCGGCCTCCATGTCAGGAGAAACTTGATCGGAACTTTATTGTGCGTCTTCCCTGATTATCTTCAAAATATATTTAATATGAAAAATATATTAAAACAAATAAGGGGAATCTCAACCAGCTCCCCAGTCTATAGGGATAATCTCAAATAGTTCCCACCTTTTCCCCCACTCTTGATTGGGTCTTCAACGTACCGATGGATTCTTATTCAGATCTTTCCAGTACTTGAAGATAAAATAATGATTAAGTAATCATATAAAATCTACTTAATTTCTCTTTAATTATCTTAGCGAGTTTCTTACTGTTTAACGGATAAATCTTTATGAATTCACTGGTGTTTTATGGAAAACAAACATCATATAAATTTCATAAGACTAAACAATATGCTTTAGTTCTCCCACGTCCCACCACGCGAGTTACATCCACAAAGGTCGTTGCTGTACACTGTTGTCAATGGTGTCTTGAAAACAATCAAGTGTCAAGCAACAATTTATTTACATTCAACATTCCAACCATTGCTAGTGTATGAAATCAATGGATAGATTATCCTGACCGTCAAGGCAATGATGATCAAGGCAGCTAAATACTTCAAAAAAATAATGACTTGGATTTATTATTAAATTCAATAATTAACTTAAAGTATTTCAAATAAATACAATATACAGCGATATAATTAAAATACTTGAAATAAAGAGATAGTAAAAATAATTTACAGACTCATTACTTATAGATAGTCATTATAATATCATTAATGACTTAAACAATCAACCGATTTACATCGATCAAGCTGACCGGTTTCAACAAAATTTCCGGGCTTTTATCATTGAGAAAAATATGATCATTCATTTCATTTAATTACACCAACAGCCAATCAGTTTATGCATAATTCAAGATTTATTTATAATAATTTATTGCAAATTATAAATATCTATCTCAAATTTTATCATAAATTATCTAATACATAATAAAATATGTGAATACATTTTAATTATGTTATCAACAAATTTCAAAGGTTTACGTTTGTCAAATTCTTAGAAATACCTATCCTATATTTTATTATAAATTATTTAATGAAGTAAAATATAAATTTATTTTAATTGTACCATCAAATAAAATATAAAAAATAATGTTTTGTCCCCAAAACAAGTAGCTATATATTTTTTTACATTTAAACTTGTTGTCAGCCAACATATTATACTTCTTTTTCATTAAAATATATGAAAGTCTCCAAAGATGAACAGCAATAACAACAACAAACACTTCATAAAATATCCCAGCCACACTCCGTGGCCAAGCTAGCCATTTCACAAGAAATACACACTATTGCACCAAAAAATCCAAAACTTAAATCAGCTATGTACTTATTGGAAATTATTAAAACCAAAAGTAGTGGAAAAAACAGAGATAAACAATTGGCATCCTCATATTCCAAAGTAGACTACCATCAATACAATTAGGATTTAAGAACCCCAATTTGTTAACAGCTGCATCCATAAAAAAACAAGGGCCTTAACCCCAAAGCCTCGATCATAACCCCAGAAAAAAATACATTAAATGGACGGCAATTAATCTTTAATCATGAAGAGTACCCAAGATATCCTCGTCCCTGTACAAAACATACCTGCAAGAGAAGAAAAAATACCACTAACACAAATCAACAACAAAAAATAAACAACCACACCATAAAACGAAACTTTGAATCACTAGCACATACTCTTTTTCACCAAGCTTGACTTGGGTGCCTCCATATTCAGGCAAAAGCACTGTGTCACCTTCCTTCACAGCTGGAGGGATAGTGTTCCCTTCAGAGCTCCTCAGCCCAGGACCCACAGATATCACTTTCCCTGAGTTCAGCTGTTTTCATTCGAAACTTGTCACAACCACTCAGTTTATCTCTAATCTTAACTTAGCAGAGAAACACATTCATGCAGAAATATAGGAGAGCCAAAAGTAAATGAATTACCTTAGTGGATGCATCGGGGAGAAGAATACCAGCGGTGGTTTTGGAGGGAGGGATAATTTTCTCCACCAGGACGCGGTTAAGAGTGGGAATCAAGCGCCTTGCCATTCTTTTCTACTGCTAAGAAACTCTGGCAAAATGAAACTGTGGAGTTGCAGCTCCAGATCTCTCCTTTTAAAAACAAGAGGTTGGATTGCCGTCGGGGAGGAAGGAATTGGGAATGAAATTTCTCTGGAGAGAAACAGAAGGTTCTAGATTTAGATCCTAGGGTTTTGTTAGGGGTTTACATGTACTTGAAGGGATACATGTCATTATGGGTATCCAGTTTCAATTATGGGCTGGGAGCAGGGATGGAGACGGGTTGGATGCTGGCCCGTTAAACCAATCCCAAATCCTACCCCCTTAAAACTGTTGTGCCCTCTACTCGGCCCATCATAAATACGTTAAAGAATCACCCCCCAAATCCATACTCGGCCCGTACATGTCGAAGTCATAAAAGGCTCACCCTAGAGTCCAAGTCCAGCTATAAAATAGATTTTCATTAATTTTCATTTCTCACTCTTTACTTTTCGAAAAACTATTCCGGTCCTTCTTTTTAAATATTTTTCTTACAAATAAGTCATCAGTTTTCGGTCTTCGTATTCTTTTTAAGATACATGTCCGTTTCTAAGTCAAAAAAGGTTTTTTGCGATTTGATTTTTTTTATATAATTTAAGAAATTGGATTTATATTTTATCACGTTTCGAACTACATGATGGATCATTTTCGTAAAATACAAAATATTATTTTGAAATCAACAGTTAGAGTATTTCACTAAATTAAATTCACCATATAAAATAACTAATGATTATAGAAAAAACGTAATAATCGCCCACTGACTCACATCGATGAAATCCTAGTCTTTTATGCTCAATTGTTATAGATTTCGTAAACATGACATGTCATTCTCTGGAAGAAATCCCAGGAAAAAACCCTTGTATTGATAGTATGTTTAGAAGGGCAGTTGTAGTAGTTTTTAAAATGATTTTCGTGCTGAAATACATCAAAATGATATTTTTTTTATTTTTTTAAAATTATTTTTGAAATCAATATATCAAAATGATCTAAAATACACAAAAACATATTAATTTAAGATGTAAAAAATATATATTTTTTTAAAAGCGGCATTTAAAACATCATTCCAAACAGCACTAGGTATTTGTTCTCTTATTACAAAAAATCATGATTAAGGTTTTTATATCTTTCTTTGATTTAACTGAATAAAATGGTGGCTACTCCATCGTCCTATTATGCTCAATTGATGTGGACGGGACTCATTTATTAATGGAATGGTGAATATAAGGACCATGTTAAGAAAAGAAAATGAATGGAGATAGATTTTAGAAAAAAATTAAAAACATCGGGGATGATCTCCACTATTAACAAGCTTTTAATTTCTGAAGTAATATTGAAATACGATGCTCGGATTAAGGGAGAGGGTAAAAAATAAGGAGATAAAAAAAACAAAAAAAGCGTGAGCGGCAGGATTCGAACCTGCGCGGGCAAAGCCCACATGATTTCTAGTCATGCCCGATAACCACTCCGGCACGCCCACCCGATGGCTTTGTGGTGATAGTATATTTTATTAATTTGGAACAATTATTAGGTAAGATATTTAATGAATTGTGGTATTTTGGCAGGGACCCAGTGAATATTATAAAGTGTGTTTGGAGTACTTTTCAAAAGTATTTTTGAAAATATTTTAAAAAAATATTTTTATTTTATATATTTAAATGAATATGTTTTGATGTGTTTAGATCATTTTAATATGATGATGTTAAAATGATTTAAAAAAAAATAAAAAAAATATTATTTTGATATATTTCAATATAAAAAAATTAAAAATCCAAATATAAGCTCCCGTAGTGGTGGTAGCAATCAGGTGGGAGATGGCAGAATCTTTAGAGGGGGTCTTAGAAGATATCAAGAGTTATTTTAAGATTAAAAATGAAATTTAAACAGATCAAACTTCATTCTTATACAATAACATAGCATTTGTTCTTTTTACCTGCAGGGTTTGCATAAAAATAGAACACTGGGAGTGGAGTTTGGATTTATTTAAATTTTCAATGTGAGAATGGAGTTTGGTTTTACACAATCAATTGCCTGCGTGGGTGAATATGGAGGTTGGGTAGTCCAAAGCCATCGTTGCTCCTTTACTAAAATATATAATTTTTAACTGAACTGACAATAAATCAAGTTATAAAAACATGGGAACATTTTACCTTTACAGTTAAATGATAAGGAATCTAATATTGTATCGTATAGTTTTATGATATAATAATGGTTAAATCATCAATATCATTTTAATAAAAAGAGTTGAACAAAACTCACTAAAACACATATTTTTTTGGATACTAATTAATTCAATCTTTTGAAAAAATATATTTAAGTCCAAGTGAATGATTTAAACTTCATCTGTCTAAGTCTCATATAACTCGATACTTACTGTATAAATTATATTTTTTTTACCATTACGCCATTGTTCCTCGGAGACATATACTAAGATCATGCTAACACTATCTTAAAAATAACAACGGTCTAGTCATTTTTTTCTTCCACTTTTATAAGCTTGATCTTCATTTAAAACGAAAAGCTCTCATATAATACCCTTATTTGTATTTTGTTTAATTTAGAGGCTAAGATTATATGCACGAAAAGAGACAACTGACTAAGACAACTCTTTAAATTAAAGAAGAGTAAACTACATGAAACCACAAATACAAGGAAAAGTAACCAGCCTATAGTTGACTTTCATTACTTGCTCTATCCAAGCAAGTACATAAATAAAATACAATACATAGACAACGTACTTTCAAGTAAACCAGTAGGGTTTCATAGATTGTACAGTATCGCTATTATTAATCAATCAAGAGTAAAAAATAATATATATTTTTCTTGACCTTCCTAGAAAAACAAGTCACACCCGGACCTTCTTCTTGTTGATGCCGGGCCATGGAAACGAAAAGCTCTTTCCCCAAGGATATCATGTGTGGATAAATTCGTGGAGCAGGAATCCATGAATGAAAAATAAAGGCAACAAAGCACAATCTTTTGTAAAATGCAATGGTCCAGTTCATATCCATAAAGTGGTATTTTCTTTAATTAGATATTGAAAACCTTTTGAAACAGCAGGGACAAGTCATATGCTTTCGGACGGAAAAGTTATGGATGATGGAATATGAAGGGAAAAAAGAAGGGGAAAACAAAACGTGGTCCTTGCAATGTCAGCTAAATTTGTAAAAGTAGAACCAGGTGCGAAAGATCCCTTTCAGTTAGACAACAAATAACTGGTGGAGGTCGAGAAGAAAGAGAGGTCTTTCATGCCTTTGTATGAGCTCCAATAAGTTGGTGCAATGATGCATGGTCTGGAAATTTTCTTTATGGTTTCTGTATTACTGATAGAACGTACTGCAGCGATAATGGTGATGATCTACTCTGCTGAATCTTTTAAGTGGCGGTCCATTTCACAGACCTCACTGAATATTCATTTCTTTATAGGTCCCTCTCCCGACAATCAAGTGGTCGATAATTATTTGTTTTATTTTCGGTTAATGGGGGAGACTTCAATGATTTTTCACTCCTGTAACTCAGTGCAAGAGGAGAGAAATTAGGGATTAATTGTTCAGATAGTGGCAATAGAGTAACTTGAAATTTTAAGTCTTTAACTGGGACCTTGGACTGCACGTATGCGGCTTGAATATCTCGCTTTCTTAAACTTCCTCAGTCGTCCCTGTAAGAAAACATTATCTTATTTTTAGTTACAGATGAGAGATTTCAACTATGATGTTTTGGGAAGAGGACGACACGATGGCCTGTCAAGTTACGAGTCTACTGTCTAATTAAGATTTATTCTAAAGCTATCTGTGACTATAGCAATTATTCGATTTGATGATTATTATATTGACCCCGTAAATTATTGACAAGTGTGTGACCCTGTATGGACCATCTAGCTATGTAAACACCATAATCATACAAATCCACGACCGTAACTATCTAGAATGTAAGTGCAGCGACCGTGATCCGATTTTAGGTTGGAATGTACTCAAAATAAATGGGCCATCGCCTGAGCTGCGTGCACGCATCATTCGGATAGATGTAAAACCAAAGAAGACAAATCACCTCAAACAAAGCTCATGATTAGCTACTCGTTTACTTGCACCTAAACTTCGTGTCTCACATTGTCATTCCATTCTACAACAAATGATTACTTCCTTTTCATTTCCCATCTCTTCTTCTATTCTATCTCTTTAATTAAAACCTTATCATTATCAAGTTCTAACATGTAAGGTTTTGTTTTTGTGGTTAAATTGTGTTTTATATATATATATATATATATATATATATATATGTATTTGAACTGTTTTAATGTAGTAATATTAAAAATAAGTTTTTAGATATATTGTTTTAATATATTTATACATGGAAAAGTTTAAAAAATAAACACTAGAACAAGATTATATACTCGGCAGAAGTATGGGAAATTTGACGAGGATTTGGAGATCCAAAGCCGAACTTATCTTTTGTCACAGTAAGGTTCAAAAGAGGCCTAGTCTATGAACTATGCAAATAATTGTGCTGGTTATAATTATACTTTGGAAGTTAGTGTCGGATTTCCCTTGCAAGACTGCTTTGTGAAAGGTCAAACCACCTTCTGGTGGGTTCATCATATTGCCACTTTTGAGATTTTTACATACTATCTTATAATAATCAATATATCCCTTTGATACCAGCTTATTAACCTATCAATAGCAAGGTAGTCAAAATCGAGATTTTGACACGAATTGAAAAGGGCTCCGAAAAATCGGATCATAAAATCGTAGAAAGATCGTACCTGAATTGTCCGTACAAAAATCGTAAAATCAGAGCTAAAATCGTGTAAGAAGAAAAATCGTAAAATCGTTTGTAAAATATTTCTGAATACAAAATAGCATAATTATGGACATAAAACTTAATTAGTTTAGGTTCATACATGATGAAAAATAACTTCAAAACACATTACAAAATAATTATGTCCCTAAAAGTTCATAAGTTAAAAACTAACAAATTTAAAACAAGTCTTCAGCTGGCGTACAATGTAAACTAAAATCAGCTTCAGTTTCACCCCCCTCACTATGTCCAGGAATTGCATCAATAGCATCGCAATGAAAAAGATTACTAGTACTACCGGTGCTAACATCGATATTGCTAGTACGAGATTGAGGTCCAACATTATTGAACTCTAAACTCCTTGAATGCAAAGTTTCAAAATAATCTTCAGTGGCTTCAGTACTCATCTCAACACCATTAAAATTATCTTCATCACTATCGTCTTCTATTCCATTTTGTCTTCGTGTTGCACTATCAATAGTTTGAAGTAAATTAATGTTCGATGAACCACCATGTCCTTCTCTTTTAGTCACCCATTCATCATCAGATGGAAGATCATCTACAACGTCATCAAAATCAATGACTTGTCTTTTGTCCTTATCATTCATTTTCAAATTACACATCACAAAAACCAAGTCATTCATTTTTTTCTGTTGTAGACGATTTCTTCGTTTAGTATGAACCTATAAAAAATTCACAATTGATAAAATATAATATTCTTATAAAAAAAATGAAAACAATATTTGTTTTTTTAAAAAAAAACTTACTATCTCAAACGCTCTCCAGTTACGCTCACATCCAGATGAACTGCAAGTCAAGCTTAGAACTCGAATTGCAAGATCTTGTAGCTGTGGACATTCATCTCCATAAGAAGCCCACCATCTAGCTGGAGTCTTTTTATCCCTTACTTTTTTTGCAGCCTTAATGCCAAATAACCCCTTTGCTTCCGAGAATATATTAAGTTGTAAATCAATTTTATCCCTCTCTACTTCATTAGGCACCATCCGATTCAAGCAGTTATACATTCCATATTTAATATTTTTGTCCTCTCTATAATCAGTAATATAATGATAATGCGGATTCAACCAATAAGCAAATGCATGCAAAGGTCTATGAAGTTGAAGCTCCCATCTTGCATCAATAATATCCCATACAGGTTTATATCTACGAAAGAAAATAAACAACATAAGATAAAAAAAAATAGTTATATTAAATAAACAATTGGCATAATAGATAATTTGCACCTTTTTTGCACATTTGCAAAATTAACTTGTATCTTCTCTTTCGCTTCCATCATGATTTTATATATAAAACCCATGGCCGGTATCTCATCTGAATCAACTAATCGTAGAACTTTTATAAGAGGAAATGCTGCCTTGATGCATTCAGAGACATCATGCCAAAACTTGTTGTCCAAAACATAATTTTGAATTTGCCGCCCTTCTTCACTTTTTGAATACCGACTTGACCTCCATTGGACGGAAGTGAACATTGACATCAGTGTAATCCTACAATCGTTCAAACATCCAAGAGTCAAGTATGCAGTGACAAATCGAGTGACAGCAGGCCTGATCAAATCTTGTCCTTTTGTGAACTTTCTCAGCATGGAAATAAGGAGAGATCTTGAATATATATAAGTGGTGATTTTCCTCCCCTTATCAATGGTTACAACATGCATCTCTATTTTCTTCTCAAAATCTTCCAAAATCAAATCAATACAATGAGCAGCGCATGGTGTCCAATACAAGTTTTTTCTTTTTTCCATCAATAAAGTCCCAGCTGCCTTATAGTTCGCAGCATTATCGGTAATGACCTGCACCACATTTTCCTCTCCAATCTTTTTAACAATAGCATCTAACATCTCAAATACTTTAAAAGTTGTTTTGGATATATGAGATGTGTCTACAGATGATAAAAAGAAAGTTCCTCGAGGACTATTAACCAGAAAGTTACAAATAGATCGTCTTTTCCTATCAGTCCATCCATCAAACATTATTGAGCAGCCTGTTTTTTTCCATTCCAGCTTATAGTCATCAAATAATTGCATTGTGTTATCTACTTCTTGCTTTAAGTACTTCTCTCTAATATCATGGTAAGATGGAGGCTTAAATCCTGGCCCATGTTTTGCAACTAATTCAAGCGCTTTAACAAACTCAGGGTTTCTAGCACAATTAAAAGGAATAGCACTAGTGTAAAAAAACCTTGCTATTTGTTGACATGTTTCTTCTCTAATATCCTTCTTTAGCATCTGATTGATGGTCATTTGAGCACTTCCACTTCCACTTCCACTTCCACTTCCACTTATTGATTTCTTTCCCTTGTTAATTTCACAATCTTCGTCTGCATCTTCGCCACTTCTAAAAAATTGAGAAGCCTTTCTTTTCTTCTCAGATGCTTCTAGAGTTTTCACCAACACATTTAACATCATCTGCTTCACATCTGCTGGTACTTGATGGCATGGTTCAACATCCTTTCAAGTGCAAGCCAAATGATGCTTGAAACGATAAATGCCTCCGCTGAGAATTTTCAGACAATACTTGCATTGAACTTTTCTTGAAGTATTCTCAATATCTATACCATGCTGCCATCCCACATCAAGTCTATTGCCACTGGTAGTTTTTTTGGATGCCATGTAATCTGCAATTAAGAGACTATTTTGAGAAAATTACAATGAAGTTCAAAAACTAATAAATATGATAACATGACATTTTTTTCTAGAGAATTACTGATGGAATTACAGGTTCAAAAACTAAGTAGCAGGAAATGTACATGACTACAGTCTTTGTATGAATTTTGTTGTAAAGAATACACCACTTGATATGCACTTTAATGCAACATGTATTTATTGCATTTAATTTTTCAGTTCCCTTGGATGCAAGTGGCAAAGTATTTCCAGAAAGCTTAAAGTAGTTCATCATTAGTGATGCAGCAAAGAATCAAGAGGGAATACGACCAACGTCAATATTCCATAAAAATCAAAGAAAACGAGATTAAATCATTTATGGCAAAGACAAAAACAGTAAATTTGCCATTTATGGCAAATTTGATATAAATGCATAATATGAAAGAGCTAAGAATTCTGAGAGAGTACCAATTGACCAAAGTCAATTTGGACTCTTAATTAAAAAGTTATCGCAAAAACGAAACCTTCCTAAAATAGCAAAAACGCCGATTTCGGAGCCAAAACGATGGAATTTGGCCAAAATTGGGTCTAGGTCAGCAGCAAAGCTGCTGAATTCTTCCGCAAACAAAGAAACGCATTGACTGGGTGAGTTTCGCGTTATTTCGTCATCAACGACCCGGATGCCGAATTTGTTTTTATGCCCATTGATGGTAGCAGGAAATGGATTTTCAACTGAACAATGGTCATTTACAGAGCCACAAATCCAGAATCACGCATTCCCTCCAAAAAAACTTGCTTATAAGATATAGCTAAAGACTTTTACCTCCATGCAATAATCATTTGAGCTCTATGTAGATGCTACTTTACCAAAGCCATAAATATACGCAATACCATATAAAAAAATTACAAAATTTCTCCTCGAAATAACTAGAACATCCATTACCATTTCATTTCTAACTAGAAAAATACAGACCGGTAGTCATTCACGAACACTCCCTCTAATCAGCATGGAAATTCAAACACTAACTAACTTCTATCTAATGCATTTATCAAATCAATCACAGTAAACTCAATCTCAAATCAATTCTCAGTTGCATGGAACAAAACCAATCCTCTTCAAGAACAGGATTTAAATCCATTTTTTCACAGCTCTTTCAATCGTCATTTCTATTTTAAAATTGATAAATAATAAAACCAAAATCAAGCAAATGAGAATGACGAGAAGCACTGACCTTTAATGGCGACGAGAAGGATTTTGGGGAGGAGGCCACCGAACTCAGAATTGACGATTTTGGGGGTTTTGAATTTGAGCTGAGAAGAGAATATTTAGGGGTTGAGAGCTGACGCTTTTGGGGGGTTTTAGCTGAGAAGAGAAGAAAAGATTTGAGGGTTCTGTGATTTTGGGGGGTTTTGTGAGAAGAGAAGAGAAGACGAAGAAGAGAAAATTGTCTGGGGAAGAAGAGAACGAAGAAGATTCAATTTGAAATGAAAACGGGAAGTCAGAACTGAAATGCACATTTTTTTGGCAGACCGAATTATTTAACTCGTAAACTCGGACCGAGTCAGTCCGAGTTTGCGAGTCAACCCGATTTTGACCGGGTTTGACCGATTTCGGTTTTTCTACCGGTCCAACCAGATTTTCGGAACCAACTCGCAAAATCGTACGATTTTGCGAGTTGGATCGCGTTTTTAACTACCATGATCAATAGTGTTTTATTTTTGTCTGATTGTGTTATGGAGATTGTTTTATGGCCCACCTTATTTCTAAAAAAATGCCAAGTTCATATTTTTCAGCTTTTAATAATTTTGATGCTCAAAATAATATATATAAATAGCCACTTCCGCGTAAGATTTTTGCCTTCTGGTATCACTTGCATGTTGATTTTTTTTATTATTATTATTCCTGTAACCTTTTCAGCTTGGCCTTGGAATGATGGGATTTTTTTCACACTGTAGAGCACCTGCCTTGTACAGTGTTGTGTGTTTGGCATTACAGTTGCGGTGGCCGTGTAAGAAAATGCAGGGGCGGTGGCTACCAAGCCGTCCGGACAACAAAAGGGCCTTAAGGATTTTGCTGCTAAATTCCATTCGGACCACGAAGAGCAGCCAGTGTTCAGAGCAAACTTATCGTGTAAATCAAAAACTTAATACGACTAAAAAACTCTCATAAAACGCGAGAGTTTAAGCATGGATTGTCAATCAAGATTCGACGAGGTATTTAATTAGTTTCAATTCTAAGAACTTGTGCAAATATATATAGGGTTGGAAAATAAAGAAAAATAGAAACGGGTCATTTTTTTTGTGCAATGTACAGCAACCTCTGTGGCCACTAAGTGGTGCACGATGCGCACCGTTAAATTAACGGTTGTTAATATTCAGATATAAAAATTGTACAAAATAGGAATAAAATAATTTTATATTTAGCTATTTTAGTCTTGTAATTTGTCTATAAAAACTCTCTCAAATGTAAAGGTAAAAATACAATGAATACTCTCATTTTGGAAACCCATCTCTGCACTGTATTAAAGACCTGTAACGATCCTCATAAAACTCATAACCAGCTCATAGAGAAGCGCACCGTCTCTGAAAGGAAAATAAAACTGAAGTCTGGGGAGGCAGCATATTCCTCGGAATATTCCGACTTCGGAAACCCACACTTGCCATATGGCCAATTCCGGGGCATGCAAGTCGATGTTGCCTTCAATGTTCATCACTCCGTTCTTACATTGCAAGCTCAAAATTTTAAAGGCGAGAAGAATGATAATAACATTACAAAAAAAAATCACATCCTGGCTGTATACTCTTAAGTACACGGTCGTGTTTGCTAAATAAATCATCAAATTTAGATTGAATGGAGTGATTTATTAGTTTGTATTGGGGAAAAAAAGAAGTTCATCTTGCATTGAAACAAACACTTCATGCAAAGTGTTGGTAAAAATGGGATACTAGCTAGCAGTGTATTAAATTAAAAGTGAGCTACATGATTTATGGATCGTCTCTTGTGACCTATATGGCGGATTTCTTGATGGATTTTGTAAATAATATTTATTTATCAAACATTAATTCCCTTCCAATACTTAATTGTTATTATTAAAGATTTATGTTTCATTCTATTTATTGCACCATACGTTTTCCCTTCATTTTTTAGATACGGTTTGCCAATTAATTGATTTTTTAATTATTTTTGTTCCGTTCCAAAACACTCCACACGTCACATACAACGTCTTTCAGGCCTTGCAAATTATTATTTTATTTTTCCTGACAATTTAATATGATAAAAATGAGAGCAATTTGGGAAGATTGATTTAATATGATCAAAGTTATCTTGATGATCAAGGCCAATTGATTTACATATTAATAATCAGCCGGCAAGAGAGGTATGTAGTTAGAAAAGATTGAAAAAAAAAATAAAGTTGTGAAGATTGGACAAGGACGGTTAATTTAAAGTAAACTGGTATATATTCAGGACACGGATCTGGTATATAAAATGCACGGCTGGGATTCAAGTTTGGATCGCAAAGTAAAGGAAGAAAAGATGGTGGAATCTGGCTTTAAAGATAAGATTCCAAAGCCTCTAGCACAGTGTAACTGATCAAACTTGTTGAACTCAAGCACATAGAATTTAAATGAAACGATATTAAACCTAGAACATACCTCAAATCGTAGCGATCCATAGTCTCTTTCATGACTGTAATCTAAACTCATCATGGTAGTGTTCCTTCAGAAATGTGTGTATATGATAGCTATACATGTGCCAATGCCTCGACTGGCTTCCATTCTTACAGCCAGAATGCTAATGAAAGGTTTTACCGGAACTTATTTAGCACCCTGTGATCAGTTTTCATGACTTCATTTCCTTTTATAAATGGAAAAACAGATTCCCAATAATCAAAGAATGAACATTTGTGGACCTATCCAAGGGGGCGGTGTGATGGCAAATGACTTCTGATATATACAACAAATCTCGAGTTCGAGTCAGGACGTGCATTCCTTGTAAGAACCTGGAACAACCAGAGTTTTACTTGCTCATTAAATCCACAAAAAAAGCTTTCCACTTGGGATGAGGTTTCCTCACATAAAAAAAACAAACATATACAGACCGTCCATAGGGTTTAGAACAGTTTGAATGATAATTCTTGTTTATTTATTAAATTGTAATACATTCCTCCTGTTTTAACATGTAAATGATAAGTGGGCGTGTCTCTGCAAGAAGCAAAAAGAGTTAGCGGGCTCAATAAGAGAATGCTTGTCTGGTAAGGTTCTCATCAAGAACCGACCGCTGTCTCCTCTCCATAGCTTTTCTTGCTGTCTTGGAGACAGGTACTTTGTTTGGTAGCGGTCTAGAGAAACTCGATTAATAGGGTGCACACTCATATAAAAATAGAGGCATTGCTCAAACAAACCCACATCAAGAAAACAAAAACCCTCTCCACGCCATGGAGCCTAACGCCAGCAATAACATGCAGCCTGATCATTGCCTGGAAATAGCACCCATGGGGGTGCACAAAGTTGTCCCACCACCCCATCGTAGCACCTTACAGAAGCTCAAGAGTAGACTTAAGGAAACCTTCTTCCCTGATGACCCTCTGCTCCAATTCAAAAGACAGACATTGGGCAAGAAATGGATACTCGCAGCTCAGTATTTCTTTCCCATTCTTCAATGGGGTCCTAAATACAGTTTCAAGCTTTTCAAATCTGATATTGTTTCCGGCCTCACCATTGCCAGCTTAGCAATTCCACAGGTCAGCAACCAAAATTTTTTTCTTCCTTAATCTTGAACAGGATTGTAATTATAAAACATCTTTATCCATCATGTTGATCCTGCTGTGTAATCATCTTTTTAGGGCATAAGTTATGCTAAGCTTGCAAGTCTACCTCCCATAGTGGGTCTCTGTGAGTGAAATATACTTCTGATTACTTTTTTTTTTCCATCTTAATACTCCTGATTGAATTTTCTTTTTCTTGAAACAAAAATATGCAGATTCTAGCTTTGTTCCTCCTCTTGTGTATGCTGTTCTTGGAAGCTCCAGGGACCTCGCTGTAGGACCAGTTTCTATCGCTTCTCTTATACTGGGATCAATGCTTACGCAAGAAGTGTCTCCTGTCAATAACCCTCTCTTGTTTCTTCAACTAGCCTTTTCTTCGACCTTTTTTGCTGGCCTCTTCCAGGCTTCATTAGGATTTTTGAGGTAAGTTTACTTTCTTTCTCCCCCTCCCCACTAATTTTCATCTGAAAGCGCTGTTTTAGTGTTGATCTGAATGGTTGCAGGCTTGGCTTCATCATCGATTTTCTTTCCAAGGCAACTCTAATCGGATTCATGGCTGGAGCTGCTATCATAGTCTCTCTCCAACAGCTAAAAAGCCTCCTTGGAATCACTCATTTCACCAAAAAAATGGGACTCGTCCCTGTTTTGAGCTCTGTTTTCCACAATATCAATGAGGTAATTGGTTAGTTTACCCCTCGCCAAAAGACAAGCATATACATAATTAATTAAAGAAGTAGAACCCCTCCTAATTTATGCAAGGTGAGGTTCCCACCATACTACCCATGGAAATTATAATTATAGCTTAATTAATCCGCTTAAAAACAACCTCAGATGGCAGAGTTATTGTTCAAGTGGCTGAATTAGCTAAAGCCTTTCCCTATTTCAGTTCTCCATTCAATATTTATCACTACATAGAGTTAGACCATGCCAGTCAGTTCAATGGCTAGAACTTAATAATCATTTGACGGTTTCAGATTCAAACTCTGAAAAGTATGGGAAGGACCATCCCGTTATGTAACCGAGGGCAATTTACGTTTAACTTAAAAAAAGCTACGAAAAGATGTCGAACTTGACAAAATCTCAGCTAATTATCTGATGTTCCTAGTACCATTCTACAAATCTGAGTGGATAATTCTGACCATATAGATGATGTTTGTGCAGTGGTCATGGCAAACTATACTGATGGGGTTTTGCTTCCTCGTGTTCCTTCTACTGACCAGACACGTCGTATGTTATTCCTTCCACTCTCCTAGTCTTGAAGTAACATATCATCAAGCGCATAGTATTTGTTTACTATTAACAAGGACTTGAAACCACCATGAGAATCACTTGATGTTACTATTTTACAAAAAAACAAAATAAAATTTGCAGACGTTTTTATTGTCTATGTTCCCTTTTTGTTAGAAAAGCATTCAGATACTCTTTACCGTCACAGAGGTGGCGTAATTCCATTAAAAATAAATGTAGAGGATGATCTCCGACGTGGATGAATGGATGGCATATCAAAACATTCATTCTCTTTGTTACAGCATATTGAAATTAATAGTGTTTGTTTTTGCCGTCTGAATTCTGTTATTTTGTATGATTTTGAATTGTTTTGATGTACTAATATAAAAAATAAATTTTAGAAAATAAAAAATATTTATTTTAATATATTTTAAAATAAAAAAAATATTTATTTTAAAAATCAATTCCTGCTAACGTTGCTTTAGCATTTTCAATGAACGGCAGTTAAACTCCTCGATTAATTAAGACAGGACAGCTGATATCATGTTTGACCTTTTACACTGTAACGTGTGCCACACAGAGCATGAGAAATCCAAAGCTGTTTTGGGTTTCAGCCGGAGCCCCTCTTGTGTCTGTGATCCTATCTACTATCCTGGTTTTTGCATTCAAGGCACAAAATCATGGAATCAGTGTTGTAAGTTTTAGGTCCCACGTGAATATATTACCCCTTCATGGAACATGTTGCTTATCATCGGATCTTTTTTTTTTTTTTTAGATTGGTAAGTTGCAAGAAGGGCTAAATCCTCCCTCGTGGAATATGTTGCATTTTCATGGAAGCAACCTTGGACTAGTTGTTAAAACTGGCCTTGTTACTGGCATTATTTCCCTCACTGTAAGTTTTTGTTTTACTTGTCTTGCAATTATTTTCCATACATTCAGTAGCATTTAGAAGGAATCTGTATTTTCTTTGAGCCGAAACTTCTTTCTGCTTGAGTAAACTTAATGAAATGTGTTGTTAATGGGAAGGAATCACGATCAGAATTCCTATGAGGATGACAGGTGTGTAACAGATTTTCATTGACTCAAGTATTATTTGCTGTAATAAAAGTCGAGTTTTGGGACATTAGATGAATGAAAATACGAGGTAGCAGATTGCGAACTTTTAGTATCATAACCACAGATCTACAACACGAACTTCAAATACTGTCTCGAGCTTATGGCATCTGTTAGACAGAAGAGTTAGTGTGCTTCAACTTTGTTTCAAACAGGAAGGCATAGCGGTGGGAAGGACTTTTGCTGCTTTAAAAAACTACCAAGTTGATGGTAACAAGGAAATGATGGCAATCGGATTAATGAATGTAATTGGCTCCGCCACTTCCTGTTATGTGACAACAGGTCCTAATATATACTCTATCAGGCTTTCTTTTCTGACATGCTGTTAAGTGCTTGAAACATATATAAGAAACGCTATATAGTATTCTTAACAAGACTTTGATTTACAGGCGCTTTCTCTCGGTCTGCCGTCAATCACAACGCAGGAGCCAAAACAGCAGTTTCTAACGTTGTAATGTCAGTGACAGTTATGGTGACACTCCTCTTCCTGATGCCTCTATTCCAATACACACCAAATGTTGTATTGGGCGCCATCATTGTAACAGCAGTAATTGGCCTCATCGACCTCCCAGCTGCCTTTCAGATATGGAAGATCGACAAATTTGATTTTGTAGTGATGCTATGTGCGTTCTTTGGTGTTGTTTTTATCTCTGTACAGAACGGTCTTGCCATTGCGGTGAGTTTTCAGCTTTTAGATAATGTTACTTGAACTAAACCTCTGTAGGCTTGAAAAGGTAAACATGAACTACTTGTTAATCAGGATTTAACTTTTAAGCAGTTTGTAAGCATTAAGGGGAAAACTTCTGTTCCTGTTCCTTCCATGTTTATTCATGACACCAAACAAACATGCTGCTGCTGATGAACAGGTAGCAATATCAATATTCAAGATCCTTCTTCAAGTTACAAGGCCAAAGACTATGATTTTGGGAAACATACCTGGGACGGATATATTCCGCAATCTTCATCATTACAAGGATGCTACGAGGATCCCTGGTTTCCTCATTTTAAGCATTGAAGCTCCAATCAACTTCGCTAACGCAACCTACCTCAAAGAAAGGTTGGTCTATGCATTCAGTAGCTCATAAAAGCGTACTTGCACTTCCCATCACGACTCTAACAATTCTTCTTAATTGTTTTTTTTTCTTTTTTGAGGGTAACTTTCCTTTAATATGTAATAGGATTCAGAGATGGATAAACGAATATGAAACCGAAGAAGACATAAAGAAACAGTCAAGCATTCATTTCCTGATCCTAGACCTGTCATGTAAGTTCACTGCTACCATTTTGCAGAAATTAGCCAGTTATCTAGAAACAGTAAATCTTGGTTTCTTATATGGGTCCAACTATAAGATTATGTATTTGAGATTAGGGTAGCTGAGTTTTTAGAGCTTATATTGGTGGAGTTGATAATAAACCATTTCCTGCTCTGGTTGACTACATTAAATCCTAATTGCAATGAAGCATGGCAGATGATGCACCATGTAAGAAAATCATAATAGAAATACTCCCTGTACTTGTTTCAGCTGTCAGCGCCATCGACACAAGCGGAGTCTCACTCTTTAAGGATTTGAAGAAAGCAGTGGAGACAAGGGGAGCTGAGGCAAGCCCCTGGCATCTAAATTGCCTTTTCTTTTCAATTGTCTTGCCTTTTAGTTGCTCCTGCGGATAATACGTTGTTTCATGATTGGCATTGCAGCTTGTGCTGGTGAATCCTGTGGGGGAAGTGTTGGAAAAACTGCTGAGGGCCGATGATGCCCGTGATATCACGGGGCCCGACACCCTTTATTTGACCGTTGGAGAAGCTGTGGCTGCACTCTCATCAACAATGAAGGGCCAGTCCTCGAGCCATGTGTGATAATGAGAGAATTTGTCACTATTTATTTCTTATTCGGCACAGAAAAACATCAATTGTATCAGCAGTGCAAAGATAAGCATTTTACGTTGAGCAGCTTTAATGTGATCGCGTATGCTTGATATAGTATTTCCTAGGCATATCTTATATGCTAATGTGTCTTACACTGTAGTGACGCTTCAAAAGCTCAAGCATCCATAGCCTGCAAGCTAAAAAATCTGGAACTCAAGTTTTGAAAACATTTGACACTGCATTCACACATCAGCTTGATCAAGCGGGTGTTTGCCAGTAACCAGGCAGCTTGTATTAATGAGGATGGAAAAGGGAATACGGCTCAATACATGCTTTCAATTGAACTCTACCGAAGAATTGGTTCCGAAAAATTCATAAGAAAAGTTGACTTTGAACTTTGAAGTCTTGCTCACCCCTAGATTTCTCCCTGTCCTTTTTCTGAAAGACGACAGGGACTTCTAAGAAAGTTTGTTGTATCTACAATGACTAGCTTAAGTTTATGTTGGTCGAAAAAAATGATTTTTTTAATCTTTTTTAGTTAATTTTTATGTGATGATAATAAAATATTTTTTTTAAACAAAATAAAATATTATTTTAATGAATTTTTGAATAAAAAATACTTATATACAACTGATAACAACTAAAATAGTTTTATATTATTTTATTACATTTTAAAATAAAAAAACAGCCTGTTATATTCTGGGTGCTTGTTATTTTATTTAATTCACTGGCCGGATCGTCTGATTCACAACCATGTTGCCGAAATTCCTTCCATAGAATTCCAATGGGAAAGAACAAAGAGACGGACCCTCCAGCCCTGCAAAAATACGGCGTCCCTCTATATTCTGCTGCCTGGCTTCCGCCTCAATCCCGTCACGAGGACCACGACTCCTCTAAACAACAGGAACAGGAACAGGACAAGGTCAGGGAGGAGATCCCCCACGCCTCTGCTTCTTCCTATGAATACTATGTCGTTTTGGCCGGTGGCGGCGGAGAAGGCCGCAGCGGCATCCCTAACGCTGTCCTTCTCTCCCGTTTCGATTTCTCTTCCAATTCTCTCTCTCCTCAGCCCGTACGGTGATAAAAATTCGCATCTATTTATCATGTTTTAATCTTTTCAATCTTCGATAGGTGAACGAAATTGGATATGGTAATTTCAGTGTAAACGTATTTATTTCAGTGCTGTGTTTCAGGTGGCCAAGCTTAATCTTGGTTCTGATTTGCCCTATAGAATGGTGGTTCACCCCGGTGGAGACGGACTTATTTGTGCATTGCCGAATAGTTGCCGGTACTCTCTTTCTATCTGTTTTTAATTTCTGCTTTTGCTGTCGAAAAGAAAATGTTTAGTTATAAGGTTGCCAATATTATACATTCCTTTTTTTTTTTGTTATAGTTTAGGATTTTGAGCTTATTGCTTCTTTTTATTATTATTAATGGCAATCTAAAAGTGACACTGCCGATTTTCTGAGAGGCTACATTAAGTGCTAGGTTTCAAGAGATTTTCGTATACCACCATCAGTATCCTCCATCCCTCCCACTTTGGTCCTTTGTCTATGATTTCCTGATGAGATAGGACCTGTAATGGGGATGCTATGTAAAGTAGCAAAGATGGCACTAGGCAAACATGAAGAAGATTCAATGTAATTTGAAGAGTGATTGTATTGAGGTTGGATCTACATGAAAGATGATGAGAGCTAGAAGCATTGGTACTTTATACAATTTCTTTTGAAAGATGCATCTAAAGGTGTAGAACATGTTATATATATTGATATGCCATATAACCTATCGTTCTTATGTGGATGTAATTTTGCCAACTGATGACTGCTTGAAATCAACCCTTCTAGTATACTTAATGCCACAGCTTCCCTTGCACTGTTCTTTGCTCGTTGATTTGAGGTCATAAAGTGTTTCATATGGGAAAAATCCAAGGCTGTTCACCTAGAGAAATGGGTAAAGACAAAAACCTCTTAGAAGTGGTTGGTTTGGGGGTTAATTTGCTTGTGTTTCTTAAGAAAGCTCTTCGTGGTATATCAGCATGAAAGTTCATGTCACAGCAAACATTCAATATGATGTGTGGATCAAAGAGAATGGATGTCTAAGAAAGCAAAGGGTCTGAATGGAATTGGTGTTTGGAAAGTTACAGAAAAAGTTAGAAATGATTCCTCTATTTTGTTGGGTTTGATGTGGGCTGTGGAAAGGAGGAATTCTTTCTTGATCTGGAAGTAGTTATTTTTGTGTTAATCACCTCTTAATGCCAAAATTCTCGAGCACAAGGGGGATAAAAACAAAGGTTTAATAAGCTCATGTTTGGAATGGGAATGCCATGGAATGCTGCTTCTGACAGTAGTTTACAAGATTGGGACATTGGATCCTTCTATGACCTTTTCTTTATCAATTTACAATGCAAGGGCTAAGGTTATTCATTCATTTTTTTTATTGGAGGTTACTTGGGATTTGTTAAAGCAGTTGGTGAGACTATCAATCATTTACTGTTACATTATGTGTTGGCTGAGCATTTATAGGTGTTCATTAGCAGCTGTAATTTTCTTGTGGGCTGTGTTACGGCTAAATGAAATTGCTGTGTTTTTAAATGCTTAGAGTGGGTTGTGTTTTTGTACTAGCATAAGTAGCATGCTGCTAGCTATCATTTATGTTTGTGAAGATGATAAAACAAATTAGTTTGTGAGAAGGATCTTCACCAATTGCTTTAAACAATTTTAAGAGATTATATATACTGGCAGACGAGCAATCCTTTTCCAGTCAAGAGCATTTCAAAATCTTAATTAATTATTTGTTTTGAATGCAGTGCAACTGGTGTTTGTGTTTATGTTACTCTCTGATTTTTTCAATACACATGATAGCCATTGTGCCTAACTCTTAAGAACTTTTCCACCCTTACTGGTACCAAAAAAGGAATAATCAATTTACTACTATGATTTCCTTATGCAGATTTTTTGAATGGGATGAAATCAAGGACAATGAAGACCATAAATTGGGCCTTAAATTGTCTGAGAAAGTATTGACGCATTTGGAAGATGTTGGACAGCAATTAGCACTGGTCTTTAACAGTGACAGCTCTATGCTTGCTGTTGGCGGAGAGGTAGAGAGATTCTGTTAATTTAATTGTAATCGCTGCATGACATTAAGTGAAAAGGCATTCTAAACACAAGGAAAACATGCTTAAAAGATATTGCCTTGTTTTGTTTTTGTGTTTGTTCTCCTTTTCCTGTTTGGATTCTGCATATAGAAAGTAAAGGGCTAAAAGAATCCAACTCGTTTAAATCTCCAAACCAGTCCAGTAACATGAGAACCTGCTAATAACTCTTTATTCCTTGGTTTTTTCAAAAAGATGCAACAGTCCTTGGCTGGTGGACAGCACACATTTTAAGTGGCTACCATACAGAACACCTGACTGCATGTTTATATGACCAATTGAAAGTTGCATGAAAGATGTAAGTTTCTGGGTCAAGTTTCTCTTCCTTATCTTTCACTGTTTTCTGATTGTTGCATTCCAGCTTCTGATTTTTTTTATTATTTAAATATGAACTGTATGTATGTATAGTTTACGAGGATTAAGTTATGATCCTCCACTGCATCTTCCAGTGTCAGATTTTAGGACCTGCCTCTTGGCCATTTACCTACAAATTGAAGTATTGAAATTTCCATAACTAGGCCTTTATTTTTAACTATAATGTATTGAAGAGAGAAGGGATCCCTTTTTTAACGATAATATGCTATATTATGCTTTGATTTTGGTGCGGTACAGGATGGCAATTTAAGGGTTTTCAAGTGGCCTAGCATGGAAATTATTTTCAACGAGGCTCAAGCCCATGTGTCTTTGAAGGACCTGTGTTTCAGGTTGGCGATAATATTAGGAAGAGTTAGATGGTCTATTTCTGAAGTAGAGATGTTAGCATGAAGAATTTACATATTTTAATTAGCTTAATTGTGTTGCAGCCCTGATGGAAAATTTCTTGTTTCATTGGGAGGTCGTGGCCCTGGTAGAGTCTGGGATGTGACTTCATCAATGGCTGCTGCCTCTTTATCAAAGGAAAATGTAAGCTGTAAACGATGATTAGTTCTTCACTGAATTCTTTTTCCACTAGCAAACTGCTTTATGACCCTCACCTTATGTCAAAGAGGTTAATACCTTGTGCTGATATGTATTGTGGTTATTATTGAATTCATTTGGGTATCAACAAAAATCATATCGGTCAAATTAATAGAAAGTAGATCTCGGGGAACCTGTAACTCAATCAATCTAGTTTATTTATGGTCTTGCAATTCATGGCTGGCACTTCTAATATATATTATGTTTCTATCAAATTTGAGCTAATTAGATTTATTGTGTTGTATTTCCAGGATGAGATTTTTGCCTCCTGCAGATTTTCTCAAATTAGTGATCAGACTCAAGTTCTGTATATTGCGGCAATTACAGGTGAATATTCATACCGAAAGCCAAGTATTTTGTGCTCCCTTTGATATTTCTGTTCTATGTTAATTATCATAAATATTGTTTGACACAGACAAAGGTTCAAGTATCATGACATGGGACACAAGCTCATGGAAGAGAGTGAGCTCAAAGCATGTATTCCGTGAACCAGTTTCTTCCTTTAATATCTCACCTGATGGAAAATTTCTTGCAATGTACAGAATCTTCACAGTTTCTTTGATGTCTTTGACCTCAATAGCAAGCACCTTAATTTTAAAATATATTTTAATATCCTGTGATTGATTGACAGAGGCACAGCTCAAGGAGATGTGCTGCTTATAAATTCAACCAATATGCGTGTTCAAACAATGATTAGGAAAGCACATCTTGGCATAGTAACAGCATTGACATTCTCTCATGATTCAAGGTTAGAAGACATCACTGTGTCTCCATATACACTTTGATCAACATTTTATTTGAGTCATTTTCATCTAGTGAATGACAATTGGCAGTTGAGCATGTGTTATTTGGAATACAGGGCTTTGGTGTCTGCATCTATGGACTCAAGTGCAAGGGTGACACTAGTTGATGACAAAAAATGTGGTACGTACATTTAGATTCAAATCTTTCTTCCTGGCATTGGTGACTCTGCAATGGCTGCCTTATGGACCTGGTAAATAGCCAGAGACTAAGATCTCTCCAGGACTCTGATTTGACTGCCCAAATAATATGGTAAAGTAAGTATTTGGTATGAGTGGACCGTGAACTCAGGAAGTAAAATGCTCGCTGCCAAATACTGGGACTTTTCTGTGATGACTTTTATGTGCTAGTATCATCGTGTCGAAACTCGCTTTACATTATTCATGGTTGCAAGTTCCGAGAATTGACCCTATGCTTGGAGTATTTTACTATTAAGGATAGTTTAGAGAAAACTAGAATTGGGCATGGAAAGACAAGGGACTATGTTGAGAACAGAAGCAGTTAATGCTCCTAAGGTTTTTGAAAGTCAGGCATTCAATTGACCTTCGGTGGTATTTAGTTTGATATGTGAAGTGGGATTAATTATGCACAGAAATTTGTTGGTTTTAAAAAAGGTTGCATTGACGGGAAACCATTTCGGGTATTTCCATTGTTTTTGACTTGCAACTCGACTATTTTCACAACAAAAGGCATACTAGTTCTCTCATTTCTCATCAAGGAGCTTTTTTTTTGTTTCTTGTTTAGCTGCAGGAGGATCAAGCTTGCGGATCATTATATTCATCATCATAATGGCAATTGCTGTATATTTCTTGAAGAATGGAGTAGTTCTTCCGTTTCTTGGCTAGATGTTGCTAGCACTAAATGAATGTGAATTTTACCATTATATATGGAAAATAAGCTGTCACATTGTAAAAGGATGGGCCATAGCCTATTACGGTACAATAATGTCAGCACAGTTTTGGTTTTGGGAATGTAATCTTGTTACTTGTGATAGATGCCCGACACTTGAACTGTGGCACTAAATTAATTTTTGCTTGTGGTTGGCTTTTATCGTGATGATTATTTCCCAAATCTTGCAATGTTTTCACTAACTGAATTATTATATCGTCGTTATTTTTCTTATACCAAATTGTTGTTGGTGATATATCTTCAAATTTTCTAAGATAATCTCATGTTAATAATTACTGTGGATCTTTCATTAAAATTCCACCGAGACCATACTGGCAGAGAAACACATGAAGGTTTGTTTTCGATTTGGTCTTTTGAATAATTTTTGTGTCGCTATTATTAGATCAACAGATGGTGATGGTGAGATGTAGACATTTCCGCCATCACGTGGGCGATCCACAGAAGGGATCGGGCGATGACCTTGTGGGATTCGCAGCAGTCAGCGGCATTTGGTGTTGACCCGTTGTTGCATGTTGTCGTTTGTGCGCTTAGGGTTTCTCTACGGCCAAAGTTTCGTGCATCTGGGTCGAGACTTATTTATATTTTTCAGCCCAAATATCTAAATATTCAGGGATCTTCCGTAGGCCTCTGGGCTGTGATGATAATGACTTCGTCTCGTTATCTATTCAATTACCCCCTGCCTTTCCCCCCTGCTTTTTGATCGGGGAATCAAAAACCCTTTTTTATTAATTATTAACAAAAACTATGTCATTCTTTCTCAATGCCTCTCATGTTCATCACTCTCATTCTATTATTCATGAAACGAGCCAACTTTCTTTTTTGTTCTCACAATTTTTTAGTTCTTTTTATGTGGTTTTTTTTTCTTAAAAAAAAATTGGTGTTGTATTATCATGGTTTATGTTTTGAGATTTGTTTTGATTTAAATGAAAGTCTTAAGATAACATTTCGGTGCTAAATTAATGATCTCTTTAATCACGTGACGTGTCATTAATGTTCAAATTTGAGTTAAAAAGAATGTGGATTTTTTCTTCGAGACTGAATTGCTTTAGCTTGGTAGTAACGATTAAAAAAAGAAAACAAATGGATCTACCCTTCAGCAAATTCAGCTTTGAACCTATCAAGATAATCCCTCTCATGCATATCCTATCACAAAAGTATGGAGACCGCCAAATGACTTTAGTAAGGGAATAAATAATTTAAAATCATTATACTCTCTATTATTGAATCAGATCTTTCATTTTTCAGACTGATTTTCACACACTAATCCAATCCCATCAAAAAGCAAGCTATTCTCACCGGTTAAAAGAAAGAAAGAAACCACCATCCACGAGATAAGATTGTGATCCGTATGGCTTTCACCTGGTATTTTTCTGTTATTGGCCCGGGTTTGCTTGTCCAAGACATCAATATCACTTTTGTCGTGTATTTTTTGTTTGTTGTGAGAGAGTTTTCCATCTTCCTGTTTTAAAAAGCACATGTTTTAGAGAGAAACTACTAGTCCTTTGTTGATTTTCGCATCATTTTATGTTAATTATTTGCAACCCTTTTCATGCATACCGCGTGATTCTTGAATCAAATAATTGATAAGACAAGAAATGGCATAGCAGCAGCACATAAATAAGATGGATTTCCAAAAAAGTAGAAAAAAATAGATCCTGAACGCTTACCCATATGCATGAGGTTTAAGACTAGTTGAACTATCGCCAACCGATGCGTTTCATCTTCTATTCATCAGCTGTCCTATATCTGAAGGATCAAGTTTCAAAACATATCGGGGCTGGGAAGGATTGTGTAATTGTTTAAATTGAGTTGCAACATAAAGTCTTGTACGGAATTTGTGGACCAAAATAAAAAAGGACAGAATGAAATGTAGCTAAATTACAATGAGGACTCATGTTGGTCATTCTCATTTCAACCTAATTTAAGTATGTACAAAATGGAGCAGCTGAGCGACAGGCTCCAAGTTTGTTGAAAAGAAAGCAATATGCTTCGATTTGGAGGTAAAATTTTTGCAACTCAAAGTGATCCCTAGACTCCGGAGAAACATGCAATTGTTGTTAGAAGTTTCTGTTAGCCCATCATTGCTGACAATTACTTCAATGCGATGAGACTTTGTTACCTTTAAAACTTACACGTGTCTAGGAGTGTCATTGGTGTTTCCTTTGGTAAAGCGAATAACCAACAAGGGCAGACATCAGAAAAGTCCATAGTACCTGCACATTGAGCGTAAATTCATAAGCGGCTTATCAAGCGGAACATGAATACTGAACGGTTGGAACAGTATAACATTTCTTTTTTACCAATTGACACAAGGATCATCCAGTTTCAATTCCAAAGGTGCTAAACCGCTGGAACAATATCGGGATTTCTCTCGCTCAAAAAAAAAAAAAAATACAGCTGCTATTGATCGAAAGAAATAGGGACCGTCAGCTCAAATGTTTGATCCCATTGTTGCAACAAATGGTAAGAGATTTGGAGATGATCACATGGTTCACAAATGTCATTTTCAAAAATCAATTTCACTGGAAAAGCAGGCATTTAAAGTTCCAAAAAGAGTTCAAACTTGAGTAAAATCCAGATCAAAACAGACAGATTACTGAAGGAATTGTAAGTACCGTGTTGATAGTATGCCATCTTTCCAACCTTTTGATTCTAAACTGCATATCCTCAATTATTCCTTCCAAAGGAGCAGCCTCCCTGCTTGGAGAGGATTCTGAAGCTGAGCTGCTTCCCTGTAAGTTTGGCAACGGTAATATAAAAACAGTAAAATCATCAGCCACTCAACCTTGAATACATATTAGAAGTTCATTTCTCAAATAATGGTCAGCTCTTTTAGACTTGACGGAAAATGATGATCAATGAAAGTGGAATAAGGTCTCTCTTTTACGCGGGCTTGATAAGTGGAAAGATGTCTTGACCCTTTTACATGCTACCTATTTCAACATATAAAATTGGACAAGACTGGTCTTACACTAACTTTCCCTCAGCTAAAATCAAATTTCACTATCAGATGGCTGCTATCCCATTCAATCAATAGTAAAATACCTGAGATTGTATAAATTCAACTAGTTCCTGCAACCTTGCAGCTTGTTGCGCATGAATTCCACTGTAACTTCTTTCCATTGCAGGTAATCTTTCCAAAATGATCTGCAGATAACTCTGAAAGTACAACAAAAGAGCCAGCCCAAACAATGAGAGACCACAGTAGCCCAGAGCTAAAGGTAAAACTATAGAACTGAAGGTAAAACCTTAGTTGTATATGAACCATCCAGTTTAAGTGTCGAACCAGCAGCTGCCACAGCTTCCTTATTAACCCCCTTGATCTGTAAGAATGGACCAGGGGTGTCTTGCAGATGATCGACCTCGATAAGAATCTACATATCAGAATAAAATGAAACCCATTCAGAAAGCCTCATCTGTGACAGGCCTTGTGTATGAGAAACAAAACACAAGTAACACGAAATACATGAAAACCTGGCATCATCAAGCATTAGTGCACAACATTATGAAACTAATTATCAGGCACTGGCATCCAAAACTGTTGTAGTTAATTTAGTATATCAATATATATTGTTTGGAATTCATATGAAATTTCCTTTAAAACAATTTTAAAATAATCCAAAACTCAAAGAAATTATGTTTGACAATTTTAATTAAGAAAAACAGAAGAGATGCCTTGCACAATTTTGAAGTTTGGATGTATAAAGTAAAAGAGCTTATAAGTAAAATGAAGAGAAAAAATTACAGGGATACTTGCCTTTCCATCCTTGTAGATATATGCAGATGCTTCAATGTAAGCTACCGCTTGATACCTGACATCACATGATAACAGAAAACATTTCAATAACTTGTATAAGAATCCATCAGTTCTTCAGCTGTAAAGCATCATAAAGAAGAACAGTATAATGCTTAATCGAAGTAGAAAATGTTACATTTAGACCAACAAAAGCAACAAAACTAAATGATAACTTTGTATTTTCCAAAATAATGACATACTAAACCGCTACGATAGGTTTGTGTTTGTTTCCAGCAGTTCAATTTATATAACTGATTAAGAGAAACAGACTGCTCTTCCCTGATATCCAGAACATGGAAGGATTGCTCACATGCTATGATACAAACACACATGGATGGACCGGATTAATTTACTTGGGAAAGATTTTGAGCATGTCAACTCTCCAAATACAAAGACAACAGGACTCAACAGGGCATATATAAACACATACTATACAGTTTATTTTTTGTCTTAATTGGGAAATGAAAATGTGAAGATAAGTTGAAAAGAAAAGCAAAATCATGGGTGATCTTACCCAAGGTTTAATAGTCCAGCAACTGTGCTGATGCTGATATCAAAATCCACTTTTGGTTGAATTATAAAATTCCCTTCTCTTATAGGCTAATGTTGAGAACATGTAAAATAAAAGTCAGGCATTCATTAGAATATCAAAAATAGCAAATAAATTATAATTCACAAGGAAGCTTATCATATAACTAATGCATTATATACAAACCTCCCGTATCAACAACGCAAATCTACCCTCACAAATTCTGACTCGTATGCAATCACCATCTGCCAACTGTCCATTAGTAGGAAGTCCAGGGAGCCTTAAATATATATCAATGAAATTCTGAACAGAACTGCACAACTTCACAGGATCTAGGATTTTCAAAATATCTTGATAAGCCACCTGTTAAACATCACATACAAAAAAATACGTCAGATGCAAACCATCATATATAAATCTTCAACAGAATTATCAAAGCCCACTTGCCTGCTTATTACTCTTCAAGACAAACAAAGAACTCTCAGGGGAAATAACAGGGTCAAAGTCATTCCGAATTTTGAGCTGTGACAATATAAGAATATTAAAATCTCGCACATTTACACTGGCAAATATAATATCAGTCCTCAGGAATGCACCGTAACAGAAAATCAGTATTTTGAAGGCAGCAGTGTTGTTTACATATCATTCATAGCTACAGTTTGTGTGTTTCCAACATAAAAGACGTAGACAATTTAGTGATAAATTACACCAGCATAAATGTGAAGTCAAGAATGGTGGTCATCTCCAGAAAGATCTGAAACAAAGGCATTTCAGAGATTCTATCCAATCCATTTTGACATAAAGACATTGATGAATTTGATCCAAGGTTGATTAAAGAATACATGATTAATGGCTTTCATCTTTTATGAGACAACCAAAGTTACCTTAATCTTGTTTCTAAGCCAGTCAAGAGACCTTGCCTTCTTTACTAAATGTTGCAGATATTTCTAAAAAATTTCAAGGCGTCTCAATAGAAGAAGGGCTGCGTTAGTACATGTGTCTCTGCTTGGGGGAAGATAAAACTATTGCCATGACCAACATTTAAAACACGGCAAACATTGAAATATTTTTCATAATAAAACTTAAAGAGCAATAAAATGATCAGACAATTGGAGTCTACTAACATGAGCATGAACAAGATGCGGTTCAATATGCTGCTGGAAAATTGGAAACACTGTCATCATGATCTCATTTTGGGACATAAAACACCCCCCTCTACTTTTATCTCTTTGAACTTGAGAAATAAGATGTGAGTGAACACCACCAACCTGTTTTCACAAAATGATGAAGTTACATCACAACTAAACAAACTCATCATCAATTGAACACTTCTTTAGAAATCAGAACACACACACACACGGTCTCTCTGAAAATAAAAGCTTAAAAGAGGGAGTGCAAAGTCATCTTACAACAGCAACCCACAAGTCTAGTGATATTCGGATTTCAGGATGCAGAGCATACACCCCTTCAAAAATGATCTGGCAAAAGCAGGTATGATTTAAAAAGTCAACTAGCATAACATTAACTTAAATCAAAACTACTGGCAAATGACTTCATAAGTGGAAATTATTAAAGAGCCATCTTATCTAAAATTTCAAACTATTAGGTGAGGTTCCAAAATATGATTTATATTATTCTCTAACACACTTGAAACTTGCACAGACCCACATTATCTTGTGCTTGATTTTTATCACATAGAATGGAGGTGATGAGATTTGAACTCGTGACAACAAGGCTCTGATATCATATTAAAGAATCATCTCATCTAAAAGCTCAAGCTGTTAGGTGAGGTTCTAGAATATGATTTATATTATTCTCTAACAGAAATATCCATTGCTATGATCATATAAAGCAGTAAAGATGCATTGCATTAACATTTTTTGTCTAATTAGCCTGCATGAACATGAATAAAACTTATAGCCAGTGGACCAATTCTACCATACAGGAGAACAACCTGCATATAATGTAAAATTGAAAAGTAATAATTTTGTCAAAAGTTTGTTTGGCACATCTTCAAGTTCCATTTCCACTAAATTCTAATTCCGCTAAGCATTTATCTAAAATACTTTTTAACAAATGTAGTGTTGAATACAAGCATATAACACCAAACTTAAATATCCTTAATGGGGGCAGGAACGACAGACCCAGTGTTTAGAGTTCAGTTAGGTCAATGAGAAGCAGTACTAGTTCAAATTCTGCAAGGTTCACCACTTGTTTGTTCGAAATATGCCTTGTCTTAAAACAAGCCTTAGCATTTTGTGGGAAGAAATTTAACCATGGGTGCTCATACTATTTTTAGAAGGCTCGCGCTGTGAAGTCTCCATACAGGACTCGATGATGTAAGACATAATTTGCAAGTTATTAGCAATTTTTTCGAACTGGTTTAAATAGCTTTTGAATGCTTCACCTCTTTCCACTTCCTTCTGTTTTGCCTACTCTTTTCCTCATCTTATCCCTGTCTCATTCAAAGACCAATGTTGTCCACTGTCACTCATACTTCCCCTCTATCCCCTTTTCTTAATTTGTTGTTATTAACATTATTATCATTATTCTAGCTTTTGGGCACAAGGAGAAACTATTATTAGAAAGAAAAAATTCTACAGCACAAAATTGAGAACAATACATCCTCCCAGAAAGGGAAAACAGACAGCAATCTTGATATAAACATAGAAGCTGTCCAATCATTTAGTATTTTCGCTAGAGAAACAGGCCTAAAAACAGCTTCCAGATGACACCACAAAGAGGCCAAGGAAACTATCTTATCCCACAACAACACTCCAAACATGAAGTGATTATTAAAACTCCTCGCATTTCTCTCAATCCAAATACACCAAAAAACTGCACAGACAGCACATCTCTGTAAACCTTGCAATGTTTCTCCCTTCCAAACTCATCAGAGAGACCAGATGAGTTTGGCCTAAGACCAAATGCAAATTACCACATACTCCAAACTGTAGAACAATGAAGAAATATCTGAATCTGTGATTCTCCATTATGATGAAACATAAAATATTTACAAGGAGATAAGACCTTTTGAGGCCCTCCAATTATCAATAGCTTAAAGGACACTTTGCACCCATGGAAAGTTTTCAATATTTCTTACTTTGAAAAGGTTAGCACCCTAGCACCTGCAAATACAAGGCTCCGGTAGAGATAAATTGCCTTTTCAAAAATGCCTATTTCCATAATAACATGAATCACAAAGCCACACTGAAAGGATAACTTGTCTTCACAAAGAATCTAGTGCATCTCTCGCTTCCCATAAGCTTAATCTTATCACAGTAAGACGCCTGAATCAAAGAGTGAGGTTTCTAAATGAAACAATACTCTAAGCATGCAAGCAGAGTACTATATCGTAGCCAACCTCTGCCTCCCCATTGTCATGTTGGGCTTTCTGTCAGAATGTTATTAGAGGATATCATTTCTTTTATTTTACAAGGTTCATAAAGAAAACCAGAGAAAAGTTATCATGTAATATATCACTGGAAAAAAAAACTCGACAGCAATTTCCAGGAGCAATATATGTAAAGTGTAATAACAAACCACGCCACAGTCTTCAGAAACTTCAAGTTCCTTGAATCCTCTACGAACACCAGTCTCCAAATCAAACATGGGTACTTTTGTTCTTCTGCCATTCCTTATGTCACCAATATTCTGAAAAGGAATTATGAGAACAGTAATTGTATGGCAAATGCAAATATTTTTTCCAGGAACTTTAAAGACAAGCCAAATGAAATAAATTTGACTTCTCTTCATAGCAATTGTCTGAAAGCAGAATTGGTCACACTATTTATAAGCCATAATTACAAAAGAACAAAGGATATGTATCTTCATCATATTGTCAAGCAAAAATGAAAAGGTACTAAATTCAAATATTGTTTGACAGCCCAAGTGAATGGTGAAATAATTGCATTTCAGAGAAAATCTCCCAAATTTCAAGTGAAGGTTGCATGTCAAAGCAGGGAAATTATGTAGCCTGTTGAAGTCTTTACATTAAAAGAAGAAAGACTTGATACATAAAAAAAGAACAAGCAGTTTGTTACATGCATGGAAGGATGTACAAATAAGTACTTAAAATATGGCTAAGGGCCAGCTAAGGCTTGGGAAATTGGGGAATATCCTTGAAAATAAAAAAATAAAAACCCGAAGAATGAGGAATCTGCCAATAGTCTTCTATGAAAAATTAGCAGTTAGTAAACAATAAGGTATTCCTTAAAAGTCCCCTTCTTTTCCCCAAGTCAAACCATTTAGAGGAAAAGAAAAGGACTGTAGTATGAGAAAACAGAATTACTTACAAATCAAAAGGAGTTCTAATAAATGATAACTGCTAGCATGACAAGGGAGGTCAGGAAATATAAAATAATAAAGTGAGATCAGGGATACAAATTTATTATCCAAGTATAACAGAATTTAATGAATTCTCACATGTCATGCTTAGATGATGGATATGGATGCTGGTGTATAGATATCCACTAACCACTCAAAGTATGAAACAAAAGCTTGATCAAACAAATTTATATTTTACTCAAATTATGTGCTCTAACTAACATTTCCATGTAATCTTACCAGACCAGACAGAACAAATAATAGCATTATTAATGTACAAAAGATCACTATAAGATTAATAATGTTTATGTAATCCTACCTTTGAAAGCAAAGACAGATCAAGAGAGCTAAAGTCATCATACTTAAAATCCTTCACTAGTTCAGATTTAAAATAGTTTTCAAGTGAAACTACTTCACACCCAACAATGTTAGCCATTTTGTGTGCCAAACTTGTTTTTCCAGATCCACTTGGGCCTCCTGCAACAACAGTGAGAAAGTATTTTAAAAATAGCAATATTTATGAAAAACAAAGTACATTACTTAAAAAAAAACCATAAAGTTGCAAGAAATTAATTCCTCAATGCAATATTTTTGATTGTCAGACTTGCAAATTCTAAATTTAGGATATAGGTACGCGGTCTAAAATTTATGATTGAGCTCCAACCTGTAAGATAATAAAAGCTAGCATATGACTGGATAATGTATGATTGAGCTCTCCAAATTTAACCATCTCAGTCTTAGCATCTAGTGAATAGTAGGTTCACTAAGCTGAATACCGTTTCCATCTCTCCTAGAATTGATTAAAGTAAACAATGTTAAACAAGAAATATGTATGATCTTTCACATTGATATTGTATTAAAGTTCTTTATTTCATAGATGAATATGCATTTTCAATTAAGGTCTCTGTCAAACCAAATTAATTACATATATAAACTATGCTTAATTACCTATATATACTATGCTCAAGCTTCTGGGACCATTAACATGAGGAGATTTAATTGTGCACATCAGCCATATGATAATTATCAAGAATTTGCACCACCAACTGAACTACTTTCAAAAACACTCCATAGCTAAAAAGCACAAAAATTATTTTCCCAAATGTGGGTGTGCACGCACACTCACGCGCGTGTGTGTGTGTGAGGGAGAGAGAGAGAGTCTTAACATTCAAAGCATATATTACCAATTCCAACAATGACAGGGGAGCCTTTATTCTCCAACAAGGCCTGAAAAATATGTAAAATTGCACAAAATCACCACACTAGTTATACTGGTAAGCTTCTTAGACTTGAAGTCTAATTTCACCAACACATTTTTTATTTTTTTAACTTGTTACCTGTATTGCTTGAACAGCAAGAAGCAATCCTCTATCCAAGTCATATGAATCAGGCAGAGGAGCAAGCTTCATGTTATCCCTACAAGTGGAAGAATCTGTGGTTGTTTCATGAGAGAATTATGAACAAGAGATGTAATGATAACACTCCCAACAATATAATCCATCACCAAGAACATTTAAAAAACATCTGTAACAGATTTTCCAGATATAGGACACTTACCTATGACGGAACTCCTGTGTGACGTATCAGACGATGTAAAATGCCATGTTTCTACCATAGGATCCATTTTAGATTTTGTAGGAGACCGAGTCCATGGCTGAGATAAATCCTCAAGCCGGTTAACAAGGTTCGTGGTGGTACGGATTGGTCTTGGGGCAACAATAGCCTTTTCTTGATTGATTGTCGTAGAAGTGTTGGGTAAAAGTGGTGGAGTATTAAGACGTGGTACGCCTGCAAGTGGAGTTAGCTCATTGTAGAAGGTTGTAACTTTTGATTTATATCAGACAAAGCAACGAAAATTCAGAGACAGATCGATCATTATCATGCCAGTTCAAACCTTTTCTCTCAAGTATCAATTCAAGATATGACTTTGTGATCCAAGGTCCATTAACACCAATCCTTATTGCCTCTGCTCCAACGGTCTACATAGGAGAAGAATGCCAAGATATGTAAGCTTTGGCCAACAATTCTCAAGTGCAAGTCCAAGGACCAGTCTAATTCTGGTATTGAGCCAAAAGTAGCACATAAAAGATAAGCTATTTGCTGCAAGAATGGAAAGCGCACAAACTACCATACATATCATATAGATTGAAGAAAAAAATGTAACAAAAAGCAGATGATACTATTTAGTGAAAACTCAAGTTGAGTTATGGAACATGTCAGAGTAATGAATAAGATACAGCAGCCTGTTCAGTTATATGCCAATCCTGTACGCTACATAACAAAATAAGAAATCCCCATCATGATTATTATGTAAATTCTACTAAAATCTGGCACATCAGAAGATTCATGAATTCACATACCCCCCCTTCCCAGTGCAAAACACTCACAATGGAGAATTTTCCTTCATTCAATTACCTAAAGCAAACAAAAAACCCCAATGCTTCATGCACTCATGTGCTGAAAGTTATCAAGAAGTTATTTGCATAGCTTTTTTTGTGGAAAAACATTCTGGACGAGATCACGTTCCGTACCTATTTGTGAAACAATTCAAGGGCATTTGGGAAAATCACTGACTTGGCAGGATTGGAGCTCTCTTATTATTCATTGTGTTTTTATCTTCACTTTCTTTCTATCACTTACTAGTGGATGTTACTCACTTTTGTAGATTCTAATCTATTTAATAAAAACTATTTACCCAAAAAATATGCGCATGTGAATGTGATTGTGTGAGTGGATAGTGATGGTGATGGTGATGGTGATGGTGATGGTGATGGTGATGGTGATGGTGATGGTATAGAACAATTGTATTCTACAAATTATCCAATGCCTTACTCAATTGTTCACCCAAATATAAGAACAGAAAACAGATAAATGAGTTATAAAGCCTCCTTCAAGTTATCTTAATAAGAAAGATGGATCCATACTTTCCTATCCATGCCCCTCAGCACAACGAATGTCTCACTAAGAGTATCAATGGTCTCTAATGACATTGAAAGATTGCCATTGCTAACAGATGAAGATGCCCGTTTATAACTCACTACAACAGTGTACCCCAAAGCCAGCAACCCTCCGAGTGTCATTCTTCCAACCTGTCTCAACATTGAATGATTACATAGGTGAGCAAAAATACCAAAGCTTAAGCATTCTGAAATATTACAGTCTGATTTTTAAGTGAATTGACCATGCATTTCAAGTGCTAACTAATGCTATCCTATAAAAACAAAACCCTATGAAAGAAAGAGGAATCTACAGATTCCCAACAGCATTAAAAAACCATGCTTTTGAGAACTCTAAGCTACCAGTTTCGATAATGATAGGGTAACAGGTAAGGAAGCCTATGTGTCTAGAACTTAGGACCATATACTCAAATACAATTGTCCAAATAGTATGGATCCTGTGCTGAAGCTTCCAGAAGACATCGAAATGTCCTTGTAATCCTTGGATTTTTCCCCTCTTATATGTTTATTTTGAGTTTATGTTCATTGATTGATGGATAGGATGCCTGAATAGTGTACCCAGCCATTGGTAGTTTTGAGGAACAGTGATTATTTCACACAAATCTTTTCACCTTCCCAAAGATCACACAAGGTACCTAAGGTCCATGGATTACCTTCTACTTTAAGATTATTCAAATTAGTGCTTGTTTGGGAGTGTGATTGAGGTTGCTTTTTTAAGTGATTTTCGTTTATAAATGCATCAAAATAATGTTAATAAAAAAATCATTTTTGACACCAGCACATGAAAATGATCTAAAAACACCAAAAACATTAATTTAAAGTAAAAAAATCATTTATTTTCAAAATCATTTTTGAAACGCAATGTGAAACAAGGCTCACAATATTTTTAGAAAGTTGTAGGGCTGAAGTTTAAGATTTATATTTAGGGAGAGAGAGCAATTAAATTCAGTACATTGCACTTGCATTCATTTCTATGTGACAAGTAGAGTTGTAAATTTATTCCTCTGCATTAGCCACAGGTGTTCATTTCTATTTAGAAAGTGATATTATAAACGTATTCCTCAATCATGTTTACAATTACATGTGAAACACAATATATTGCAGCATATACTACCAATCGAAAACAGTTTTTATATAATGACCTTTTCTTTTTCAATCCAGGTTTATGCTAGAATTGCAGACTAGAAAGTTCCTTACCTCAAACTCAGCTTTTGGCCTGATAATAAAATGTTTGTCAACAATTCTCTGGTCCCCGAGTGACAAATAATATTTGATACCAGACTGCCGCACCTTGATCCAATCATTTGTCCGTGCTTCTTCACTTGCTGAAGGAGGCCTGAGGTACATCTCAATAAAACTGCAACCACCACAGAGTTCCAATCAGAATTATTGGCTATACAAGGTCAGGAATAATCCACATGGTTTTGGACTGATATTATGACGAGAAACAGCAAGAGAAGTGAGAATCACTAACTTATCTGTATGTGCTGTTCCATGGAAAGCATAAGCGGAATGTCCATCTGGGGACTGTAATGACAGTTTAGCATTTAAGTAACATTCAACAAAAGGGTGCAAATGACGAATAATAAGTTACAAGTGAATAATGAACTGCAAATTTAAAAAGAAACAGAGGGAAAAGTGAAGTCCTTGAGCAATAACAAGAAGTGCATCATAATGTAGTTCCAGACACCCATAAATGTTAGGAAACAGCATTTTGCCATGGTCTGTGCATCATATGCAAATCTTCTTTGCCATTAAAACAAAATTTGAACATTACGTAAAGTCTTCAGCCTTCAATAGAGTTTCACAACTGTCATTCACATAGTGAGCATGAAGGACATGGTTGGTTCTCAACTATTTAACATTGCAATGAACTATGGAAAGATGAGTATACCTCACTTCTGCATTTTAGCTTGTAGATTGCTTCTCTAAATGATGAGACAAAGCTGTTGTTTATCCTGATCTGTAGGATAAAACCACTGGATAAAAACGCAATTTCAAAAATTGTAGAAGTTAAGGAAAAGAACCCCGACCTGAGCATGGTGAAGGTCTGGTTCAATGTGTTTCCTAAACATTGGAAAGATGCTGTCAATAAGGTAATCCAATGAACAAGAATCCCCAATGTCGTATCGAACTTTAGAAAGAAGACTGAAGTGAACTCCACCAACCTGATCCACCAACCACATTTAGAAATCATCACATTCGAAGCTGGACAAAAAATGATAGCTTTCAGCTCTTTATCCAAATTAAGATATAACTTCAGAGTATAAGTTACCACAGCAACCCGAATATCCAGTAAAGAACGCAGACTTGCATGCAGAGCATATGTACCATCAACTATCACCTAAGAACAAAAAAAAAATGAACACCGCAGAAGAGAAGAGAAGGTTAATCATAGTAACAGTTGATTCCAGTGGCCCACCACTCCGGATGATATGCTCTTTATTCCTTTGGAACCGATACGTCTCTTCTGTTGGTAATCAAACACTGGTATCAAAGTATCTTTTCCTTTCATCAAATCCTATTGCCAACACAAACAAATGTGTAAACATATAGACAAAACCAACTTGATGCAGAATGCATTGGCATAAATTTAAGTGAAGTGATACGTGCTTGCTTATTTTGTAAGGAAAATAAGCTGGCATGTGACCAGAATAGGTTTCTAAAGTATTACAATTATGTATTTCGAAGAACTGGAAAACCAGTCAACTTCAAATTATAGAATCCTCACATGCAAAATCCAATCCAATCAAGTAGCAAAATAATTTGAGAAGGAAATGCAAACCTCAAGATTTTTTACTAGTGCGTCGAAGTCAATTGAATCCAAATCACTCGCGTCATCAACTCCAGCGCGATAATTCTCCATCGATATAACAACACAGCCAATTACAGACGCCACCTTCTCTGCTAAGCTTCACAGATCATCAAATAACAAAGAAAGTATCGGAGAGATTGCACAAGTAAAAATAAAAGAAAATAAAAGATTGTATTGTATTGTATTGTACAGTATACATACCTCGTTTTGCCTGAACCGCTAGGACCACCAATGCCAACAGTAACAAGACCTTCCTTTTTCTCTCTGAGCTCTTGAAGAGATTTTACCAATAAATAATATCCATGATCAAAAGACTGCATCAATCCACTCCAGCAATTAATATTAATTTGATTTTAAAAAAATAAGTAAATTTTGGGAAATTGGAAGAGAAGAAAGGCATACCACATGAAGAGGAAGAGATTGGAGGATGGAGGAGGAGGAGGACGGGGAGGAGGTAGAAGGTTGCTGCTGGAAGTAATCGCGACCTCCTTCTTGGAATACTCGTTGAACAACCTCGTCGTCCATTTGTCAACAACCGCACCAATCCTCTTTCTCTCTCTCGAGCCAGAGGAATCTAGTGCTGTGTTGCTATTAAAGAGGAGAGAAAGGGAGTCAGTTTTATTATTAATATTATTATTGCTTTTTATTATTCTGGTGGTGCCTTTATTTTGCTTGCTTGCCTGCTTGTGTAAGCTCCCGCTTGTTTCTCTTACCTTGTACGCTTTTCTTTCTCTCTTTCTTCCTTTGCTTTTCTTTTTCTTTTTCTTTTTCTTCACTATAGTCTCTAGCTCTACTATGGTTTTGTTAATTAATGTCCGCCCCGTTAATTTTTTAAGGAAAAATAAGAAAACAGTCTTATTTAAAAAATAAATCCGTGATGTTATAATTTGAAACAAATTTAAGTATATCTGTTAGTTAGTTTGTTTTTTAAAGTATTTTTTATTTATAAATATATTAAAATAATAATTTTTTAATTTTAAAAAATTATTTTTGATATTAGAATATAAAAATGATTCAAAAATACTAAAAAATTATTTAAGATATAAAATAAAAATAATTATTTTTTTCAAAAATGTTTTTTTAACGCAGGGACTTAACATTTCAAACTGTCCCATGATTATGGAAAAAAAATTAATATATTGATAGCCTAGTTCTTTAGCTGAAAGGATGTTGTGCTTTCTTTCAAGGTAAAACTCTAAAAGCAAAACGAGGATTATTATAGTAAATCATTTCAATTTGATTTTTATTTATAAAGAAATTTTAGTTCCTTTTAAAATTTATGCCTGCTGTCTTGCACTTAAAAAAAAATCTGATAAATATTTTTTTATACAAAAGACTAGATTGTTTAGCTTAAAAATATAAATAGAAATAGATTTTGCCTTTTGCTTGCTTTCTTCATTCATTAGTTAAGAAAAGAGTGGGAAATAATTCATATTAAAAAACCTCAAAAAAGAAACTTGGTTGTAAACAGCAACCATATGACAGCACCACAGGCCCATGGGTATGGGTCAGATGAAACGATGGGCCAGAGGATAAGGTTGACGGGCCTGAGACCTGTAAGGCACAGTAACGTGAAGGAATAATTGGAGAGGAAAGAAGAAGAAAAATGAAACAAGTTCAAAATTTACTTGGCCCTTTTTTTAAAAAAATAAAATAAATAATAAATAAATACATCGAACTAGAAGATGATAACTTGACTTAATTTTAAAAGACACAAATAAAGGTGACTCATTCGTTACTTTATCTAAAACATAAAATAATTATAATTGCACCAAGAAAAAATAGGGTTCACACCTCACCCTCCCCAGTCGACTTTCCTGCTCTCACTCCCTTCTCAGTAGCAAGGCATCAACTCGAACAAACTCGAACAATGCCAAAAAAATCTCTTGAAGTTTTTTTTTTGTTTTGTTCAATTATTTTCGGTGGTTTTATTTGCTGTGTCGAAGGCTATTTTATTTTATAGATTGTTGTTTCAGTTTTGAATTTCATTGATATGTGAGGATCGTGTTTGAAATCGGTTGTGGAGTAACCCTGATCTAGGTCTGTTTCTGGGTTTTTTCTAGCTGCCATGTATTTCAATTTCTAAGTTTATTTTTTTAGCTTCATATTGTCGATAACACTCCATTTATTTTTCCTCTTGTCCTTTCTGTTACCTCCTTTTTGTGGCTGTTTACATGCCATTAAAGATTGCATGGTTGTGTGCTTTCTATTGCTACTTGTTTGTTGCGAAACATTGCTGTTCTTTTGAAGAGAAAAAAAGCACAAAATAAAATACTGAAAGATGCAATTAAAAAATAAATTTAATTACGAAAACAATAAAAAAAATAGGATCAAGTCTAACGAATAAAAAATTAATAGAAAATTAAACTGAAAAGGATCTAATTTTATGAATTATTTAAAAAAACAATAAAAAAATCAAATCTTAAATAAAACTGATGGGTTGCCTTGAAATTTTATTAGGCTAAGCATGAGAATTGAAAAGTAAAGAAAAAGACGAAGAAAAAGGTGTTTAATGCCAAAAAAGAGATTCATCGGACACATGGGGAGATATCGTGAAGATTCAGACATCATCGTGCCTCTGTCGATTGACCTGAACAACTTGTGAAAATTTTATTACAGAATGGTGGGTTTAGTTGTTTTTGAAGAAAAATATATAAATATAATTATTTTTAGTTTTTGGCATTATATATTTTAAAAACACTAAAAAATATAAAATAAAAATAAAAATAAAAAAATCAATCGCAATGTAAAATATAACACTAACGTTTAACCACTATATAATGCCGCAATGCTATACCAATAGCGTACACAGAAACAAGAGCACTGGCATGAACAACATGCGACGTTAACTTTTTAATATTAAATAATATTTTTTTATATCAAAATACTAAATAGCTAAGATATTTCTAGATACAAGTTAAAAAACAAATTAAATTAAATGACAATATAATTATTTTACTGTGCTATAAAAAAAATGTCAAAATATCTCATGCTCACTAGCATAAATTTCTCTATGAAAGGTATTCTAGTATTTTTATCATGCAAAAACAACAAAAATACCCAGGCTATTTTTTTGTTTCAATTTACAATGTCGATAAATTTTAAGTGTCAGTACTCGGTACAAAAGTTAATGATTTTTTTCAAAGTTTTTTTATTCAAAATACATCAAAATAATTTTATTTTTAATACCAACATATTAATATAATTTAAAAAACAAGATTGTACAGAAAACAAAACATTTACTTTTAGCTGCAATAAAAATTATTACTACAGTAATAGTCCTGCGTGGTTTATTTTAATTAATTTATTTTTTCCTTTTCACTAACGATGATGATAACGATAAATGGGCATCCTGGCAGGAAAATGCTGCTGCCACTTGTATTAGGTGGTAGTGGTGAACTGGTGATAATTGTGATTCTCTCTCTACTGAAAGTCAACGCCTTCTCTCTCCCACTACCTTTTGCTTTGCGTTTTGTCAATTAGTGCTTTTTCGCGAGTTTCATCTCCGCGTGTTCATTCATTGACCTCAGCGTCCCCTCTATCTATTTGCTATCGTGCGCCACCATCGCCTCTGTGAGTTTCCACAAAGAGTGGCAGCCCGCACAGTAATCATCATGAGCCCCCGATCCTATTTCTTCTTTTTATTTATTCTGGACTTTGGAACTTTGGATGGTAAAGACAAGACCGACGTATTTCTCTCTCTTTATTTTTATTTTTATAATTTAGTAGCTTTTTACTTTTAAACAAGTCTTAAGACACACGTGCACATAAAATGAATAATGGCTAGTTCAAAAACAGATTTCTTTGTCGAGTCTTTTTCCAGATAAATCTTAAAATCCAAAATGCAATAGAATTATTTGCAAATTTTAATATTTTTATTCCTCTAATATAGAAATCACCTTCAATTATCATAATCCAAGCAATTAGTGTTTTAAATTCTAAAAAATATTTATTTGATATTTTGTTCTAAGATAAAACAATAAAAAAATAGAAAAGTGGAGGGTGAAACATGCTCCTGGTAATTTAAACATAAAAGAGAATTTAACTATCGTGCATTTATATTGCTGAAAATCTTTGAGTCATAAATTAAAGTTATTGGCTGATAAATAAAAAAATCATGTTATATTGCTACTAAAGAAAAAAAAAATGCTACATAAATTTAATGGCAGAATCATTTCGAAGACAGACGTCAGCGAATCAAAGCGCGACCTCGCCATAAGGAATATGAGATCAGGGGCACTCATGAACAGGAGAACTGGCATGAAGCTGACTTAAATAATGAATTAAAGATGGCCCTACCAGAAAGAACCTGGGGGGGGGGGGGGGTGCGCAGGATAAAATGAAAGAGTGGACAAAATCTCAAACTTCTCGCAATCAGCCTGTCTGTAAATTTTTTTATATATAATTTTTCTTATTAAAAAAAAGAGTCAGCCACTTTTCATGGTCAGGGTCACTTTTTCCCACAAAACCCACCTGTTTCTTTCTTTCAAGTTTCAACCTTTCTGAAAAATCTCTCTCAAGGAAAGCGTTTAATTTCTGATTGCCTGAGTGTTTCTCTTATACAGTTAATAGTAACCATCATCAATCACAAAAGAAAACGAAAGGCAAGACGAGGCAGGCAGAGAATGGATGGTCTGCCACCCGGATATCGCCCCAACGTTGGTGTCTGTCTCATCAACTCTGATAACCTGGTCTGCTCATCACCTCCTTTTTCTTTTCTTTCTTCTCTCTGTATTGCATGAGCTGATTGCTTGTGCAGCTGTCGTTTAATTAATTGGTGAAATTTCTAGAAAATTTACCTGTTACTTGAATTTGCAGTTTGCCCCCCCCCCCCCCCTTTTTTTTTCTTCTTTTTCTTTGAAGTCTGTCATGATATTTCTGCACCTCTTAAAATCATATTTAATGAGAAGACATGATTATATTCCCTGCAGGTTTTTGTGGCGTCAAGATTAAATGTTCCGGGAGCATGGCAGATGCCTCAGGTAATGCCACATTGGATTTGATCTTTGTGAAACAGTAATTAATTCCTAGCAAATGTGCTGAAATTGTTCAGATTCTTATTATTTATGTTTTCTCTTGAGCTTATCATCTAGTACATAGAACAATAATCCTGCGATCCCAGTTCATCTCTAGTATTGAGTAATCTTAGTTTTCAATGCAATTACTGAGGTGATTTTTCGGACCGGTCAAAATTTTGGTTTACATTCGGACAAGATTTCGATTATTCTCAATGCGATGAACTTCGCTGCCGGGCAAGTAGTGGACATCTGTTCCGCGTTTTTACTTGCATTGGCATTTGATACCAAAAGCAGGCGTTTGATAAATGTACTGAATATAATTATGATGATATAGGATACCCCTATTTGCAGGAAGCTTCCTAGAGTTTTAGATAACGAGTAGTCTGCTAGTTAAGTGGGTTCGCCTTGTGCTATTCATGGGATGCACTTGGACCAACCTTCGCAGATGTCTGATGAGAAATCTTTTATCAGTTATCTCTGAATATACACTAGTTCTTGTTCGACCATAGTTTCCACCCTTCAGCAAGCTTATGTGTTTCATCTTTGTGATTTCCCATGGTAGGGTGGCATTGAAGATGGCGAGGAGCCTCAGTCTGCAGCCATAAGGGAACTACTGGAAGAAACCGGGGTAGTCTCTGCGGAAATTATTGCCGAGGTTGGGTATCAACTTTGCTAACCAAATGACTCTAGTATAAACAATCCCTCAAGTATATCCTTTGAGCAACTAATTGATTTCGTGTTAAATTTTATAATGACTACAGTGAAAATAAACAATCTCTCAAGTACTCTTACGAATGCATCATTTAAGATATAATCTTGAATTGATGGTCGATCCGTTTCAATTTTGCTGGCTCTGTATTCACAGGTTCCAAATTGGTTGACTTATGACTTCCCCCCTGCCGTGAAAACCAAAGTGAATCGTCTTTGGGGAGGTGAATGGCACGGACAGGCACAAAAGTGGTAAGCCGATCTCCTTCTCTCTCTGATCGAGTACACAATCTGATAGTGAGAAAGAAGATAACATTAGGTTTAGATTGGAGAGATAATTTTCGTGAATAGCCGTTAAAATGCAACAAAATTTCAGGACCTTTCACCTGTGACATTTTCATCTCAATATTCTGATCCTAAATCCAATCTCTTTCAGTATTATAAATCCTCAAATCTCTGTGTCAGCATTTGAGTCCATTGTTAAATGAACTTGAACCATGATATGCATTTCTTGTTATCTGATGGCTATACAAATATGGGCTAGATTAGCATCAATTTCATAGACTTTTAAACATTTGTGATGACTGAGAATGTCATTTGATCTTGTGAATCTAATGCGGCGAGAAAACTCAGTTATTTCTTTCTTATGATTGATTACACACGTTGTGTTGTTAAGCTAATTGCGACAAAATGTATTTGTGATTATGAATTAATGACATTTCGAAATAATTGGAAGGATATAGTACGGGATCAATGGAGTGTTCTATCCTGCTGCTTCTGTATATGATTTCAGGGTTTTTGGATGACAGGTTTCTTATGAGATTAACTAAAGATGAGAGTGAGATCAACTTAGCAAGTGGTGAAGCAGATCCTGAATTTGCAGAGTGGAAATGGACAAGCCCTGAAGAAGTTATCGAGCAGGTATGGTGCAGAAAAGAGCAAAGATTTATAACATTATATTATGTCCATTTGAGTCCTCATCCCTTACTGATATAAGCGAGCGGTTGCTCACAGGCAGTGGACTACAAGAGGCCAACTTATGAAGAGGTCATGAGGACATTCAGGCCTTACTTGAATGAAAATGGAAAAGCTGCTAAATGTAAATCCTCGAAGTGGTAAAAGGTGTGCTCGTGCTTCTGTAGATCTCTCTCCATGAAATCTGGACCCTGTAGGACTTTGTTCTCTGTAAATGGATGTGGCAGTTGAGGATTTCAAAATTAGATGGTTGCTTAACTGTAATAAAACTCCTTGTTCAGTCAATTCTCTCTGGTTTGTGCAAGTTGCTTGCCAGCTGAAGAATTGACGAGCATAATCTTTCTAAATTGCAAAACAACGTCGTATAATCAGAAGAAAAATACTAGTTGTGGTTGTATTGGATAGCTTAGATGTGTGTCTGGTGATGTGATTTAAAATGTATTTTCATAGTATTATTTATTTAAGAAATATCAAATTAATTTATTTTCTTGTGATTTTATCAGGACAACTAAAATCTCTTAGCAAAAAATAATTTAAAAAGTATCTGACTGGCAATGACAAACGTCACCCAACTCTGATGAATCATGCTCTGGACAAAGCAAAATAAAGTTTTGTTTCTGTCATCCTGTTACTTTGGTCCCTGGTGAAAGAAAAAATATAACAATTTGTCAGTTTTTTAACCTGTGCTCCAATCTAGGTTTTTTTCAAAGCTTTTCTAGATAATTATTATATTGGTGAGCTCAGCGGTTTTGTGCGTGCTGGATTAAAAAAAATATATAACAACTAAAAGATAATTATCTTTTCAAAGAAATAAGAAATAGTAATAACCAGGTTAAATATTAATTATTTTAATAGCATGCAAAAAAAGTAGGCAACTATAACTAATAAACAAAAAAAATATTTTCCTTGACAAAACTATGTTAACACGTGAAACTTATGGACTAACATATGAGATTGAGATAATCTTGTAGAAAATAATATGTCAAAAATGAATTATAGATACAAATTTAAGTTAGCCCGATCAAATCATTCTAAAATATATATAAGCTAGAAAATAAAAAGATCGCTGGTGATTCAAGTTATTCTCAAGATCAACGAAAAGTTACACATAGGAAACAAATAAATAAGAAAAAACAAAGATCAATCTTCAATTAAATAAATATCAAATGATAAAATTAAAAAAAAAACATGATCTAACAAAATATTATTAACCAAGCAGCTTGTGGTTATATTTAATTTATTTTATTTTTTAAAAATAAAATTTATTTTAAAAAAGCTAAATTTAACAAATAAAGAAAACTCATAACTCATAAGAATGTGTATCTATACTCGATTAAAGAGCTCAGTGTGCATCTAATTCTATGTTGAATAATGAAATTAAAAAAAATCAAAGTAGAAATATAACAATTAAAAAAACAACGGTTGAACTTGATTGGGGAAAAAAATCAAGGGAGATGAAATTGCAAGAAAATAATAATTAAAAACTATTTCAAATAAAACAAATAGCAATCAAAGAATAAAGATCAAATTTAAAAGGAAAAAAAATTAAAGGGGTGGAATTGAAAAAAAAATTATAAACTCCAAATACAAGCCGAATAAAAAATAAACTTTCAAGAGATTTTAATTTATTTTACCCCGTATAAAAACTAAAAATACAAAAACAACCATGTTTTTTTTTTACATGAGTAATGTAGTCATTCAAGTGCTTATAAAAAAAAGGGACCTTTTTAACCCCATGCCAGTGCCAGTGCCAGTGCCTGTTGAATCCCTATAAAAGACTATATTACTCATAATAACTAGTTATTTGATTTATTTCAGGAATGGAAAAATAATAATTTCACAATGAACGAGAAAGTGTTTTTCCTATGCTTTTTAGATATTCTTGTAATTTTTTATTGTCTATCCTGCAATACTTTGGAATTCTCTCATGCCACGAGTCTCTTTATTTCCTTGCAAAAATAAATGAATGTTTGTTTATGTAGTTTAAACTGTTGTTTGTATGGAAAAACATTGTTATAATATTTTTAAGTAATTTTTCATGATTTGCATGTATGAAAACGAGAAATTAAAAATTAAAAAATACATTATTTCAATACATGCTAAATACGTAAAAGTCGTTCTCAAATGCACATATATTAGCTATGCAGTTAAAAAAAAGAGCTAAGGGACGACCTTCTTGTGGTTTAGATATCGTCTGCCTTACTAAACGAGCTGGAGGCAACTATTTCATTATCTAGACACTCAAAAGAGCTATTTCTCTCTCTTAAAAAAACTCATTTCTTCTTCTTCTCTTGACTTAATTACTTTTGTTCTATTCTTTTTTTTAATTATTTTTCTTAATTTGTTTCGGCTTGCAATTATCACGTTTCAAACAAATATTCTTATATTTAGTCTATTTTTAATTGTATAAATATTTATTTTTGTCATCTTATCATCAAGCAAAACAAAAAATATATATATTTTAAATTAAGTTATTGAACTCAATAAAATTCATAATTTGAATTGTGAATTCAACTATTAATTGTGGGCTTGTAAAATAAAGTATTTTATAAATGAAACTTCAAATGGACTGGCCCGGAGATTGCTCTCTCCTTAGGTTATGTTTGACATTGTTATCGGAAAGTGTTTATGAAAAAAATTAGAATTTTTTTATTTTAAATTTTTATTTTAAATTAAAAAATTAGTGTTTTTAGATTATTTTGATGTGTTGATGTCAAAAATAATTTTTAAAAAATAAAATAAAAATCATTTTAATACATTTCTAAACAATAAACACTTTCAAAAGCCACCACAATCGCTTTATACATCTGCTATTTGACTCACTCAAATATTTTTTTTTGAAATTATTTTTATGTTAAATGTTTTTTTCAGCTAATGTTTTTATTTATCATTTTTGTGTATGGTCTTTTATTAAAGTTTTTGGAATTTTTTTTATTGATCAATTATTATTATTATTTTTTCTTGTTTTACTCTTTTGTTAATATTTTTGATTTTTTTCTTAGAATAATTTAATATTTTTATTATTTTAGTAATAATAATAATATTTTTATAGGTTAAACTTTCAATATTGTTATTGTTATAATATAATATATTGAAGTATTTAAAACTATTAACTATTTTAATCCGAAAGATTATAAAAATTATCTAATTTGACCACAACATAGTAGTACGGATAATCTATTTGTGCACTTATTTGGGAGAGCTTTGTCATCTTTAAAGATCTTACCTCGCTTCGAATCCGAATTAGTCGGCAATGGACGGAGTATCGGATGGTTTATAAAAAAAAAAAAGAGGATTGAAAGATTTATGTGGAGTGTGTTTGGCATTGCTTTTGTTTTTGTGATTGAGGTTGAAAAAAAATAGTTTAAAAAAAATGCTTATACTACGGTTCAAAATAAGCAGTGAAGTGTTTGATTAAAACTATGGTTGAGTTGGAGGTAGAACAAAAAGTAATTTTGGGTGTTTGGTTGTCAAGCTTTTCATGTTGTTTTTAACTTGTGAAATTATATTAAAATAAAATATATATATATATATATAATTTTTTTAAATATTGTAAATTTAATAATTTTTGACATCAACACATCAAATTTATCTAAAAATACAAAAACAATTAATTTAAAATAAAAAATAAAAAATTTCAATTTTTTCAAAACCTCTCCCAAACACCCCTTTAGAATCACACTCAATTAAAAGTTGAACGATAATAAAGATGAGATTGTGTTAACGTTAAGATTGCGTTAACTTTATTACGATAATTATTATTATTATTAATGAATTTAATTTGCATATGTCATTTTTTATAGGAATTTGACTACATTAAATTGAATAATCAAATTTAGAGAAAATATGATTTAATGGTTTTACTCAAATAAAAAACAATCCAACTAACGTATATGAGAGAAAGAAAAACAAAATATATGGAAAATAATAGCTTGAAAAATAATAATAAAATTAAAGATGGAAAATTCTGAATAGTAATAAAGAAAAACCCCAATACCTTTCGTGCTTATTTCACATTTTGTTTTAAAAGTATTTTAAAAAAAATAAAATTTTTTATTGTTTTAAAATTGATATTAAAATTATTTTTTAAAAAAATAAAAAATAATATTATAATATATTTTTAAATAAAACTGATTTTAAAATGATTTTTAAAAATAAAAAAATTATTTTGATGTATTTCAGCACAGCTTTTTTGAATTAGCGTTTTGGATATAATTTGATGTGGGTCCCACACAAAAACACTTATTTTGTTAACTAAACACTAAATTGCGGTGCTATCTGCGAATCGCAGATCGCACCGCAATACCACACGCCTTCTTATTCTCCTTTCCTTGTGTGAAACTGTGGCCCGTGGGCAGGAGGAGAAAAGAATAGATTGGAAGATGCACTGGCTCCATTGATTGCTCCATCCAATCTCCAACCTGTAACCATCGCATTAAAATATGTTGACGTAACCCTACAGTTCAAATAAAAAAAATATTTTTTAAATTTATAACATTAATACCGTGAAAATATTTTTAAAATAAAATAAAATATTTTAAAAAAAAACACTAACAAAAGCTGTTTGAAATTAAAGATGATTTTTTTTTATTATTATTATCATCAAAATTTGATTCTTTCGTTTTGTTTTCTTCAATGATCTATTTATCTTCGGCCATTCCAATGAAAGAGGAGAATCGTGTATTTTGAACGGGCCGACAAGCACCGACACCGTCCCTTTACCAGCTATTACCCAGCTTATCTTTATTTTCATTTGTTTTTAAAGAGTCACATTTTGTTTCTGATTTGTTTGTTCTCTCGATTGTTCAAATTCAAACCACTCGCATCACCCCCCCTCCCCCGGAGGGTCTGTAAGAAATTAACCTAGTGGGCCATGCTCGTCTTATGAACCATGAATTTGAGTTTTCGATAGCGATAATGGGGCTGAATTAGCAGTGAGGGATTAACTTGAGACTCGCCCCAGCCCTAAAAGGTCGTGGGTAAGGATCCCCTGTCATTAAAAAAACAAGGTAGAAAAAACTCAATACAGCGCATAAGCCATTTATATTTTGGCTATGGATTTCAATGATTTTTTTGTCTGTTAACAGTTGTGTAATTGTTGCTGAGGTACTTGAGTTTGGTCTTAACGTTACTGCCTTTGGTTCTGATATGCGAAAAGTAAATTTATAAACAATAGTGAGAGAGGAGGGTGTTTGGAGAAATATTCTAAAAAAAATTGAGTTTTTTGCTTCAAAACATTTTTAGTATTTTTAGATTATTTTAATACATTGATATGAAAAATAATTTGCACAATCTCAAATATATCCAAAACTTAGTCCCTCTCTCTCTCTATATATATGGTTAGGATTCCAATTAACACACCCACCACTGAATTTCCAGATAAAAAAAGGAGATACTTCCATTATTATTTTATTACCCCTACAAATTATTATGGACACAATAAATATGACGACGGTCCAAATAAAACCAAGCAACCCTCCAGAAGAGTGGAGGTAGAGGCATGTCCTTTCAATTCAAGATTTGTGATGGAATAGATCCATCCCGAGGAGGTCCAATCACCTTCACACCTTCAAGGAACGCTAGCCCTCACTGCCAGCAACCTGTTTGTGATTCTGTCTGCTAAAATACTCAAAAATAGTTTAAAGATCCGTGAACGCAGGGGTAAGCTACGCATTTCGAGGAACTCAAGTCTTTACTCTTTTCTCTGTTTTGTTCCTTTCTTGCAATTAATATTCATCCCTGTCTTTGACCTTTTCGTATTTGTATAATTTAAAAGAAACACCTAAAAATGAGAACCTCCCCAATTTAATTTAATTTAATTTATCCTATTATATCCTTGTCTTGACTGGTTAAAGTAAAAGTAAGACTTTTCCGAGAATTTATACTTTCTGACCGCACTTTAGTCTCCCTCCGCCTGTCCTATAAAATTTAAGTACGAGCACAGACGTTTGCTTGTGTTACAAAGAGCAGAATCTTGGTTTTTATTATTCACGTTCTCGCTTCCTTCTCTCCAAACCCCCCTCACCGTCGAGCAATAAAGGTAGCACGCTTACTGTTTCTCTGTCATGGTTTTCTTTTTTATTCTTTCGTAGGTTTATATTTGTGATTTCTGATATTAATTGCTGGTCCTGTTGAATTTTGTTTTGTTTGTTCAGATCATGCTTGACAGAGAGTTTTTCACTGAGTATGGAGAGGCAAGCCAATATGAAATTCAAGAAGTGGTCGGAAAAGGAAGCTATGGCGTTGTTGCATCCGCCATTGATACTCACACGGGAGAGAGAGTCGCTATCAAGAAGATGAACAACATCTTCGAGCATGTCTCCGATGCTACACGTATTCTACGTGAGATCAAGCTGCTCAGGTTGCTTAAACACCCCGATATCGTAGAAATCAAACATATTATGCTCCCTCCTTCTCCAAGAGAGTTTAAAGATATTTATGTGGTGTTTGAGTTGATGGAATCTGACCTTCATCAAGTTATCAAGTTAAATGATGACCTCACTCCTGAACATCACCAGTTTTTCCTGTACCAGCTTCTTCGAGCTCTCAAATATATACATACAGGTTCTGGAAGTAAAAGGACCGCCCTCTAGTTTAATTTTTGGTTTTGATTATAGATGGACATGAACATCTTGAGTTGCTCTATAGCAAAACATGTTTTTTTGTTGCTGAAAAATGCTGTTTTTTTCGCAGGAAATGTGTTTCATCGAGATTTGAAGCCCGGAAATATTCTTGTCAATGCTGATTGTAAATTAAAGCTTTGTGATTTTGGGCTGGCTCGTGTGTCATTTAGTAATGCTCCTTCTGCTATTTTTTGGACTGTATGTGTCTTCTTGAAGCAGGGTCGTAACTTTCAGTGTTTGATTGTGTTATATTTGTAATTGTAATGTTATAGAGGATTATAACGTTAGTTAGATTATATTAATTATATATGGTGTCTGTGTTGGCTTATAAACATTTTTTTTGTGTTTTATCAAGGATTATGTGGCTACTCGATGGTATCGTGCCCCTGAACTCTGCGGCTCCTTTTCATCCAAGGCATGCAAATAATATAGTTTTACCTTTTCTTATTCCGTTTATTATGTATAAATGATTTGAAGGAAAAACGAAAATCGATTGCCTGTATGTGTAATTGTGGAAGCCATCTTTTAACTTTTGCTTAGTCTACTTTTTGACTTTTCTTCTTCTAAGCCAGCTTAATATTTTGGATGTGACAGACTTGCATTTTCACTTTACTAATTATCTGAGGATAATTTGTGGATCTTGACGTATGTCTGTCAATAAATTGGTTTTAATTCGAATCCCATCTATCTTTAATGTTATTAAATGGATGTAGTAGAGAAACATTTGATCTAGAAGTTCGAACTGCAAAAGCTGCAACTCTCCAACATCATCTATTATATTGATGTGCACTTCGTGAAATGTGATTTTTGCTAACAAAATCGTGTCCGAAAAACGTATGCTTTTCCTGAGCTTTAGTTTGACATGACAGATCGATCAACTGTGGTGGTGCATTCGTTTTCATCAGCTATCCTGTATTTCCTAATGCTCAATTATGTTTCACGCACCAAACTACCAATTTTTAATGGTTTAGTGTCTTTTGGATGAGCTGGCCTAAATTGCATTGCTCAGACCATTTTTCAGTTGGAATTCAAGATTTTGTTTGACCCTTTTTCTTAAAATTTGTGTTCTGCAGTACACTCCTGCTATTGATATCTGGAGCATAGGTTGTATATTTGTAGAATTGTTGACTGGGAAACCCTTGTTTCCTGGAAAAAATGTGGTGCATCAATTGGAACTCATAACTGATTTGCTTGGCACTCCTTCGGCTGAATCCATCGCAAGAGTTTGTTGCCTTTTTCATTCAATTATTTTGCTATCTTAGAACTTCAGCCTTTCCTAAATCTGATTGTTCCTCTTTTCTCACCACTTCATTTTTGTGATACATGCAGATTGGTAATGAAAAAGCTAGGAAGTATTTGAGTAGCATGAGGGAAAAGCAGCCGATTCCTTTCTCAAAAAAATTTCCAGATTTGGACCGATCAGCTCTGCGTATACTCGAGCGGTTGCTGGCATTTGATCCTAAAGATCGCCCATCTGCTGAAGAGATAAGATTTAGTAAAATGATAGATTAACATTATTTTTTAAATCACTCCTTTTATTTGTGATTTTGTATCTAGATTCACACAGTTTCCTTCCTGATACTAGTTTCTGTCTTCTCTCCAGGCTTTAGCTGATCCATATTTTGACGGGCTAGCAGACAAGGAGGAAGAACCTTCAAGGAAACCCATTTCAAAACTTGAGTTCGAGTTTGAAAGGAGGAAATTGACAGGAGATGATGTAAGAGATCTAATTTACAGAGAGGTATGATCATAATGGTGCTTGTTTCAGTGATGCTACTCAGCTTCTTTTGGTGGCAGCCTACTTAGTTGTTAATTGTGATCTATCCTACTTTCTATGAAACAGATTTTGGAGTATCATCCAGAGATGCTGAAAGAGTACCTTCGGGGCACAGATCAGAATCACTTTGTTTATCCAAGGTCAGGAACTAGAATGTTATCACAATGGAATGATATAAAAAAGGAAATTGCGTATGCATAAAACAATAGAACGCCTATTTAGTCTCAATTATGCATGCACGGTGATAATAATCTCATTTGGATTTCATTGTCCAGTGGAGTGGATCGCTTTAAGGAACAATTTGCTTATCTTGAGGAAGGAGACGGTACAGGTGGCGGAAACAGCCCTCACCACAGGAAGCATGCTACCTCCTTGCCCAGGTAAGGTGGTGCCGTGGTGGGACCCCCAACGTTGTTTCTTTGATCAAACGATTTCTATTGATTTGTGCCCCTTCGTTTTTCTGCAGGGAGCGAGTCTGCACAGCTGATGAAACTGACCACGCTTTAAAGCGCAACGCATCCTCTCTTTCTCGCGCAACTGTACAGAGCCCCCAAAAGTCGCAAGCTACAGAAGAACTGCAATCTGCGAACCGTAATGCTGTTTCTGTGCAGACCAGCTCCTCTAAGCCCAAGTGTGGCGCCCGTACTCTGATGAAAAGTGACAGCATTTGTGCTTCAACGTGCGTGGGACTACTTGGAAATGATTGCCAGGTACACGCTCTCTGATCAATATCGGGACTCTACTTGCACGCCTTGGAGGGTACCTACACGAGGATATATGGTTCGGAAAACATGAATTTATTCAGCTAACAAACTGCTATGTTCCTGATGATGTATTGCTGTAAACACTCTTACTGCTTGCTTTCTGTAATAACATTTACGAGCTACAAGCACCGGGAAAAGCAAGCTTCAAAAAGTGGGGCGCGAAGAATGGACCGCTACATGTCATGCATCTCTAGTTAATTGTTGCCAACTGTGCAGGTGAAATTAAATAGCTGGTCATTGGTTTATTTTAGGATTAAGTTAGAAATTTCAAATGCTAGATGTTCTGCTTCTTTATCAGATTAAACTGCAAATAAGATTGATGCATGCCCCGTGTTTATTGATGGAAGTTTGTTTACTGTTATCATGTGCTAGTGATTGGCACAGCACATCGTTGTTTTTTATTGAACTTTAGTCTGTTATTCATGGAAACAATGCAAGGAGTAAATACAATTACTGGCATGGGAATTGGGTAAGGCCATATATAAGGATTGATTTTCGCAAACCTAAAATTGCTGTGAGAATAATATACCGTGTTTCAGAGGGTGTTTAACTGATGTTTGAGAATACAAAGATCAATACATTTCTAGTGATTGCAATATCAATGCGATCTGTCATTCTTCCAGATATATCTAGCTGAAAAAAGGAGTAGAAGACAGCACTGACATCCGAATACATACCAATGAGTGCCAGGTGGCTAGCTCTAGATGAAAAGACCAGATGAAGCCTCTATTCGAAATTTAACAAAATGCCACCTGATTCGGAATGTGAAATAATAAATAAAACATGGACCACTCAAGCAACTCTTCAGTTGCACCATTTATCATAAATAAATAAAGAAATGATTTTTTATATATATCCTGGCATCCCATGACAGAAATTCCAATGGTCGTTCACTCATTTTGGTAGCAGTGTAGAGTTTCCAACTCTAGCCACTTCCATCAAATTGTCCATGAGAAAGAAGATGTGCCATATATTGCTGCAAGGGCATAAATACATATGCATCGAGTTAGGGCACAGGAACATCGGTTCACCAAAAATAAGAGAGAGAGAGAGAGCTATCAGGCTTCGGTAAATGAATACTCAGCGGGTTTAAATCCAGTTTCTAATAATTGGTAGCTCCAGACACACGCAAACACATGTATAGAGAGAGAGAGAGAGAGGGATAGAGCACCTTAACCCTCCCACAGCATTTCACATGCCAAATTTGCAAGATTAATTCACTCACACTCGCCCTCGTGCAACCTAAAGGCTAAATCACGACAGCCGATGGAGAAAAGAAATTCTGTTCAATAGTGTTGCATTCTTTATCTTTATCACCTCTTAATGGGCATGAGACTTAAATGGATTACAACCATGATATATAAGTAGATTCTTGGGGTTTTATCATCTTGATACATATTGTCCAGCTTTCCTGACCACTAAATGAAGTGCCATTATCAAGAATGCCATACTGAATTCACTAATCCATTAAGAATTGCTGATATTAGAATATGCGGTCATGATTATCCAAAAGACATGTGCAGTGTATAGTAGATGAGGCTCTACATTGGCCCTTTCTGCACTATCTGATTCCAAAAACAAAGACTTCTAATATGATACAGTATCCTTGTAGAATAAATCTCAACAGTCTTATCAGCCACAAACATTTGCATGGTCATGGTGTGCATTCTTTTGCGTGGTATTTGAAGGAGGAAATGAAAAGAGTCCACATCAAACTTCTTACACATTTGTTTTAGGATTTTGGAAAAATGACAGTCTAAGATTTTCAAAATTAATGCATATTGATGAAACTCCAATCTTGCAACGGTCATTCATGATGATTAATTTGCAGAAACTGTACAATATATGTGCAAAGTATAAGGAATTCAAATCTCAAACACTACTGAATATACAAATGAAGGGAAATAGATTCAATTACTAGCATCATGAAACTTACTGCATGATAAGCATATGGTGATTTCCCCTGACGTTCGAAGTGCTTGGCCATGATGGAGAACTCAATTGGACCCCACCCCTCCGCTTCAAAGCAATTGCCAAGTGCAGCTTTATATAACTACATCAACAAAAATCAAACAGCATTTTAAAGATTCTTACATCTGAATCAAGCATAAATGCCCATGCAGAGCAGCAAAAGTTACTTGACAGCAAATGTTGATCACAGACCTTAGTGGCGTCGGTTAAAAGCTCAGTTCCAGCAGGATAAGCTGCATAGAATTGGTCGCCTCTAGAATATCCAGCTCTAGTTCTACAACACCCAAAAACCACCAGAAGAAACAGCATTAGGATCAAGGTCCTGATATATTTGTGGGTGTGCGAGTTTTGCTTGCCCTAGAATGCTAAGCTCTGGTCTCTACTCTAGCACCAAAATGAGTTTGAAATATCAAGGGCCGGCTATAGAATTTTCAGTATTGCAATTACAAAAACAAGAAACGCAGCAAATACAAAGACCAAAAACCATAACTATAAACCCATCAAAGAAAGTAGCAAGACAAGAAACCCAATAATTAAAATTCAATAAAACAATCCACCAGATCAAGGAACCAGAAAACATTAGTGGAAATCAAAACATGGACATTTAAGACTTGAGTGAGTAACTGACTCACGTATTGGTTGTATAGGCATAACTCATGACAGCAACAAAGCAATAGAAACCAGTATAAGAAACGACTCTGCGAAGCTTTTGAATCTTTATTAGTTCTTTGAATTCATCATAGAGCATCATCATCGGTCGTACTGGAAGGTGAAACTGAGACACGAAGTGTAGTCAAGGAATAACCAATTGAAACATTTAATCGAACACCTCGCAGGCAAGGTCTGACACGATAGTTAGTGGACATGGGACGTACGAGTTGCCAAAAACGATAGGCAGCTTCAATTAGTGTCAGTTGAACGATGTTCGTAGAAGTAATGTGATGCAGTGCTTGTTCATGGTATTTGACACTCTCTAGCAGATAGTACCAGTTCTCTTCTTCCTTTGTTTCCGTGTTTGAAAAAGACGTTCAACGCTCTTCGTAGTAGCCATCTAGCTATTTCAACTGCACTTTTCCGATTGGATAATTTTCTCTTTTTTAAAATAGAATAAAAAAATAAGCCTTTCCAGTGCATTGATATATATATATATATATATATATATATATATATATATATATATATATATATATATATAATTTTTAAATTAAAAAAATGATATTTACATTTAATTAAATAAATAAAGAATCATATATTCCAATGAAGTAATTGTATTTTTTAAATTGCCACCCATTTCTTCTACCCGTTTCACTTTAGTCCCCTTTAGTTTAATTTCTCCCGTGCTAAGCAAACTTAAACTAAGAGTGTGTTTGATATTATTTTTGTTTTTGCGATTAAGGTTGAAAAAAACAGTTTAAAAAAAAAACATTTTTATTGTGGTTCAAAATAAGCAGTGAAGTGTTTGGTTAAAACTGTGGTTAAGTTGAAGATTGAAAAAAAAACAGTTTTTGGTGTCTGGTCACCAAGTTTTTCATATTGCTTTTAACCTGTGAAATTACTTTAAAGTGTGTGTGTGTGTATAATTTTTATAAATATTGTAAATTTAATAATTATAATAATATAATGTAATTAATAATTCATGAAAAAATATATTATTTTTTATTCTCCCATTAAACTAGCAATTTCATCACGAACTAAAATCGATATGTGAATGCCTCTGCGATCCCTTGCTATTTGATCGAGGAACAACATATGGTAACAATATTATTACTACCAGCATATGTGATCCAGTTGTAAGGATATAATTCCAATGTCAAATCCAGTTGCAAGTTTTTAATTCATAATCAATCGAAAAATAACAGGTTTGTGGAGTGTGACGAAGTCACGCGTCATTGTTTTTCATCAGAATATATCTTTATTTACATTTTTTATTATTTTTTTTAGAAAATATATTTTTTAAAAAAGTCAGAATGGGCTTTGTCCCAAATGAAATGGCCCAACCCAACCAAGTTGGGCCAAAAGGCCCAACTTTGTTGGACTTGGGCTGGGCCAACAACATAAAAGGGTAAAACGGTGCGTTGCACCCTTCGTTCAGTTGATGAATTATCCATCCATGTTATTGTTCACGTGAACAGTAAGATAGACGACTTTGACGAGAGGGTGAACAGCTGATACCAACGAGTAGAGGAGGCCAAGATGGTTCTTCCTGTAGTGGTGGCGTCAGAAATAGTGTTGTGTGGTGGCCAGTATGAGCCTCAGAAGATGGCACTTGGTGGTGCTGCCGCTAGTGCTCTCTACACGACGGGGATTGTTGCGGCTTCTGGAGGTCACAGAGGAGCTTGTGGCATGGAGGAGAAGATAACGGTGATGAGGGGGATGATGGTAGTGTAGAGAGATGACGGTGAGGGTGGAGAGAGGGCAGCGACGGTGCTGTAGAGAGGGAGAGATCGTCGACCGATGAAGAGAGAGAGAGATCGACGATGACTGTTACCAATCTCTGTTGGTTTATTACAACCTTGTTATTTTACTATATTACAATCGGCTGTATATTACAATCTCTGTTGGTTCTAATTTATACATGGTGTGTATTGTGTTTTTAAAAGGTTCAAAGGGGCTTGGTGTAGAGAATAATGTTTTCTGCGATTTCTTTTGGATCGTGAATTTCACTAATTATAATCGGCGTTCAAAAAACATCGAAAAGATGCTTATTTTGAAAAAGAATGGGACCCGCGTATTTGTAACCAAAAAAGCATCCCGTTTGGCAATCGTGGAACGCACCACATTACCAAATGGGTGGTAGGCTTCAATTTGCCTCTAAAATAAACACAACGGGACAAAAAAGACGAGTACCAAAATAAAAATAAAATAAAATTGTAACGACGAGCTGAGAGTGAAATGTGAAAGCATAGACAGTAATATTGATAAAATGGGTGCTGAACTTAGAAAACAGAGGCTGCAGACGCACTTGATTGCGATAAAGTCCTTAGAATAATCTGCGAATTACATGGTAGAAGATTCTATGCACAGAAATGTACAAGGAGAAGATCCATAGAGAAAATACAAGGAAAAACATGTTTTAAAATTATTTTTATCGGCTAAATGTACAAGTTATCGATCCACTTAACTAATAAAAATTGATGCAATTAAATAAACTTTGACAGGTGTTTTTTAAGGACATAATCCGTAAAACTTTTTATAAAGACACAAAATATATTAAAAAAACTAGAAAACAAGCCAATAGCACGAATATGAAAAATAGAATTTTTGCTTTTAGAGCTTTTATAATACATTTACTGGATTAACAATTAAAAGGACACATCTCTTACTGTTTTATTTATTTATTTATTAATTCAAATTCGCACAGGTAAGTTAGATATATTGACGGGATAGCATGATTGAAAAAGAAAATGACAAGAGATTAATCTGTACGTGTCCAAAGAAAATGACTTTTATAACCTACTGTTATTCATATAATCGAGGCTTCTTTTTTAAATATTAGATGGATAAAAGAGATGAGAAGGTACAGGGAAAAAGAACAGTGGAGACACTCATCAAAAACTTTGATTATGACCTAATTAATATTATATAAACTTTCTTATAAGATGAATTTTAAATACATCAATAAAAATTATTAATGTGTTATATTTGTTGTCACTTGTTTTTAATGACTCATCGTTGACTATCTTTTTTTAGTGTTCTTAAATTTTTTAATTACATCGAGTAATTGCCACTACTATTTTTTAAAATTTTAAAAATAAAAAAAACACTATTATTTTTTAATTTATTTAAAAAAAAGTTAAAAAAAATGAAAACTGCTGCTGAAAATGCCGGACTGTTCTTATGATATTATTGTCATCGTACTTCCTCCACACGGCACCCAAGAATTATTTGTCACCACATGCATTGAAGTCACCAGATCAGACAACAGCTCGATTAACTAGTAGTGCACTATAACAAACCCTGAACAACAAAGATCAACAATTCTCCGGCAACTCCTTTACTGATGGAGTCAACAACGGTCATCTTCCTCTGCCTCCTTTTCCTCTTCCTCCACCATCCTTCAGCAACATCATCAACAATTACCTCTATTTTTCCAAACGAGGCTCTCCCCACAAAATCAGGTTATCTCCCAGTCAAACCCAAAACCAACTCAGCTATTTTCTACACGTTTTATGAGGCTCAAAAACCAACTTCACCTCTATCCCAAACCCCACTTCTCATTTGGCTCCAAGGTGGCCCTGGCTGCTCCTCCATGACTGGAAACTTCCTTGAACTTGGCCCCTATCGCGTTGTCGATTCGCAAGACAACGAACACCCTGCTCTTCAGCCCAATTCAGGCTCCTGGAACCGCATTTTTGGCCTCATTTTCATCGATAACCCAATAGGAACCGGGTTTAGTATCGCTTCTAGCCCTGAAGAGATACCAAGAGATCAACACACTGTTGCTGAGCATCTCTTCGCCGCGATCTCTGAGTTTATTAAACTAGACCCAGTGTTCAAGACTCGCCCGATTTATATAACCGGAGAGAGTTATGCAGGAAAGTATGTTCCTGCAATTGGGTATTACATTTTGAAGAAGAATACGAAGCTGCCTGTGGCGAAACAAGTGAATCTGAAAGGTGTTGCTATAGGTAATGGGTTAACGGATCCGGGGACACAAGTCAAAACTCATGCCCTGAATGCTTACTTTTCTGGATTGATCAATGAGAGACAGAAGGGTGAATTGGAAGAAGCTCAAAGGGAGGCTGTCAAGTTAGTTAAAATAGGAAACTGGAGCGAGGCAACAGATGCAAGAATTAGGGTCTTGGGTTTGTTGCGAAACATGACAGGACTGGCCACTTTGTATGATTTCACTAGGAAAGTGCCTTACGAAACAGAATTGGTAACTAAGTTGATGCAACTAGCCGAAGTGAAGAGTGCATTGAAGGCAAATGAATCTATAGTTTTGAGTATTGTAGCGACACAGTGGGGGAAGCATTGCATGGAGATGTGATGAAGAGCGTCAAGTATATGGTGGAATTCTTGGTTGAGAAGACTAACGTGTTGTTGTATCAAGGGCATTTTGATTTGAGAGATGGAGTGGTTTCAACAGAGGCTTGGGTTAAGACAATGAAATGGGAAGGGATAGGGAAATATTTGATGGCTGAGAGGAAGGTGTGGAAAGTAAATGGTGTTCTTGCTGGGTATGTGCAGAAGTGGAGGAGTTTTAGCAATGCTGTGGTGTTAGGGGCTGGGCATCTCGTTCCTACTGACCAAGCAGTGAATTCTCAGGCTATGATTGAGGATTGGGTCCTGGAAAGGGGGGTCTTTGCTAGTGTTAAAGGGTAGTATTCCGTGTAAGATTTCAGAGGGGCACTCTGAAATCAGTAGCTTCTGTTGCAAGGAGAGGATTTCAATGAACAGATCCCACGCTTCGTTTTCATCTATCACGAACCATCCAAATGATGTTTTAATTGAACAACATGATAGGATTGTATCTGCTGGATCTTGTTTTTAATTGAAATAACATGTTCAGGGGAGATAGAACTGAAGTAAAATTTTATCCAATTTCCTCTACCAGATGCTGTAGCGTGGTAGATTGTCATCAGATATCCTTCACCTTTTACCATATGAAATTTCAAGGTTCCTGGGAAATTCACCATACTTGTGTAACTGGTATGGTATCTCCATGGCATCGCTCAGTAGCATATTTATTTTGAAAACCACTCAATTTTTTTTTGTTTTACAGCCAAGATCCATCTACCTAATATTTTTAACCTCATGACTATTTTGCAACTCAATTTATAGACTTCAAATCATTCCATGACTTAATATTCACTGGCTTGATCATTTCATCCCAAGTCCCAGCTGCTTGTGCAGCATTCCCCTTTCACTGGTAAGTGGAAGGAATATCCAGCCAGGGGGCAATCAATCCATGGTCTTATTTAACAATGCCGAACGCTACTCTTCTCCGTCAAGCAACTGAAAGTTGAAGGCCAGAAAATAATGTAGCTGTCTAACTCCATTTGCAATCACGGTTCATCATATACACACCGTTTTCACTTCTTGGCTGGCATCATGATTATGGTACTGTTAAAATCATATAATCATTTAATTAAATAAATAAAGAACCATATATTCCAATGAAGTAATTGTATTTTTTAAATTGCCACCCATTTTTTATACCCGTTTCACTTTAGTCCCCTTTAGTTTAATTTCTCCCGTGCTCAGCAAACTTAAACTAAGTAGGCTTCAATTTGCCTCTAAAATAAACACAACCGGACAAAAATAAAACGAGTACCAAAATAAAAATAAAATAAAATTGTAAAGACGAGCTGAGAGTGAAATGTGAAAGCATAGACAGTAATATTGATAAAATGGGTGCTGAACTTAGAAAATAGAGACTGCAGACGCACTTGATTGCGATAAAGTCCTTAGAATAATCTGCGAATTACATGGTGGAAGATTCTGTGCACAGAAATGTACAAGGATAAGATCCATAGAGAAAATACAAGGAAAAACATGTTTTTAAATTATTTTTATCAACTTGACTAATAAAAATTGATGCAATTAAATAAACTTTGACAGGTGTCTTTTAAGGACATAATCCGTAAAACTTTTTATAAAGACACAAAATATATTAAAAAAAATAGAAAACAAGCCAATAGCACGAATATGAAAAATAGTATTTTTGCTTTTAGAGCTTTTATAATACATTTACTGGATTAACAATTAAAAGGATACATCTCTTACTTTTTTATTTATTTATTTATTCAAATTCGCACAGGTAAGTTAGATTTATTGACCGGATAGCATGATTGAAAAAGAAAATGACAAGAGATTAATCTGTACGTGTCCAATAAAATGACTTTTATAACCTACTGTTATTCATACTAGACAATGCCCCGCGCTTCGCTGTAGGCGGCACAATATTTTTTTCAATGTAAAAAATATTAATTGTGTATATTTTTTTTATTATAATATAAATTTAAGTAAATTAATAAATCTGTGCAGAATTCATGTCAAATGCAAGTTTTCTATAAAATATATGAATTTAAAATCGCTATAAATTTATTTGTTTAGTAGTTTTAAACTATATAACCAACATAAATTTATCATCATCATTAAAAAAACAAGAAAACTCGGATATCTAAAATTATCATTATTATTGCGCAAATAATAAAATTATAAAAATCATATAATCCAAAGAAAAAATAATAATAAAAGAGCACATCTAGCCATGGCACCACAAAAAAATATTTTATGGAAAAATATATTTAGAAAAAAAAACGAAATAGAAAACATAATCAAGAAAAAAACAAAAAAAACTATAAAAGTTTTTGAATCCGAGGATTAATTTTAGTGCGTTTAAGCTAGCATAGACACTCTGATTATAAAAAAACAAATATTTATATATATATATATATATATATATATATGTATATATATAAGTTGAAAAAAAATATATAACCAACAAAAAAAATTCAAGTAAAAAATTAGAGAAAAAAGCAAGAAACGAAAAAAAAAAAGAAAAAAAAAGAGGAAAAAATAAAAATAAAAAGTAATCAGAAAAAAAAGAAAGCACTATTGCAATGTAAAAAAAATAAAAAAAACAAAAAGAAAAGCAAGAAATGGAAACAAAAAAGAAAAATAAAGAAAAACAAACATAATAAGAAAAAAAAGAAGAAAAAACCAAAAAAAAAAAAAATTACTGTTGCAATCCAGTGATTTGTGTGGGGGAGCATTAGTGATTTCCCAACACCATTTATTGTATTGTTAATAATTGAGCCTTCTTTTTTTAATATTAAATGGATAAAAGAGATGAGAAGTACAGGGAAAAAGAACATTGGAGACACTCATCAAAAACTTTGATTATGACCTAATTAATATTATATAAAGTTTCTTATAAGATGAATTTTAATTACTTCAATAAAAATTATTAATGTGAATTATATTTGTTGTCACTTGTTTTTAATGACTCATCGTTGACTATCTTTTTTTAGTGTTTTTAAAATTTTTAATTACATCGAGTAATTGCTTTGCCACTACTATTTTTTAAAATTTTAAAAATAAAAAAAACACTATTATTTTTTAATATATTTTTTTAAAAAAAAAGTTAAAAAAAATGAAAATTGCTGCTGAAAATGCCGGACCGTTCATATGATATTATTGTCATCGTACTTCCTCCACACGGTACCCAAGAATTATTTGTCACCACATGCATTGAAGTCACCAGATTAGACAACAGCTCGATTAACTAGTAGATAACAAACCCTAAACAACAAAAGATCTACAATTCCCCGGCTACTCCTTCACTGATGGAGTCAACAACGGTCATCTTCCTCTGCCTCCTTTTCCTCTTCCTCCACCATCCTTCAGCAACATCATCAACAATTACCTCTATCTTTCCAAACGAGGCTCTCCCCACAAAATCAGGTTATCTCCCAGTCAAACCCAAAACCAACTCAGCTATTTTCTACGCTTTTTATGAGGCTCAAAAACCAACTTCACCTCTTTCCCAAACCCCACTTCTCATTTGGCTCCAAGGTGGCCCTGGCTGCTCCTCCATGACTGGAAACTTTCTTGAACTTGGCCCCTATCGCGTTGTCGATTCGCAAGACAACGAACACCCTGCTCTTCAGCCCAATTCAGGCTCCTGGAACCGCATTTTTGGCCTCATTTTCATCGATAACCCAATAGGAACCGGGTTTAGTATCGCTTCTAGCCCTGAAGAGATACCAAGAGATCAACACACTGTTGCTGAGCATCTCTTCGCCGCGATCTCTGAGTTTATTAAACTAGACCCAGTGTTCAAGTCTCGCCCGATTTATATAACCGGAGAGAGTTATGCAGGAAAGTATGTTCCTGCAATTGCGTATTACATTTTAAAGAAGAATACGAAGCTGCCTGTGGCGAAACAAGTGAATCTGAAAGGTGTTGCTATAGGTAATGGGTTAACGGATCCGGGGACACAAGTCAAAACTCATGCCCTGAATGCTTACTTTTCTGGATTGATCAATGAGAGACAGAAGGGTGAATTGGAAGAAGCTCAAAGGGAGGCTGTCAAGTTAGTTAAAATAGGAAACTGGAGCGAGGCAACAGATGCAAGAAGCAGGGTCTTAGGTTTGTTGCGAAACATGACAGGACTGGCCACTTTGTATGATTTCACTAGGAAAGTGCCTTACGAAACAGAATTGGTAACTAAGTTGATGCAACTAGCCGAAGTGAAGAGTGCATTGAAGGCAAATGAATCTATAGTTTTTGAGGATTGTAGCGACGCAGTGGGGGGAGCATTGCATGGAGATGTGATGAAGAGCGTCAAGTATATGGTGGAATTCTTGGTTGAGAAGACTAACGTGTTGTTGTATCAAGGGCATTTTGATTTGAGAGATGGAGTGGTTTCAACAGAGGCTTGGGTTAAGACAATGAAATGGGAAGGGATAGGGAAGTATTTGATGGCTGAGAGGAAGGTGTGGGAAGTAAATGGTGTTCTTGCTGGGTATGTGCAGAAGTGGAGGAGTTTTAGCAATGCTGTGGTGTTAGGGGCTGGGCATCTCGTTCCTACTGACCAAGCAGTGAATTCTCAGGCTATGATTGAGGATTGGGTCCTGGAAAGGGGGGTCTTTGCTAGTTTTAAAGGGGAGTATTCTGTGTCAGATTTCAGAGGGGCACTCTGAAATCAGTAGCTGCTGTTGCAAGGAGAGGATTTCGTGTCTGACATTGCAATGAACAGATCCCACGCTTCGTTTTCATCTATCACGAACCATCCAAATGATGTTTTAATTGAACAACATGATAGGATTGTATCTGCTGGATCTTGTTTTTATTTGAAATAACATGTTCAGGGGAGATAGAACTGATGTAAAATTTTACCCAATTTCCTCTACCATCCACAGATGTTGTAGCGTGGCAGATTGTCACCAGTATACTTCACCTTTTACCATATGAAATTCAAGGTTCCTGGGAAATTCACCATACTTGTGTAACTGGTATGGTATCTCCATGGCATCGCGCAGTAGCATATTTATTTTGAAAACCACTCAATTTTTTTAGTCTTACAGCCAAGATCCATCTACCGAATATTTTTAACCTCAAGACTATTTTGCAACTCCATTTATAGGCTTCAAATCATTCCATGACTTAATATTCACTGGCTTGATCATTCCATCCCAAGTCCCAACTGCTTGTGCAGCATTCCCCTTTCACTGGTAAGTGGAAGGAATATCCAGCCAGAGGGCAATCAATCCATGGTCCTTATTTAACAATGCCGAACGCTACTCTTCTCCGCCAAGCAACTGAAAGTTGAAGGCCAGAAAATAATGTAGCTGGCTACCTCCATTTGCAATCACGGATTCATCATATACACGCCGTTTTCACTTCTTGGCTGGCATCATGATTATGGTACTGTTAAAATCATATAATTTTTTTTAACGGCTTGTTCATCATATATATTTTTTTTCTCCCTGCATCGGAGAGCAGTGAACATGGCTCATTTTCTTGAAAAGACGTGCGGTCATGAATTGTTCCTTGACATATAATTTACTTTCATGCAGGAATCAGCTCTCATGGGTTCTGATGGTTTTCATGATTTAATTTAGAATGAAACAGGTTGAAAGCAATTTAGTATGAATGCCAAAGATGCTTCAAATTATTATGGGGTCTTCTTGGCATGTTAAAGATTTCCCTCCATTGTTTTGGATAATTTTCTTCTAGTGGAAGTGCATGATGAGCCTGACATATATGGCCTTTTAGCAGCTACAAGTCTGGAAGGATGTCTTCCGATTGCTATGGGTGTGAACTGTGTTGATCCAGATAATGAGCAGTGGGCTTCTCAGCATGCTTTTTCAAATGTGAACTCTTCCACACCAAACGAATTAGAGTGAAAGCTCGTACTTAATAAGTGGATATAGGGAAGAAAATATATATGCATCAAAAGAATCGAAAGAAGTTTTTTCCCCCCAGTTTGCCTATAAATTCTCCAGATGTGACTTCAGAAACTGAAGAAAAACTAGATCATAAAATCAGCACAGAAGAATCTGCTACCAAAGTGGAGCCTGAATTACAAGAAAATCCTATCAGTTGCCTACCTGGTTAAATACTAGGCAACACTGTCAGCTGGAAAACTGTGGTTTTCACATGATCGGTCTGTTGTGTGAAAACATGAAGTTATTTTATGCTCTTATAATTGAAATAGGACATGGGTTCACACTCTCATAACGTCCATACAGTCTCAGAAGTTACCGCAACCTTTTCCTCGAACTTATGCTGATTAGCAGAATGCACATTTTGGAATGGAAGGTGAACAGTATCTGATTTCTATTGGGAAAGTAACACCTTCCAGGTATTGAGGTACCGTTCCTGAAATTTTTTGCTTTCCCATTTCTTATGCTGGATGAACACAGAATGCCATTCTGATTTTTCAATTTCATCAACAATATTGGCTTGTGTTATTGTAAGTTGTTGGAGTTCCTATATCACTTATATTATGTAAGGGGAAACAAAGTACCAGATATGGTTAAAATCGATGGACTTGATTGCATGAATAAATTGTGCACATTTGGCTACTGGACTTATAATGAAACTGCAACTGGTTTGAAATTCTAATCTCTGGAAAAATGCAATTTCCACTGAAACAAGGATTAAGGATTTAATTGTTTGGAGATGAAAATTCACTATATGCAAACATAGTGAATGCTGTGAATGATGATAAATCCAATTCTCTTACTAATTGCGAGGAGAGGATGGATCGGAGATACCGCAAAACTTGCTTGGCTCATATTCCAAAAGAGTAAAACTTTCGGAGGGATATGTGTATGCCTTTTGCTTGTTAGAAGAAAAGGATGATGAGTGCAAATCTATTTAGCTAAGGAGAAGATGTAGATATTGCAAAGCATTCTTACTTGCATTCTGTTGTTAAAATTATTTATGCATTGTTTTGTTACAGGAACTGTGGTTAGTTATTGCTTGCAATTGTAGGTATTCGGTGTTCTATATCTTCAGAGCACATTCTTTTTTTCTGGGATAATGTTATGTTGTCTGGTCTTGTGTAGTTAAAGTTTTAAGCCTATTTTTATGGACACTACAGATCTTAATAAGAAAGGAGAAGGGAGAACAAGCAAATATTTAAACATTTGCTTAATTTCCAGATTTTGGCTGTACACAATATCCACTCTCTTCAAATGCACATGTATATGTTCTTGTCTAACTATATATATTTTCTGCGTCCTTGTCTGTTTATGCATCGATTATGAAGTGAATGGGAAGTTTATGTATTTATATTGATATTCATTTCCATGGCAGTTAGAGCCAGTTATTTGCCGGCATTTACTGAAATGATTCTGGGTTGTGAGATCATGAACAGTGAATTTAAGCATGCGATTGATGACATTAGTACCGGAGGAAAGATAACAATTTATTTGCACCTTAAGAAATATTTTTGTGGCACTCTTTTTACTCGTCTGTGTTTTCTTGAAAGACCCAAAGAGAACAACAAATTGGGAGATGTCTGCGTACATGGCAAGGTGAGTAGGTTTGATACTTTTTTTTTCGTCCTGTTTTGATCAAGAGTACCAGTTGTCCACATATTTTTTTCATCCAAAAGTGTTTGCATGAGCAAGGGTAAGATATTTGTAATGAGTCCCATTACTGTGTATTTCATCTTCGTCTGGCCTACTTATTCTACCCAAGGCATTTCTTTGATATATCCGACGAGGATGCTGTTGTTGAATCCTGTAGACTAATTTACTAAAAGTTACTCAAGCATTTTTTATGAATTAAGTTACCATGGATAAACCATTTATGAGCTTTTGAATGTTGCTTCTCTTACTTAAGTTTTTTTTTTTTTTTAATTCCGCGTTTGAAACCTCTAATGGAAGTAGTTCTTTCCAGGAACTGGCTTAGGAGGTTTTTTGACGACTCTGCTAGCACTTCTAGAATAATTGAAAGTGAATATGCTTGGTGGATATATTCACCATTTAAGTAAGAGCAACCCTACGGAGGTTTCTGATTTTTGTGGATGTCATTTTGTCAATTGATTACAGATTTGCCCGTTCTTTTTTTTTTGCTAGGAGGGGATCTCTTTCAGATTTGCTGGCAACTCTTTTGGCTCATTTCCGCTAAAGATGTCATGGATTGCTAGGATGCACGCCATGGCAACAACAAGCTTCAAGGTAATTGCCTCGAGATTTGCAATTAAGATAATGCACGCCTGACCTAAAAGAAAGAGTTTTAGCCCAAAAACATGCTCTCCTATTCAACGAACCACCTTGTCTTCCCAGGTTAACGCTCAGTGCAAAAAGACCAGGAATTGGTCTTCGGCTTCAAATAACTACAATTGGTGGATCTTCTTATTCGTACAGTGGGTACCTAAATCTATTCTCTGCTTTGTCAAAGCTGAATCATATAAATTATGACTCCTTTTTATATATATATATATAAAAATACAAATTCAATTTTTTAAATGCACACTGGCTACTTGTTATTGCGGTAGCATGATATGGTGGTAAAAGTATTTTTTAAAATATTATTTGTTTGAAAATGCATTGAAATAATTAATGTTTTTATATCATTAGATTGAAAAATATAAAAAATAATTCGGAGCAATAATAAAAAATAATGATTTTTTCAAAAACAATTTTAAAACTCAAAAAAAAATAGACACTGAGGCATATGATTTGAAGGGGATGTATTTCAATCACAATCAATCTATAATATGTTTTCTTACGATAGCATTTCATTTATTTACTATAATAAAATCATTACTTGTATTTTTAAGCTGGAAGAAAATTGTTTAGTATATGTATATGTATATGTATATGTATATGTATATGTATATGTATATGTATATGTATCAGAACAAACACAGAGTGTAACTTTTTCTTACTATTATTAAATCATCTTATCAGAGAAGGTATGGAAACGGGGATGTTATCTTATCTCGTGAGAAATTAGAAACATGCTGTCGGCAAGCACATATTCTAATGTAAAAATTTCAATGATCACAGTGAAAATAGCAATGACCTCGTAAAGCAAAATGCTGCTTCTGTGGTCTGCCTCATACCGGAATCCTAATCAAAATCCCCTATGAGATTTAGGAAGGTTTGGTGGGCAACTATATTATACGGGAAGATTGGCCCCCCTTGCTATCCACTGAGATTACAAGACATGGTTCGTCCACGGACTAACCAATCAGCAGAGCCACGAAAGGGACAACCAGACAAGTGGGGGCCCACTTCTGGTTCCCTACCCAATGATCTAGATGGGGCCCACAGGTGCTCCATGTTCCGCGAGATGTCCATAACCTAATCATCAAGACTGGGTCCCACAGTAGCCACGCTTTTGCCATATAATTCTTCGCCGGTGCCTCAGCCCGGCGTGTACTGTATGCCTTCGAGGATCACGAGTCGTCACTTGATCTACATTCTTTATAGTTATTTTTTATTTAAAAATATATTAGAATATTTTTATACATTTAATATCAATTTTTTAAAACTATCAAATAAAATATATTAAAAAATGACCAAAAATAGAAACAAAAGCTTTTCTAAATACACCCAGACATATTCTTTTTTATGGTGGTTCGTGGAATACTAATATGATAAAGTGCTGCTTAAGAAAGTCATTTAATATCAATTTAAATAAGATTCTTTATGGAAGAAGTTAAGGAATCTCCGCATAAAGAATCTCCTCATAATAAAAACTCTAAATAAATTAACAACAACATTAGTAATTGTTCTACTAAATTGTGTGCGCGCGCGAGTGTGTCTACTGCTTGTGCATCGCAAATGGAGAGCACGCTAGAGCCGTGGAAATGAAGGAATTACTTTGGTCCTTTGAACATTGAAATCCCATGAGTCCTCAAATATGGGCGCGCGTGTGCCTGTCTGACAAAGTCACAACGACCACTTCATCTCGAAGAACCACTTCAAATTAGATTATGACCTTCCAATATAACTTTTCAAGGATTATGCGATGGTAGGCATCAAGAGTGGCAATACATCGATTCCGGTCGGGTTTTTTACTGTCGGAGAGAGCACTCATATCCTTCTATTGTCTAACTATATACCAAATGGTACGCATAATCCTGCAAACACGCTCGATTTTGTTTAATTTTTGGTACTTTTTTGTCGAGATTACTAGTAATGGAAGAAGAATGCCATTTGTTTTCAAGTGTTTTTTTATTATTATTATCAAAATTCCTGGTGTGTGAGAAGAAGAAAATGTCGTTTCAAATGCTACACTATTTAGCAGAGAAAATTGCATCATCAAAACAACTACAAGTTGCGAGAACATGGAAGATCCTGTGCTGCCTCATCTTGAGCACACCAAAGTCCAAATATAAATAAAGTGATTGTCCATTAAAAACCTGGTTGGTTTGAACCTTGATGGTATCGACCACACAAAGTCTACCTAAGAGATATGTGCAATAATGAATGTACGATATCTAAAATATAAATAATTGTTTGCAATTATGCTCCTCAAGTTCTTCGCATATATAATCAAGGTGCAGCTAGAAAAAAAAATATATACTTTGAGAGGGATTACCATCATATCAACTACAAGATCAAACTAGAAAACAGGTCATCATATTAAGACAAAGTCGGGGAGCGAAGGATCAAATGCATTACTATGATGGGAAAAAATAATTAAAAAAGGCATAACTATGATGGGAAAAAATAATTAAAAAACCAATATCCAGATTATAAAATTTTCCAACTTCGGGAGTGCATAGACAGCACAATGTATAAATGGGTGTAGAATTAGCTTATCGATAGCAAGAGATGGCGATAAAATGCCAGGAGAGCACGGCATGTATGGATATGGTGGGTGTGAATTCCCAGACAAGCGCGGGCGTGCATCTCATCATGTGTGGCGTGTCCTGATCATACCCCCCATTACTTGAGATTCTAAAAGTCATCCCAGATCATTTCATCTATTATTTCGGCTATAAATGCTCTCCGCAAAGTGATATTTTTAGATTTGAAATGTTTTCAGTTTATTAAAAAATATATACACAATATCCCAACACAAAGAACATTATTCTTTTTATATCTCCATATGCCTTTAAAGGAATAATTAATCCCATTTTATTTAGGTTAGACGAAAATTAAAATATTCCGACCATCGGAGCTGAAATTAATCTAACTAGACATGTCACTAATTAGAAGAGGTTGTCACGGTTTGACTGAGATAATTTTGTTCCAACTGTTCCTTGTGTCGCTTCATGTAAACATGGTCTCGGCATACAGTTGCTGCGGTATCTAGAGTTCTAGACAGACAAGAGTAGACTTGGTCTACGTCCTTTGATTAATATTTTGTGTAAGAAAATTGTGTTCCTAAAAGTTTGTGCTGGAAAATAGTTCAAGAATCTCAACACCATTAATCATGAAGTATAATAAAATAGGAAGCATGATTAGTATTTAAACAGACAGTATACAAAGATTGATTTACATGGCTGGATAGCTTTAATAAAGTCTATATAGGTGGGCATGATCGAAGAAATTTATTATGTGAAAAAATAATTCAAATAATTCTTTTCATTATTCAGCGACAACTCATGTTCAGTTTCTTTCTCTCACCTTTTCTACTCTAACATAATGCAAAAAAGCTTTTGAAAATACTATTATTAATTTTCTATCCACGATTCACTTTCTAATCTTAATTATTATTATTATTATTTATTTAAAGATTTTCCATTACAGATATGCTATTAGCTACTAAGGGGCATGACATAATGTTAAAGGACTTGCGATCTGCACAACAAGTTTTGAGTTTGAGTCAAAACATATATATCTTATACGAGTTTAAGATAGTCAGGATTTAACTCGCTCGCTTGACCTATAAAATATATTTTTAAAAGATAGAGTTTCCTCGTATAAAAATAAATAAATATAATTTAGTTCTATATATTAAGTAACTAAATTAATGAGATATAAATATGATTCAGTTTCATGTTGAAATCGAAACTTAAATGATAGTTTTACGTGTAAAACTGATTGAATGTGATTCTAACTTGAGATGAATCTTAATGAAAATTCCCATAATTAATCAATGGAAATATAAAATCACCGGAGCCAAGGCTTTGTACAAAAAGTATCCTTCTCGAATTTCTTTATTTTGGAGGATGAGCATATTCTGAATACCTATTCTAATTTTGTCAGTGATTACATTTCCGGGTCATATTTTCTTTTATTCCTCTCGCTCTTTTTTTTTTATGCTGAGGTTCTTTGGCGTCGACTACAATATTTTCTTTTTTTTATTCGATTACTTGTTCTATTTAATAATTTTTTAAAATTATTGGGCTACGCGCACGTCTATTAATGTTATAATCTATTAGATGAGATAAATGCTTGGTGTTTGAAATTTCAATAACTGTATACAGGCATAGAAAAATCAGAGTTAGAATTCGATAAATATGAATTAAATTGGACTATTCTGAAGCATAAAATATCAACTTTGATAACGGAAAAAAATGTAAAAATAAATAACATTTAGAGGCTAACAAAGTCGTACGTACCGGAATATTTATCTTATAATAGATTAAAAGAAATAATTGCCGAAGATGTATGCTGGGTTTTAATAAGATTAAACTTCAGCTCCTGACATTTTCCTGATAACGAACACCGTGTTCTCATTTAAAACGAAGACATTTATGCGATGACACCTTAAACATTATAATATGTTTTCCGAGAAAAACAATTGTCGTCCGCAATAATTATCCATGGCAGTAGTTTCAAAATTATTAAGACTGGTTTCCCCGCATTTGGAATAATTCGAAATAATTTAAATTTTTTATTTTTATCAACAAAAAAACTCTTCTTAATTTCTCGATCAATGCTTGAATGTGACGTTTGTCACTTTAATTGCCAGTAACATATTCTTCATTAAAGTTAAGAGGTCACACATGATTTTCCAGAACAGGAATCTTGCACGCATTAGCTTTGCCCAAGCTAAGTACTGTGGATCCCCCCACCCCCCGGATGTTGATCGTGGAAAGTTGAAGTATTCTCTATGGTAGACACAAAATTCTGTCCACGATCATTACTCATGGAGGTAATTGTTTTTTAAAAAGAATTGCATTGCGCTGAAAATAATTCACCATTCATATAAGTTGGCTATAAGAATTTGAGACTCAATGCCATGAACGCGGTAATTATTACTGTAACAATAAACATTAATCAATGAAGGTTATCGATTGTAAATATTGAAAGTCAAGATGGTCACATTAATAATTCTTACATGCATTTATTTTTAATAAAGATAGGTGTTTTTAAAAATGAGATCGATGGAGACTTTTACATTTAGATTTAAAGTCAATCTAAAACAATAAAATTATCCGCATAGAGAATTACAGGCTAACATGGAGAGAAGATTATTGTTTTGAATAAGGTGATTTGGTATTAATTAATATGAAAACTAAGAACAAAACCAAAACACAATATTTTTTATTGGAATTGTGTTTCCATTTTTTAACCCTTTTGTTTTGTTTTGTTATAATTAACTGGACAGTGGGGCAGTTTAGTCTTCTTACAAACACGCTATTATCTTCAAATATATATTTCCATGTAAAAAATATTTGACCCGACCCGCACTGTACCGTGATCCGCGCATCTACTAATCAGCTGGATAAAGCAGGTAGATGGTAGTGAATCAACGACGGTTGAACTATGCTTGCCCGTGTGCTTTATAAAGAAAAATATATATAAAAAAGGTAGCTGATTAAAAAAAGTGGCCATTTCTTCAAAACACGAGGTCCAAAAGACACGCGGGTGATGTAAACGTAGTACCCATAGATCTGTGGGTGCCGTTCCGAGTGCTTGCTATTTAATGTGGGATTTTTCTAGCTGCAACGTGTTAAGGGGAAAAGTATTGCTCTGAAATCGGAGGACAGAAAGGTTTCACTAAATATGCTATGATTGCTGCTCCACAGGAATTAAACCCTAAATCTTTGCAACAACACGGGCTGCCAAGACAGTAAACCCCACCCCACTCCTAACATGAGCAGTGCAAGAGCTAGCTATTAATAGCTATGAACTAGATTTTCAACAACCGACATGCCACCGAGGACCGAAGAATCCACAAGCGGTCAACCACTAGTGGATGATATCAATGGTAATAGCCTGTGAGTACAAAATTAATTCCTTGTAATTTTAGAATAGGATGATCAATAAAAATTTAATATAATCATTAATTATAAAATTAATTAAGATAATTAATCAAGATACATATAAATTATAATAAACAGAACATTAATGAAAAAAATTCACCGCAAAAAGTGGTCCAAAGTTTGTATGGACATTAACGAAAAAGTGGGGTTCCCATACAAACATGAGCTTCCTAGATAATAAATGACTCTTGTCCGCACTCCCTGTCCCGAATCATGTTTTTTCTTCTCCTCGCATAAATGTCACCAAGCGCTACGAATCCTCTCTGTGCGTACCTGTTCTCAAAGCAGGTAAAGCAGCAGCAAGCATTGAATTCTATACTAGTATTAAATCAGTAGGAAACACTCGATGCCATTTTGCACTAGCATGCACCTGCCCCCCCATTCTTTCCCGCCCGTGCCCCCACCAAACTTTGTCAAACTCAAACATCTACATCCTGTTGATAAAGAATGAATGGCCCAGATTGAGTCACTGGTGATGATGATGATAAAATTTTGGTTAAGATAAGGGTTTTCTTTTATTTTTTCTTCTTCCTGTCAAGGGGGTGTCAGAGACTAAAAAAAATTAAAGGTGAATGAAGACAGGTTTGCAGTAATGGTGAGTGCAGCAGGGCTCAGAGCACCAGTCTAGGCTTCCAATCATTTCAATAGCTGACATTTGAACCGACAACGAGACTCAACCCCTCCAAACAGAAAACCTGCCGGTTATTCTCCTACACCCAACTCCTCTAACCAGTCTACCACGTGTCGCAAATCAGATGGGTCGGGCTTTTTGACTTGACGACCACAGTCAAAAACCCTAGCCCAAGAAAAACCAAAAGGAGCAATTAAAACAAAACCAATCTTTCGATTTTTCTTTATCTTCTTCGCTAGTATATATTTGACCTTCGGGGCTCACCTTTTTTTTTTCCTCTACCTTTTCATATTCTGCCTGGTCTCCTCCATTCTGTTCTGTTTAATTCTCTTCCTCCCTCTTTCCTTCACCTTTTTCTCTCCTGTAATATCAGCCTTTTTTCTTCTTCTCCTTTCGTGTGCTTTCTTTCACATGGCGGTTTCACCCTCAAGCATTTCTAGCTTGGAGTTGACCATGTCTATGCCTGGATTCTCTTCTTCTCCTTCCTTTCCTTCATCTGGTAAGACGCAAAAACCTTCCCTTTCTTCCTCTTCTTCTTCCCTTTGTTTTTAAATGATGTTCTATGATCTGCTAGCTTTGTTTTTGTTTGCATGGCCGGCTTTGTGAATTAATGATTTTTGCTTTTGTTTTTCCTTTCTCAAATATGATGATAAGTAGTACATGGTTTTACTGATATGGATTGACTGGTTGATTGAATCCAAGAGATTTTGTTTTCTTGATTTGTGATATGATGGTGATGATAATTAATTGGGTGAAGAGGTTTGTGCTGTGAAAGATTTGGACATAAACCAGCTACCATCAGGCGCCGGAGAAGAAGAATGGATCACTGCGGGCATGGAAGATGAAGAGGAAAGCACTAACGGAGGCCCACCTCGCAAAAAACTCCGTCTCTCTAAGGAACAGTCTCGCCTTCTTGAAGAAAGTTTCAGGCAACGCCACACCTTAAACCCTGTAATTATACACTCTCCTATCCCTCTATTTATAGTAAAATAATTATATTATGTGAATTGATTATATATGATTAATTTATGGAGCTCAATTAACCTTTCATATATGCAGAGACAAAAAGAAGCATTAGCTTTGCAATTGAAGCTGAGGCCTAGACAAGTTGAGGTCTGGTTTCAAAACCGGAGGGCCAGGTACTCTATCTTGTATACATATTGTTTCATGCTCGGCGGCTTGTTTGCACATCAAGTTCTTTTTTGATCTTTTCACTATATATTCTGTTGGTTTTAAAAATTAAAATTGATGATCATAAACTAGTGTGTGTGTTTGTGTGTGTATTTATCAAAGTTAACAGAACATAATTTTGGATTTATATCTACCCGTATAAATCGTACTGATCATGTATCAGGAAAAAGAAGAAAAGGATCTTTGGTTTTCTCAGTAGAGGACAATATAACCTCAGTACTATATTGGTAGGTAGTATAGATTCAGATGCTTTCATTCTTTCATCATCTTCGTGGCTAAAGTGAAGGAATTATCAAACTTTACCGCATTTAAAATCTGTTTGGGGGCGGTTAATCTGTCTTTTTCACCATTATATTATGGAGTAAAAGAAGTTAGAACGTAGTTTTTGTGCCGACGAGTGCTCACATGCCTGTAAGGCAAGGCAGAAGTCGACATGAAACTGTGTGGTTATATTTATATATGGCTGTTAAGAAAACAATTTAAGAGAGAGAGAGAGATGAATCCAGAGGGTCCAAAATGGAAGCAGCTCATGAAATAAGTAAGAACATATTCTTCCTGCCAGCCTATAAACTATTATTCTAAAACCAACTATGAACACATGCAAGATGCAAACCCTTACTGCTCACATGTCAAGTTATGGAAATAATGACATCTACATGTAACATGACATTTGAAGTAGGAAATTAGCTTATGTATTTTATTTTTTCCCCATCGAACCCTAAGATATTACAAACACAAATAAACTTGATTTTATAATATTGGTATACTATTCGAAAATGAAGACACGTGACCGACAAGTGGCTCTACAGATTTATGACCGTTTAATGATGAGGTTATTTGATCATGAGCTTACCTTTGTGAAATAATATGATTATGTCTGTCAAGTATATAACAATCTAATGATCATTGCACAAAATTGAGAATCAAAGGATTTGTCGGTATCAAGATGCATGAGTTCTTTGGCCTCGTGTGCTAGTCTGATCACAACTCCAATAAGTGTTACTTTGACCGATCATTATTAATAATTCTTTTCTTAGACTAGCCATGCAATTATATAAAATATTCCCTATTATTATTATTTGCATGTATTAATTATTAAACGAAATCGAGAGAGGCTGAGGATTTGCTCTCCATTACCATGCATTGCTATTTAATCAGTCAAAAGAAACGCAGCCAAAACTGTAAATATCATTAATCTCTCGTTGAAAGCTGTCCTAATTATATTAAGAACAGATGAAATATGTGCTGAAACGTAAACCTTAAAAGAATTTGAGAAAGTTGAAAAAACTGGAACCAAGCATTTACGAATACGATAACACGCATTGAATACAACAATAACTGCATAGCTTGTATGTATGGTTTACGAAAATTCTTGCTATACTCAGAAATCATTAAGGAACACCCCAGAGAACTGGGGCAACCAGTCAATGACTTGAATGCGAGCTCTTAATTATTATGCCCACCAACACACTTTTGTTGGCAAAAGGAGAAATTGCAAGAAAAATATCATTTCTTGCACTACTTTACATATACAACTCATCTCCAGCTTATCATGAGCAAAATGGATTAACAAACATTTTTTCATGTTGTTTTATTGTAATATCGAGCATTGTTTAGTATCAACCTTGCAATGTTAACACGTTTTTCTGGTCACTGATAGGAGCAAGCTTAAGCAGACAGAGATGGAGTGTGAGTATTTGAAGAGATGGTTTGGTTCATTAACTGAGCAAAACAGAAGGTTGCAGAGAGAAGTAGAGGAGCTTAGGGCATTAAAGGTGGGTCCACCAACCGTGATATCTCCTCACAGTTGTGAACCTCTTCCAGCATCCACCCTTACCATGTGTCCAAGTTGTGAGCGTGTGACAACCACCGGCTCGGACAAGGGCTCCACCAAAACCACCACCACTGCCGAGGCCACCCCAACAACAACCGCCACCTTGTCCTCTAAAGTTGGAGCACCCGCACTCCAATCTCGGCAATCTTCTGCGGCTTGTTAGTCAGCTATAATGATCACTGATTGCTTTGATATGAACGAATATAGGTTAGAGAAATGTTCATACTAGTTTACACCAAATGTATGACGAGATAGATACTGGAGTATCTGGTATCTAATCTCTACATGGATAGTTAATTTACTTGTTAAATAGCACTTTCGTCTTTTTCATGCCTTTTCTAGTTGAGTTCTGTTTGATTTTTAATTTATCATAGGAAGGGTGCGCAGATTAATTGAGATTTAATTAGAGTCTACACTAGCGTACAATAAGGAGAGACGAAACTTCATGGAGTGTTACAACGTCAAGGTGGAAGGAAAAATCAAACATGAAAAAACACAGAAAGTGTTTGTGCCTTGACGGGGATTAAAAAATAAATCCTGCTATCTTGATTTGATTGTGTGAATATTAACTTTAAACACCATTTCAGCATGATACTTAATCAATTAATTTCATATGCTTTTAGTTAGAAAAATGAAAGTAGATTGGTCACGTTTGCCTTGCATTCAAAAACAGGATACTATACTATTAAACACTACACATAATTAAACAAATTCACATCATATTCATGTCAGAACATAAACTAAGGATAGTTTCATGAATAATGTTAATCATATGTAAGTATTTCACTTCATTAATAAATCCACAGCAAAACTTAAACCTGATACCCAGAATCAAATAAATCTTCGACGTACCATCTAAATGAATGTTTTGAGAGGAAAACTCCATGCATTAATGGTCTAAATAAAAATGAGGTCTAACTTTTATCTGCATGAGAAGGGGTGCGAGTACGTATAAATGGTGGCCAGGCACGTCGTTCGATGTCATATATATATATGATAATATATATGTGGTTTAATCGTAGATTTGGGATTTTTGCATAGTAATATGTTGCATACACGAGATAGTTTAACTTGTTGTATCGTTCAATGAAGGCCGTTTGAGTTCAGTGTTGATTGATAAATTCCAGCGACCCTTTCAAGGAAGATAGTTGATTTTCAACATATGTCTCCATCCCACCGACTAAAAAGGACTAAGAAACACTAATTGTCGTTTCCTTCTAGCTAATTAACTATTTGTTTTAGAAAACAAAAAACATAGAAGAGAAAATAAAACTACTCCGCTTCTCTCTCTCGCACTCTTCATCTAATTTTATCTAAATTGCTGATAGCTCTTCCAAAAACAGAAAGTTTAGTAAAGTTTGCATTCTTCTCTTTGCTTAATGTGCTCTCTTTATTTCTACAGCTAGTTAAATTGTTTTCATAAATTAAATGGAAATAGCCAGATCAATTTAATCATTTCGTTCTGTACTCAAACGGGAAGTGAACTGAAAAAATTACTTTTCTAAATAGCCAAGATAAATCAAAATCAAATCATTTATTAAAACAAGAAATTTTATATAAAGGTAGGAGATGGTCTCTTTTATTTCTCGTTTATGTAGTAATGATCGATTCATCATTATGTTTAATTTACTTTTAAAGAATAATATTTATTTTTAGATCGTTCATTTATATAAAATAAATTAAACTTGGTATGAAAATATAACCACTTTAAAACCTAGAGAAAAAAAACCTTATAATGAAAATCAAAATCTCTTTTCAATCAATCATTTCTACAATTCAAAAAGTTTCTTCTAATCTTCTCATGTTAATACTTAATAATGCATCAATCATTTAAGTAATTAATTGTAATATATCCTATTAAAGTTAGAAAATACTCCAAAGAGCAGCTTAGATTGATTGTATAAAAAAGTGATTATATGTATTTAATTTATCAACATAATTAATTTTTTTATTTTCCGGTATTGGCTGATAACATGACATATTAACTCCCTAATCACCTTAAAATTTATTCTTCGTCTTCGTAAAGGAAACACCGACATTTAGATAAATAGATGAAAGAACCCTACAGGATCAGTCCATGGGAGAATTAATTCTATCGAGGTGAGCACACAAAAATGTTTAGGACGCATTGAAATGATATGGGCCCGATACCAGGAATCACGAGCCTACTATAACATCTAGATGGGCTTACAAAAGAGGTAAGAGTCCAATCGTTGCGGGCCATTGACATTCCAATCGTAACTGTTCTACCCATCTAAGATTAGCCCAAGCCCATTCATTTGTTTCAAAGCTCAAATGAGAAGCCCGGATCAAATCTGCTGAGATTCAGATGAAATCTAGCCATGCAACCAATGCTATATTTGAAGGACATACACAAAACCCAGCCTCTCCTCCATAGCACAGGGATGCTACTTTTATTACAAGTAGATTTTCTAGCTCCTGACAACTTGGTCAGCCCCGTCATAAAAATTGGAGGTCTCATGCTTCTGGTCAGATAATTTAAACTTATTTAGGAACACTGCAAATGAATCCATAATTTCTTTCTTCTCGTTTTTGAATATTCCCAGGTTTAATTTATATTATTAAAGGTTTGGAAACTTGATAGTGATGGCGCTAGTAGCAGGTACTGCACAAAATTCTGAATATTTTGAAATTCAGAGGAACCCGATAAGTCCCTATCCTAACCAACATGGTGTATTTTACAACTAAATTTTGCAGTTATGAATGGTCTGGTTCAATGTCGCTAGAAAAACCTAACAGGGGTGAGCTCCATGGTCAACACTTGCCAGACATCAATTAGGAAGTAGGGATCAATGGTGTCCCTTGACAGAACATGCAGCCATCCTTTGTTATATTTCTTAATGAGAAGATCCAATCATGGGCCCTTCAAGTGGCAGTTAACTATTGATACTTTTTTTTTTTAAGTATTAGGTGATTGGTCAGGACATTTTTTGGGCCGATAAAATCATTCAAGTTGGCACACACTATGGCATTTGGTCTTTTGAATTTGCCAACTTTTGGTGCCTTCAACAGATTTAAGACATGATTTCTGAGCTAACATCCAAACCTGCAAGAAGTAACGTTTGATTAACTAGAAAGGGATTCTTGGGTCCTGACCCGGTCGTGACTCAACCGAGCTATAAACTCAGTGCTCTGCGAGCAGCTAAATGGCCACTCCCTCCCTGCCGAACACTTAGACCAAATTCTCCACGAGAACCAAATGAACCGTGTCACATGGGGCTAGCTGCTCTCACAGACCTGCGTTTCTTTCACAAATGGATGGCCACAGAAATGAGCTTGTGACATTGTCAGAGAAAGATGTCGAGAAAGTTTCCTTTCCAGCCAATACGTGTCAAAACGTAAACTCAGCATGTCTCCAAGCCCCCATTAAATATGCTCGCTTTTTTATTTCTCGATATAAAGTGTGCCAAATCCAAAGAGATGAGATTATTATTGAATGCAACGGCCTTAGCTGGCTTTTGGAAAAATAAATCAAATTAGAAAGGTGAAAAGAGGACAAAACACCTTTTTTTTAATTATTATTTCTGGGGATGGTGAGCGACACCATCTTAAAAGAATGTTCTTTTCACATGGCTGGCTTTGGAATTTATAAATCAGAGAATGATGTTTAAAGAACCCCACAAGCATGAAACCAGATTCCAGTATAACCTAGTGGTTGTTAGCAGGTTTTGTGGTTGGTTTTCATATCTTTTGTTGTTAGCAAGCTTTCGAGGTTTATAAATAATCTCCCTCTTTAAGTTTTGTCGCTGAAGAGATGGAGTCAATTCTGTGGAGTCCCATGTCAAAGAAACAACGGATTGTTCAGCGGTTCACATCGACGTGCATGTGAATAGATGTTGGGCCGTATCGGCCATATCTGAATTTAATCAGATTTTAATTTTTAAACAAGATTATCCATGGCTAATCGATTGTTAACGTCCACATCAAGGTGCTAAATAACATCACATCAGAACAATCAATAAGCTCTAGCAGTGGTTGGTTCGAGAGAAAGAAAAAAAGGTGGTGGTGGTGGTGTTAATTACTGTCAAGAGGAAATACAGGGCTGACCAAGAGGCAGCTCCTTGACGGGCGGGACGGCCTGGATCCTCACATTCATAGCCTCGAGCAGCGACACTGGGCTCCAGGTATTAGGAGCTGCATCTTGAAATAAGACACTGCTGCGTCCTTGCCCTTGGTTTGAAGATCAAGATCTAGCAGAATTTTTTGTAAATGAGGGCACCTGTTTTGTGTTTAAACTCTACCTTTCCCCATGTTTGCGCTTCTTTTTTGTTCAGCCTAAGGTTTTTTCAGCATCGTAGTTGCTAATATAAAAATCATTTAAAATTTATATAATTTTTAATTTTAGAATTTATGAATTTAGTTAAAATACACATAAATTAACTTAAATTTTCATGTTAATAATAATAAAAAAGGTTTGTTAGCCAGAAACTATATAGCACATTCAGGTTATTTGATAAGATAGGATCGATGAAAACTCCTGGTTCTATCTTATAACTTTCCGAATTTTTTGATTTTCCCCCCTGAAATATATCACGTGTTATTCAACAAGTTTATAAAATATGAGTTCTACGCGCAAAGAAACATGAATAATTTACAATTTTTATTATTATTCAACAACATACTTTTGCTATAAATTTTGCATCTGCTCACACGTGCACTCTGGATCACATATTAAATCATGTCTCTACCTATATGTAATTATAAAATAAATATTTAAAATAATAACATATCAAATAAAAATATTTACACCAGTATAAAATCAAAATCTAGAATTTAGAATTATCTTCAAGATGAAGATAATTTTTATTTTTATTTTTATTTTAATCATAATCAAAGAAATTTCTATCTTTCATGTCCTCATCTCTCTTCTTATTAAGTGACAACAACCAAATGCTGCTTAGCCTCCACCCTCCATAACAAACTAACCAAAATGATTGGTGTAGGTGTGTGATCGTTTTTAAATTGATACTCATATATAAATTAAGGCCACTTGATTCAAATATCTGCACTGGAAGTAGTTCTAACATACGCACGATGGACATGATCCCCGGACAGGTTCCGAGTAATTAAAGGGCAGGCGGGGATGGGTGGTTCCCTTCATGATGGTGATGCGAGGGGCATGGAGCGAAGTGGTGGCGATGGGGATAGGCCCAATGGGCCGACAGGGCTTATACCTTTTGACTCAAATCTGATAGTTGATTTGCGAGCCTAAAGCATTCGGAAAAGTTACCGTAGATGGTATATGGTGTTATTGAACACCGTCCCTGTTTCAAAAGAACCAGTGCCTCCCCGTTTTCAGGCTGAACATTTTTATTTTTTTTTGCGATCCACCCTTCACCTCAGTGGTAAATTATGCGTTCATTAACAATTTTAGAATTATACCTTAGCACCATAAAATTTCTCTGGGTATTTACAGTGCAGGTGCACCGCCACGTGTCGTTTTGATAGATAGTCTAGTCCTCCCTTTGGATACTTCAAGCTTGGGTGTACAGGCGGGGCCCCATCATTCGATAGGAACCACTCAATGATTTGGGTCAGCTTTTTGGAATCACCTCTTTGCGCTCTGCACATGGACCTGAAATTGTAATTTACCATCAAACAGCTACCACGGTAAATATTGACTGCCAGAGATGGATACAAGAACACAAGACTCTTTTTTATTTGCTGGTTCGGTGTTTGAATTAATATTTTTTTTATATTCTATATTAATAATATGATTTTTTAAGAAAATACCGTACACCATACTACCAAGATATTACATATATATTCTAGCTGCCCGTCCACAGTGTTTATTTTCTTTTCTTTATGAAGTCATAAAACCACTTAATCGAATCTTATACTTTGTTTTCATAAGAACACTCAACTTGTTTCCAGGGAAGATCTAATATTCCAATTTTAAATTACAAGTTTTCAGATTGTTAGATGCTGATTACACACAAACACACACACTTTGTATAATCAGCACCATAAATTTATTCTTTACATTCTTTTTTAAAATATGAAGTTTAAATATATTTTTTTGACATGAATGTAACATTCCCGATCATTTCAAACAAAATTGTACAATCAACACCTGACGAAGAATAATAAAATCCCACGACCTGCTAATAATAATGGATGGATGGAAAGAGATGTTTATTTCATAGACATCATGTTTAGGATCCGGCAAGCACGCTGTTCGTCCATGATCGATCGACAGGGATAAGACCACATCAGAGAACACGAAAATTGTCCAATCAGTTTAATAATCAGGGCAGAAAAGGAGGTTTGAAATTAGAACGAATCAAGAATCAATGTGGTAATTAATAATCTGTATGCTGTGTGAGGTAATTAAGGACGTTGTTGCTTCTACGCAATGTTGACTAATCAATTTCCATGGTCAGCATGAATGGCTCCTCCTAATAATCCAAACACTGCATTTTTAATCGCATGCACATGAATCTCCGGGCGAAAGAAATGATCGGAGTCATTAAAGGATGGATCCGTGAAGAAATTTTAATCGCCTGCAGTTTTAAGAAAGTTTGAGAAAAGTTTTATGCTGTATTCTTTGGATGGTTGACAAATCTAGATCACATTTATGCTCCGGTTTTAGCTACTTTTGGGAAGGATGCAGGGATATGTTTATTTCTATTTCAAATTTTTATTTTGGACACGACTAATTATTACCTCTTCCTGAAAATTGTATTTTATGAGTACAGGTAAATGGATAAAATCTTTATAAGAGATGCATGCCAGGATTTTAATTTGACACCTGTTATGCCGATCATAAACTCCCTACTATCACGGCACATTAAGGACCAATTTCAAGTATTGTACATGCATTTACATTGATTGACTCCAATGAAGAAGAAGAAAGGTTCGGTCACATTTCAGTGAGTATTTGTTTTTGCAATTTTTAATATATTTTAAATTATTTTTTAGCTGAAAATACTAAAAATATTAAATTCATATTAGCATGTCAAAATAATAATTTTTTTTTTTAAAAAAAATCAAGATTCTCAGAGATAGTTCTTACCACAAAAATAAACAACTACTCTTATAACAGACATCTAATGCAAGGGGCAATATATTTTCTTGATTCTTGAAGTCTCGCTTCAGGCCGCGCAGCTTGCTCCAGGCCATTGACTTCGTCGAATCCAATGGACCATCCGCTGTTATTTTCTGCGGTATGGGCTAAATTTCATTGAACTGGGAGTTAGCTAGCCATGGTCGGGATTTACAATTCTGTCAGAGATTCCAGAGAAAAATTAACTCGGTTAATTCGTACAGTAAGTTTGTGTGTGGTGATTTTTCAAGAGAAGAAAGGAAAGTCAAGGGGGTTAACACGTTCTCTTTGCCACTGCTTTTTAAGATAATTTTTCTAGTCTTTTTAATTATTTTTTATCGATATCAAAAATAATTTGAAAATTAAAAAATATTTTAATATACTTCTCGATAAAAATTATTTTATAAAGCATATCTGAGGGCATTTAATTATATTTAAATGATAACCTGCAAAGGAGTGGAGGAATAATTTCCTTATGTATTTAATTATTAAAAAACAAAACATTGAAGTTTGTGTTTGTTTCCTTGAGTTAAGCTTTCATTTTCCTTTCCTCTACACTTTCCCAGCAAACGAGTCTTAACATACTACAATATCTTTTGTGCTGTTTAATTCGAAGATTGATTTCAAATAAATTAAGTCTCACTCATATATATATATATATATATATATATTATATACTTGTCAAGCTTTCGTATTACTTTATCCTTAACACTTTATCCCTCAACTCTTGACCTTTGATTTTTTAACTTCAAACCAAACAAAACCCAAGTATATAACCTAAATAGAATATTACTAGATACGTGGGGACTTCATGTAATCTTTTATTTTAAAATTAATCCGTGCATCAACCAGGATCAATTGTTATTTTCGAAATATCTTAAAGATATGACTCCTATGCCAGCCAACATTTTTAAATTGTTGTGGACGTTGGGAGTGGAGGCGTTAATAACAGTGGTCAGTACTCCTTCAGCAATTTGTTTCTATTTCTAAAATAGTATAATAGATAAATTGCTGTTTTTTCCATGCTCTTGAGACCTTCAGAAATCTTAAAAATCTCGTCCAGTGACTCTTTCCTGTCTCCTTCAATTCTCGCATGCTTGTCTCGGCCCAGTTAACTTAACGACTGTCTTCCTTGTCACCACTCCTTTTATATGGCCACACCCTGACGCTCTGACATGTGTCTTCCAAGGCCAATCACTTCTCTCATCGTCGTTATATCAAGAGATGATTCCTCTTCTATGATTGGATAAGCACTGTATCAAAAAACAATTAATGGAGAATTACAGTCATCACTTTTTTTTATTTTATTAACCTGTCAGGTTCTACGTGTTCTTTTCTTATTCTAGTAGGATGAATTTCCCAGTTGTAGGAAAGGAAACTATGTGCTTGTGATATTTGGCAATTATTATTATTATTATTATTATTATTATTATTATTATTATTATTATTATTATTATTATTATTATTATATTCTAAACACGGACTCTTGGAATGAAGTTAGAGACAGTTTGATATTTAAAGTATTTTAAATTTAAAGATATATCTAAACTAATATTTTATTAATCTTATTTTTGAGTTTAAAATGATTTCATCTTGCAATATCGAAGCTTTTTGATCATACATATACAACGAAACATCATTTTAATATTACCTATAGACACCTCCTCACCTTTTTATTTCTTTTTAATGTGGAGCAATTATCACTAACCCGTGCACCTAACTATTCTTTCTTCCACATACGAGTTTTGTACATTCGGACACAATAATCTTTCTATTTAAAGTATCTTGAATGCAATCAGTATTCAGAGCCTATAACTTGACTATTTTGATCATGGAAAAACATACAAAGTCAACGACGTCATGAGAATCCAATCACAACCATTCCAAGCCAAACAAAGCTGATTTGTTAGGAGGTTGCTCATGCTTTATGAAATACATAATTTTTTGTATTATGACTTATATATACACAATGATGTAAGCTATTTTTAACTTAAAAAATAAATAAATGGGTTATGGTTTTGTACTGTTTAAACACCTCAATTGTCACTGTTTTAATGTTGAATATTCATGGATACCCCCACCAAATATTATTATAAAAATTGATTTTAGATGGAACATTCATTTCAACTAAGGAGGGAAATAAAAGAAGGGTACATTGCTAAAGTACTCATGAAAAAAATTAATAATTTTTTATTTTTATTTTTTACTTTAAATTAATAAATTAATGTTTTTAGATCATATGCGGATATAAAAATATTTTTTTAAAAAATAAAAAAATATTATTTTAATATATTTCTAAATAATAAATATATTTAAAAACCAGCACAACTTACCATCATGCTATTAATCTGATGGGAAAGCAAGCCAAAAGCCAAAATTAATTTATACGAAGATGAGCCGAGTAATGGAGATAGGAAAAGTGTCCCAGGTGAAACCCCACACTACAACAAAACCTGCCATCTGTAACTCTAAGCAGACATCAACACAGGTTTGGTCAGATTAACTATATCAAGTGGTTACTTTCTAACCCTGCTTCACTGGTCCCCCTATTCCCCTACTCCCGCTCACCTCTCCGTAACATATACACAGACACACACGTGTCAATATACCGCATCACACGGTTTACTTCTCTATTGAAAGTTACCCCCTGCTATTCCTAGCCGTGCCATAGAAATACCACTCATCCCCACCTTCTCTTGCCCTTTATAAAATCATCATTCTCTGTCTCTCTGCAGACTCATCAGCAATATCAGGCAGCAGGAACTGGCTGCAACAGTTCGCTGCAGAGAGACGTATATCCTCTCCAGTTAGATATTTAATGGTTTTTGTCCTTCTCTTCTCCATTTTGCCATTTCATTCTGTTTTAAATTTGCCCCCTTTCCTCTGCTAGATCTTGTCTTCAAAATCACCACTCCCTTGTCCTGGTTACTATATTTCAGTCCAAAATACCCGAGAAACCATGATTAGCTGGAATGATCTCTACAACGTTTTGTCCGCTGTTATTCCTCTTTATGTTGCGATGATCTTGGCTTATGGGTCTGTTCGATGGTGGAAAATTTTCAGCCCGGACCAGTGTTCCGGTATCAACCGTTTCGTGGCGATTTTCGCAGTGCCACTGTTGTCATTTCATTTTATCTCCACCAATGATCCTTATTCTATGAACTTCAGGTTCATTGCGGCCGACACGCTTCAGAAAATAATAATGCTGTTTGCTCTTGGAATTTGGACCAATTTCACCAAAAATGGAAGCTTGGAATGGATGATTACCATCTTTTCTTTATCGACTCTTCCAAATACTCTTGTCATGGGCATTCCTCTTTTAATCGCCATGTATGGCGACTACTCGGGAAGCCTGATGGTTCAAGTTGTGGTATTACAGTGTATCATTTGGTACACTCTCCTCTTGTTTCTTTTCGAGTATAGAGGTGCCAAGATGTTGATCATGGAGCAGTTTCCTGAAACTGCGGCCTCCATTGTTTCGTTTAAGGTTGATTCCGATGTGGTGTCTTTAGATGGTCGAGATTTTCTGGAAACTGATGCTGAAATTGGTGACGATGGCAAGCTACATGTGACGGTGAGGAAATCTAATGCCTCCAGACGGTCTCTTGGACCGGGTTCTTTCTCTGGATTGACTCCCAGGCCATCAAATCTCACTGGAGCTGAGATTTACAGTCTGAGTTCTTCAAGGAATCCTACTCCAAGAGGGTCTAATTTTAACCCTTCTGATTTCTACTCCATGATGGGAGTTCAGGGATTCCCTGGAAGACCTTCAAATTTCGGTCAAGCTGATTTGTACTCGGTACAATCTTCAAGAGGGCCAACTCCAAGGCCGTCGAGTTTCGAAGAAAATTGTGCTCCAGTGGCTACTATATCCTCTCCAAGATTCGGGTTTTATCCAGCACAGACAGTACCGACATCTTATCCAGCACCGAATCCTGAGTTTGCCTCTACTATCACATCTAAAAACACAAAAAATCAGCAGCAGCAGAACCACCAGCAGCCCCAGCAGAATAGCAATGCAAATCATGATGCTAAGGAATTACACATGTTCGTATGGAGCTCAAGTGCATCGCCGGTCTCCGAAGGAGGTGGGCTACACGTCTTCGGCGGGACTGATTTTGGAGCATCAGAACAATCTGGACGGTCTGATCAGGGCGCCAAGGAAATCAGGATGTTGGTTGCTGACCACCCGCAAAATGGGGATAGCAAAAGTATATTATTTCAGTATACAAGCACAGAATTCGTTAACTGCCCAATTAATCAGTTAACCATTTTATATGTTTTGGTGTTTTTGTCTAATTTTTTTTTTTAATTTTGAAGCCATTCCACAAGCTGGAGATTTTGCTGGCGAGGACTTTAGTTTTGCTGGGAGAGGAGAAGGAGAAGATGATAAGAGGGAGAAAGAGGGGCCCACGGGACTTCACAAACTTGGGTCCAGCTCAACTGCCGAGATGCACCCAAAAGCAGTCGGAGCTCCAGATTCCGGTGGCATTAAGCAGATGCCTCCGGCAAGCGTCATGACACGTCTGATATTAATCATGGTTTGGCGGAAACTTATTCGCAACCCCAACACATACTCTAGTCTCATTGGTCTGACTTGGTCTCTAATTGCTTTCCGGTTAGTTTAACCATTTTGAAATTAACAAAAATTTTATTTCTGTAGCATATGTATTATGGTTGATATTCTGGAGTTATACTATATGAGTTTTTTTTTAATTATTATTTTCTCATTGCAGGTGGCATGTGGGAATGCCTAAAATAATAAAACATTCAATCTCCATACTGTCTGATGCTGGACTTGGAATGGCTATGTTCAGCTTAGGTGAGTGGTCAGAATTATTGTAATCAGCAGCTAACCTTATCTCTTTCCTTAACCTTTCCCTGCTTCCTCTTCCGTACAAGTGCTTCAATAAATAAATAAACTATCATTTTATAAATGGACCATTAAAGGGACATATACTCGTATTTATACGCACACTAGCATGCAGTCATACATGTATACCAGTTCCTACAGAGTTCATGGTCCAGTTCTTAATTTGTAGAGGCTTTCTCTTAGAGGATGTGGCGCGTTTTACCACACTAGTTCTAAAGGTGATTTGGTGCAAGGAAATGTTTTCCATTGTCTAAGTTAAGGGTACGGGTGCTACAGCTCACAGTAGAATGGATGGTTGTGAGCTGTGAGCAACGTTATCACAAGAAATCAAAGGGTTTTTTCCCCTTTGACTTTAAATAGATTGAACATCCGACATATGGGGCCAGTTTAGCTTGAGGTCCAGGGGCGGTTGGTGTAGGTCGTGAACACTAATAGATGCCCCTTTCAGCTCCTCTACTGGTGACGGTAGCTGAATTGAGAACTAAAAGATTTAATACCTGTTTGAATGTACTGATTTTTGTTGTTATATATGCTGTAAAAGGTCTGTTTATGGCTTTACAACCGAAGATAATTGCTTGTGGGAACTCGGTTGCTACATTCGCCATGGCTGTTCGATTCTTGACTGGCCCTGCAGTGATGGCTGCAGCATCAATTGCTGTCGGTCTGCGTGGTACCCTCCTTCATATTGCTATTGTTCAGGTAAAAGTTACTTCCACAATGTTAACTGCGATAAATATTCTAATTATATATAAAAACATCACTTAAGTTGCGCCATTAATTTATTCTTATTCAATAGGCTGCTCTGCCACAAGGAATTGTTCCATTTGTGTTTGCCAAGGAGTACAATGTCCATCCAGCCATTCTTAGCACTGCGTAAGTAAACATAATGCCAAGATGCTAGTCTAAAATATTCAACATCATTATAAATATCTGTGTACTTTGTCAAAAAAGAGAATTAAATAATTCTTTCTACCGTTTGCTGGACAGGGTTATCTTTGGAATGCTGATAGCATTACCAATTACTCTTGTCTACTACATTCTTCTTGGATTGTGATCGGTTCTCCTCGGCGGTAGGCCTTTAAGGGAGCAAAATGAAGAGATTTTTGCTTTCTTGCTGATTGTGTGTCACACTTGGCAGCAATATTGATTATAAATTGCGCCAAAATATAGTTTCTTGTGACAGGAGAATCGATTCCAGGCAACGAAGATTTTGGTTCAAAGAGTTTGCCGAAAGTTCCAAAAGATTTTTGGAGGTGAAAGAATTTTAAGTCTTGTGGAAGCCCGGATCTAAGGAGCGCGCACTCATTAGGAGACAAAGTTGGTTAGTTTTTCTAAGGGTTGAGACGAACATGTCTTGCAAGGAGAGACATCAAAGAGGAAAATAAGGCAGCGATTGATATTTTAATTCTCTCCATGTCCCCAATGAAGGTCTGCAGTAACAAAAAGACAAGGAAAATTGAAGTAATTTGAGAAGACGGGGTAGAGAAGAAAAGGGTTTTCCTTCTTTTTTTTTACTATTTTGTGCTCCTTTGTTCTTAGTGCTTTTGCTTTGATTGTCCGTAGATCCGGCAATTATTTGCGTCTGTCGTCTTTCGTTTTGGTCTGTAATTTATCCAGGATTATATGATCAAAAGGGAGCATCGGTCTTTCACTTGTTAATATACAAAGTGAACGTTGTATTTTTCATTATGACAAAGACTTGCCCATGTTGCCCGTTTAGCTAAAACTTCCTGTCAAGAAAACTATTAAAAATGGAGGAAAAGATGCGTGCGTGATAAGGAAGGAACTCCT